>GL379890.1:104434-193216 GCA_000143925.2 Caenorhabditis brenneri | reverse complement strand
TTTCCAGTTTAAAGTTTCCTGACTGTCAGGCTCCAGAGAGGGCTAGAAATTTCAGAATCCACTCACAGAAGCATCTTCTTTTAGACTATCATTTCATAGAAAATTCCTAACCCACTTGAGAAAAGCAATCCCTTGTGGGATAACCTCCTAAGTTCAAAAGGAAAGAAGAATTTTCATTTTATGTATTCTACATAAATTTAGCTTAGTTTTTCTAATGACTTTCCTTAGACTTATTTCAAAACTTTCCGAGTCCATGTTTTTCATTTTCTCCTTCACATTCATATTCATGTTCCTCATCATCATGTACATACTTCTTCATCATTTTCATCCAAACCAAAGAGGTGTCACATTCGACCCTCTCTCCTCTTAGACGCCCATCCAAGAGCGTTGATTCTTTCTCGTCGCTCAATTAAATCCCTCCTCATAGCATTCGAATACTTTTATATATATTCTCTCCTCTCTATTGTTATATATTGTCTCCCCACATCATCGGGAAGGGGATGGATAATTTCGATTTCTTGTGGGCCGCTTCTTCCGGTCACTTTCTCTCCACCGAACTTTCTCAACTTTCTTGAAGGACAGGAGGAGAGAAAATTGCATTGTACTGTCTTGTTTCTTTTCGCACGTTTCACTAGTTTACTTTGATGAATGAACGTTTGTGTTTTGATGGAGTCTATGGCTCAAAACTTTGGCAAAATACTGGATTTTTGGGCCTCTTCAAAACTTGTTATCCGCCTCTTCCTGGAATAATATTCTCCCTGAACCTTTATCTTCTTATTTTTCAGAATTCTCATCATCATTTTATGCTTTTACTCTACCTATTCTTCTTCTTGAGCCCTTCCGGGGCTCAGAATCTATCCGAAATGATTGCCCAAAATCCTCTTCTGGCAAAAATGTCAATGTTTCAAGAGTTGACAGAAAACTCCACAATTCCGTTACCGTCTTCTCCAGAAGAGGAAGATGAAGAGGAGTTTGTGAGGAAAATGGTAAATAATTTGTGCTGAAAATCTAAATTCTATAAAATCTCATTTCCAGAGCACGAAACGCTCGTCATTACGGGAAACGGTGTCGGACAACTTTGATGAACGTTATCGTCAAATGAACTCTTCACTTTTTGATTCAGCTGAGCCGGAAACGGGAGAACTTGAGTATCAAGACTTCTCCAGTTCACCAACCTCTCCAGATGACTTTGCACTACAGAATGCAATACAAAATGAAGAGTCTTCTTCCACTTCGCTAGCACCATTTTCTGCTAGCGCATCTCTTTTCGATACACCAATTGGATCTTCTTCGGTAGCTTCTTCTGCATCTGTGACACCTTCTGGAGTTTCTAGAAGTACGTCTCAAGTCGGTTTCCAAACAGCAGTCTCTCCTGGCACATTTGCCCGAACTTCTCCATATTTCAAAGCGTTTCCTCAAGCTCCAACCTCTTCATTTGTCTCTTCCTCCACGAATTTCGATTCCACACCCTCCTCTTCTTTTATAGAAGATGTCACCTCTTCTGAATTATTCGGACCATTTGAATCCACACCTATTGTGCTCTCCAAAACCACTTCTGAAGATGAGGAGAGATTCTTCATGGAACCAGAAGATATGGGAGAGGATAACGACGTGGAGGATATCTCCACGGACTCTACTCAAATGCCAACGTCATCTTTCCAAGGAACCAGCTCAGTCAAACTTCAAGAGTTGCCAGAAGAGTTTATAGATAATCACAGACAGAACCATCAGAAAAGAAGAGATGAACACGAGGTGACACAGTTTAATGGTAAGGATTTCATCAGTTTTATAGTGCTGTTACCAACCGATTTTCAGGGAGATACAGTGTTTCTGCCACCAAGTACTACGTGGATAATCGTATCGATGGAGAACACTATGAGAACGTGGTTCCCGAACAAATTGAGGACACAATCCAGGAGAATGGTGTAGAGGAGGTGGTATGTTACTCTTGTAATTCCTCCCAGAGGGCTTCTGAAGATTCTTGTTCCAGGATCCCTTTGCAGTGGAAAGAGAAATGAGAAAAATGGCGAAAATGCATGCAGCAAAGACTCAAACTTTCGATGATGACACGTTGAAAGGTCTAGAGGTACTGTACTTGACGAAATTTCAGAAATTATCTAAGAATTGCAGATGATGATGGAAAAAGATCAAGAGAGAAGACTCCATGAAGATGATGAAATACCAGAACAGGAGATAGTTTCAATGGAAACAGATAAGAATGGGAAGAAATATGAAGTCAGGGAGACAGTTTACAAGGGTAGAAAGGTACGAAATCTGTTGTATTACGTTTGCAGACTGTAGAATTTGCGTTTGTAGACCAAAGTAAACTTGTGGAATAAAAATCTTCACGGACACGATCTCATGAGATTCCCTGGAGCAATTTTCGACGATAGAATCGATGAGCCGAGAAGAAAATCGGATAAAAGACGGGCGGTTGCTTCAAGGATTGTTCTTTCAGACGATGAGTTCCATCGTGAGTTTTCAAAGTCACTTCAAAACCATAAATTATCAAAAACGTCCCAGATGTCAATCCAAAAAATTCACGTCTACGAAAAGTGTTAGCTGGCGTCACCACAAATGTTAAAAGCGGCAAAAACAAGTTTATGGATCAGAAATTACAGAAAACTACGGTAATTTTCTATCACTGCTCTTGTCTAACTATATTTTTTTCTAGGAAGACGTGGAATCCGTGTGCTACAACACCAAGAAAAACACAGCAATCGTCAAAGTCTCGCCATTCGAAACTGATGATAATCTGACGAAATTAGAGTGTCTGACCAAATGTGCCAAGTACAGTAATCCATAATAAATCATTCTATAACTCTTCAAATGTTTCAGGACAGACTACTGTTCAGCTGCCACTTATTCAATTCCACTTGCCACGTGTGCCATGTATCAGGGGATTCTGGAGTTTTCTGGAAATGTTATGAGGAGTCAAGGACATAGTTTGCATAGAAAACTAGCAAAAACTACGTTGCGATGTGTCAGAATGTTTGTTTCGAAGGAGGTTTATGGAGGAGAAGAAGGCGAGCAGTATGAGGAGTCGGAAGTTGAAAGGTAAAGGGTTCTAGAATTGAATTATTCATTTTCACTATCATATATTTGTTTCCTAAACCAATCCAACTGTTTTCATTCAGCTCCCCTCCCTTCCTGCGTCTCGTCGAGAAGGACAAAAATCACCGCGCCTCTCCTCCTCCACCATCCTCCTCCATGTCTCTTCTCTCCTCATCTCTTCTGTTCTCCCAGCGACGTAAGTTGTCTATGTCTCTTAAAAGTTCTCTTCCGTCCGGGGGTATAGCTCAGTGGCAGAGCATTCGACTGCAGATCGAGAGGTCCCTGGTTCAACTCCGGGTGCCCCCTAGATATTTTTTTTCTTTTTTTTTTCTTTTTTGTCTAGAAGTTTTCAATTCCAGCAAAATGCCCAGACGGCCAGGATGTCATATTCGTGAGAAGTGACAACGTGGAGTCCTCAGATCATCGGGGACAATACGTGGAAATCTCAGAAGACGATTGTGTATTCGCATGCTTGACAAATTCCAGGCCAGGTGGTGGAGCTTCGGATTGCACCGCTTTGGAATACGATAAGACGAGAGGATTCTGTTATTTGATGACATCACCTCCAGGAGATATGAGTATGACTCCAAGACCCAGAAATCCAGTGACCACTTATGAGAAGATTTGTATACAGAGTCAGTTCCTCCTGAGAGCCATTGAACATTCCAGAGTTTTTTAGAGTCGTCTTCCAATAAATGCTCAGGTGGTCAGCCAATCCGATATCGACAAAAAGTACTAATTGGGCATTTGGTGGATGCTCATTCAGTGGGATCAGCAGCTGAATGTATAGACTTGTGTATCGAGAAACATACAATTGGATGTGTCAGTGTCATGTTTTATGCAAAGGTATTGTCAAGAGAATGTTCTATTTTTCTAAACAATTTCAGGAAACTACTCTGAACTGTATTCTAAACGACTCTACCAATTTGGAAGACCCCGCCTCATTTTTCGATGAAACGGCTACCATCGTGGACTTTTTCTCAATTCAAGACTGTCTTGGAATTCGAGAAGTCAATCGGAGAGCTAAAAAACGGTGACTTTGTGTGGTAGAATCTCAGAAAACAATATGATATTCCTACAGAAAATTCCAAAATCGAATTGAAAAATTGGCCAGATTGCGGAGAAAAATGGCAAGGATGTGAGAGCTTTAGGAGCATTTCTTGAATGAATTCGACGATTTTTTCGGGTCATTTTTTCATTTTTCTCATGTTTTTTTTTGCAATTATTTATTTATTTGTTTATTGCCCATTGACTGTTACCTACTACCTTAATTCGAAAATGAATTAGTTTTTTCAACATCGTATGAAAAAAAAAAGTTTTATCTCGAAGAAAAAACTTTTGCGGAAAAGCTCGATGCAAAATAACCATGATGACCAGGCTCATCTATTTTTGAATCGTTTGCAACTTTTTGACGTGAATTGGAAGGATAAATGAAACTTCCGGTAGATCGTTTACCTGGAAATTTTTTTCACATGGGTTAGGAATTTTCTATAAAATTGGTGGTCTAGAAGTAGATGCTCCTGTTAGTAGATTCTGAAATTTCCAGCCCTCACTGGAGCCTGTGAGTCTGGAAATCTTCATCTGAAATTGCCACGTAAGGGGGCAGGCCAGATATTTAGATTAAGATTTCCAGACCCTCGGGCTCCAGTGAGGGCTGAAAAGTCTAGAATCTGATCACAGAAGCATCTACTTCTAGAACACTAATTCAAAAATAATTCCTAACCCATGTGAAAAAAAACATTGATTCAAAATACCGATAATGACAATGCCCATCTATTTTTATATCATTTTGCAACTTGCAAACTGGGAGGATAAGTGAAGCTTCCGGTGGATTGTTTAGTCTTCTTCAAATTCAAAAATATTCTCTATGTTTCATTTGTTTCATATTCCTCCCTCTCTTTTCTTCCTTCCCTCCTTGTCTTCTTAACCAGAAAATGATCGGGGGAAATGGGTTGTCAAGGTAACTGAGAAAGGAGAAAGATGTGAGAATTTCATTTTGATTAGAAGAAAATAGTAGGTTTTGTTCTATTGTGTTTCTTAGATCTTTTTTTATTTTCGAAGTTCATAGAATTCTTAGACATTCCTAGGCATTCCAGCCTAATAACAATTTTTGAAATGCACTTTCAATATTTGTCTACTATTTCAAACAAAAAAACGTTATCTTATGGCTTCTTTCCTCCACTCAATTTTTGTGAATCTTTTCCTCCATTATTATTTGTTCTTTAATTTAAAATCTGATCCTATTCAGCTTGAGGACACATATGAGGTTGGTATTAACGTTAAGCTTATGTTAGGTCTGATGATATTTACATTTTTTCTGACGGAAAAACGATGTTGTTTCCGTTCTAAGAGGTCTTACTAATTTTTTTTTCTTTGATTTGTAATGTTGATGTTTGTTTTATGTTATTTTTATTTTTTTTATTCCAAATGACTCACAAATAAAATGTTGAATTCTCTGGACTCTAGATTTTTGAGTTTATCATGTGATCCCTTTCTGATCTCTTGCTTTTTTGACCTGATAAAAAGTTAATCGAAAATTTTCATCTGGCAGTTTAGGTGACCAACCGGATTTGCGTCTTTTTTTGTTATTTTGGAATCGAGCAAAAAGTTGCAAAAGAATTAAAAATAGGTTTTTTTAGGAAATGGGCGTTCCGGTCCACCAATGTCTTCCATCCAATTTTGTTGAGAGCTTTCATATTTTTATATCCTCCCGTTTCGCTCCGCTTCCGTTTTTTTGCGGAGCACTCATTTAAAATGAGCCTGAGACGACGACAAAATTTTGATGAGAACCATACATCAAGTCCGGCTTTTTGTCATATTCTATTTTATTTTCTTCCGCAAAAGAGCTATTCTGATAGTGCATGCAACATAAAAAATTAGACTTTTTCTTTGAAAAACAGTCCCTTCTCTTCCATTTTCTGGTCCCAGAAGTGATTCCACCTTAGCGAAACCTCTGATTATTTGATTTCAGTTTTTTGTTTTGCTGTTCGTTGGACTAAATGATTTTGAAAATTGAATAAAACGACAGCAAAACGAATAGAAACCTTTCAAAATATTTTTGAAAATTCTGCTTCAAAGCGCTCTCGTTGGGAAGATAAGAGAAAAGTTTTCATATTTAGAGAATATATCTTCAATATTCTGCAGTTTTCTTCCATGTTATTTCCAGAATATTTTCAGTTCTTTCAGAACATCTCTATGCGTTTTCATGTCAAAAACAATACACTATTCCTGATCTTCTATGTCTTTGTTACCGTCTTCCTTTTCGTGCAGTTTCAAAAGAATACATTCTTTCGCGATGGTGACGGTTTTGAGGTTAGTTCTGATTTCTAGTACATAATTCGACTAACGATCTGGAAAATAATTAGTTACACCAGTTCCTACCAGTTTTGATCCTTGATGCCACTTCCAAAACTCTATTTCTTTTGCAGGTAAAACCTCTGTTCCATCAACAATTGAATCCCCGGTTGGATGAGAAAATCGTGGAAGTAATCACCGAAGAATGTGCGTGTCGATCAAATGTAACCGGCAAAATATACGACTTTTGTTATAAGTTACCTGAGGTAAATTTCAATTTCTAATACTGTAAAACGAAAATTGACTGATGTTTAGGACCACAAAAAAGTAGGAAAACGATTTGATTGCGAACGGGTTGAAGATTGGGAGAGGATAGGTATTTTTATATGTTTATCCAAAACAAAACTTCATTTTTTCTGCAGAGTCTGAGTCTAAGTTCATCGATCTGAAAACAGAAAATGCACCAGAGCCAGTGTTCGTGACGGCTTTCAGTGATTCGTTTGTGAACAATGGAAAAAGATTGGTAAGTTGAATCTGCAAAAAAAGGAGTTTTTGAGTTCTATAAAAAGTATTTTTTTTCAGATCTCGTCAATTCGTGAGCTTGGATTTCATAACAAAATTATACTTTACGACTTGGGAATTAAAAAAGACAACCTCGAATTGTTACAAGAAGTATGTCGTTCTACTACTAAAATCCTCTTAATGAATATTTTCAGAAAGCATGCGCTCTTGAAATTCGTTCTTTCAATTTCACAAAGTATCCATTCGAGAAAGATCTGAGATCTTATCGTTGGAAACCAATAGTTATAGCAGAGACTCTCCGGGATTACGGTAGTATATGGTATCTTGATTCATCGGTGATCTTTGAGAAGAGGAATGTGTCCCACGTGTACGACTTGGTTAATTGTCATGGAACTGTGGAGAAAAGGCCACCAATGCTTTCCAGCGCCTCTAGAGACCTTCGAGAATCCAGGGAACCTCATGAAAACGGTTGGAATCAAGAAATATGGGAGAGAAATTTGAAAGAGTGCAGGAAAGGACAATATTTGTTACATGGTTACAGCGGACATGGAATACTATCGGTCACCAATCCAGGTATATCAGTTGTCAAAGCTTTTATGTTAATTACAATTTTTCACAGCTGTCTACACCTATTTTCCCACGAATAACGTTGAGTTGAAGAAGCAAAAAGCGAAAATGTACGATGCCGGATTTGTTTTTGCTGTGAATACTCGACAAACTATGATGGATGTTGTGAAATGGTAAACTAGCACTTCATAGAAACCAAAATATTTTTTAATCGTCCAGGTATTTTCTTTGCGCTCTCCAGGAGAATTGTATGGCACCAAGGAATGCTGATTTGGGGTGTAACTTTCCAGCCAATGACAGGTTCACCTCCTATGCAGGGTGTCACAGGTAACAACTAGATTTTAATACCCCATCCAGTTAAACATTTAAGATTCGATCAATCCATCATCAATCTAGTTTTGGCCAACCAATTCTGGTATGATCGGAGGTATTATGTCAGTGAAATTGTCGACTTTTTCCATATAGAACGGGCGGGTAGTCCTGGAGATTTCGATGACAAAATGAGTTGTTTATGAACGGGTTCATCGAATTTTTGCTTGTCTCTTCTTGTGATATTTTATGTGTTTATTGTTTTTATTTTGTTTTTTTTATTATGAAGAACATCAATTTTTGTGAAGAGTTGAATATTCAGAAATGCGAAAAATTTGAAAAAATACAGTAATTTTATCTTCGCGCCAACAGTTTCTGAAAGTTTTCAGGATATATACGAAGTTAGCTTCATTATCCAATTGGGCGGGCGTAGTTTACTTGGTAACGACGCCGAACGTTGCTCGAATTGTCGCGAGTTCAATTCCCCCTTACAGCAAATGATGTTATCCTGTTTCTCCGGCATGCTTATGAGGAATAAAAATGATTGAGAACGGCTCTGATGCTTTTTTGATTTTTTTTTTTCAAAAAATATTGAGTTCGTAATCAGTATCTTATATTAGAATCCCTCACACACCCAAATACAAAAGTTCTTTACGAATAATTTTATGAGTTCACAAGAATAGATAATTCCTTTTTTCACGTTGAAACTTTCAAATTCGCGACCTCCGCTCTCCTCCAGTATCCACGTTTTTCCACGTTCACCACGTGTCTACGAATTCTTTTCTTTTCTCTTTCTCCCTCTCAAACATTCCTCAACTTTCACAAATCCAAAAACCTTTCGTCAAATCAAAATGCATCGTAATGCATTTCGATGCCCAGCCGTCTTGGTGACCGCTGCTGTGGTGGGTGGTGCCACTCTCCTCGCCGTCGCCTACTACTTCTGGAGTCGCCCGAAGAAAGCGTGTAAGCCATCCGAATGTTGTTCAGCCAATCAATCGGTGTCGTTGGCAACACCTGAGGTGTCTGGAGGAGATGGACGTCCCTCTGCCGGTATGGACACACAGGGAGAGATGTTCTCTTTTGATGATGAACATGTTAGAAAAGTCTGTGAGAGATTATTCCTGGAGCAGATGGATTTGGGAGAAGCTAAAATGGAAGACGGTGAGCTGTTTTCAATGCCTTATTCAATATTTCCTCTCATCTTTTTTTCCAGAAGCGACTGTCGAAATGGGTGCTATCCACATTGCAAATGCAATCGCATTGACTGGAGAGCCGGAAAACATTTTGAAGGTTCTACGTGGTTCAGTTCCAGCTTCTCAGTTCGCATGCATTCAAAAATATCTGCCGACTGCTGACATGGTATGATATCATATATGATTAAGAATTTTGATTAGTGAGATTCCAAATTTATGCGTAGAAAAATACCAAACTTTTTTCTCATTAAAGCGCATTTGCATATCTTACTACACATGAAATAATAAGTTTTGCTTGAGATTCCGTCAATCAGACGTTTTTAGCGTGTAAGCCAACTCCTCCAAGACGAACTCTCTATCGAAACTATCCAGCACTATTTCGGATGATCAAGGACACTTTTCTCAGATGACAACAAAGATTTCGAGAAGAGAAATAAGTTTTTTCAACCAATGGTGAAACAAAAATTGTTTGATGAAGATTTAATTTTTAGCGGGCTTTATTTTTGCTATGAGCTGCACCGCAGGTCAACAAGAGTACTCAAGCCCTATAAAAAATGAGTATGCTTACATTCAATTATCTTTAAAACCAGAGTTTCCTGCAAAAACATTGGAATTGTGCTGAAAACCTACGTGGCACAATTTAGAATATTATGTCGTCAACTCTGATGTTTCTTCCCAAAAGTCCGCAATCTGTCGTCGGCTATGAGGTCGCAGTGAACTTTTTTTTAAATTCAGGATGCAAGCGGCTCGTTCTTCGCTTTTTTTTTCGATTCTCTTACCGATTTTACGCTTTTTTTTTCGATTCTCTTACCGATTTTATGTTTTTTTTTTCGATTTTTGTCGAGAAGTATTGTTTCTAGAAAATTCAGTAAGGGTTTCATTGTTATTATTTTCACAGCAGGTTCTTAGAACTAGCTGAAGCTTTAAAATCTCTTTTCAGCTGTAACATCAGAGTGTTATCAGCTTACAGAGTCACTCCGCTGGTTTGAAATAGCTTGTTGCACACATAACTTTGAAAAGAAAGCAAAATTGTCGAAAAAATCGATTATGAGCTGGAATTCATTCAATATTTGCTTCTCTTTTCGAACTTGTTCATAACCCTCATTATTTTTTGCCACTCTTTCCGTTCAAGCGTTCTGGGAAATTTCTTTGTACTTATGAGCTTATTCTATTCTCAGAAATGTCCGCAGTTCAACCAGCCAACCCGAAACCATTCCTCAACCGTCTCACTGGAAAATCGTCGTCTGCAAGCTCAAGTGGGGAATGAAGTACAAAGGTATATTGCAACTCTGAATAAATTCATCAATCATAACGATGCTCTGACTTCGAGTATTAGAAAAAGATGACCAGTGAATCTAAATTTTGCATTATGATTTTTACTGTTTCAGGTGTTCTCGTCGTCGTCGACTCGTACATGAACTTGCAGCCGGCACATGCCGAAGAATAAATTGACGGAAATAACACAGGAAACAGCGGAGAGATTCTCATCAGGTAAGAAAATTTTATTTTTAGAAACAAAATACATTTTCCAAACCTTCATTTTTCAGATGCAACAACGTGCTCTACATGGGCGGTGTCGACTGAGAAACCGGAGAAACGAGTGCCTAAACATACATGTTCTTTCCATATTTATCTTCTTCTCTCAATTGATTTTATGTTCCAAGTTCCTATTCATGTTCGCTCCCTCTGAATTTTCTGCATCAATAAATTATTGTTACACTTCATCTGATAGTTTTAGATGTTTTCGATATGGTGCATTGCTCCTTTTTATTAGAAAAAAGTTGGAAGTTATGTTCAGAACGTTGTCTGTTTCGAGTGTGTGCGGTTTTGTTTCTGAAAATGTGATATCATTCGGAAAATAAGATTTTAAAGCAAATAACACGTAACTGCGCTTTAGTAAAGAGACTGAAACTCTTTCGGAAAATGTTTTGGAGAGAAAAGTTGCCCTTAAACTTCAGTTGTTTAAGTTTCAAGTCAGAGTTACACGTGTTCAGAAAGTGTCCCCCTAGATTGAATTTTTTCAAACGCCCGCGAAAGTTAAGCTCCGCCCACGGGGGCGGGGCTTGTCGATTTACGGAGGCTTCTCACTTGTTTTTTATGTTTTCGAGGGAGTTTTGCTCCGTTTCCTGCCAACTTTCAAGTCGATTTTGAATTTTTCTTTCACTTTTCGCACTTCTACACTACAATCGACTTGAAAAACACTAAAAAATGAATTTTCGAAAGATTTTGGAAAAATGTACGGCGGAGCGCACTTTCTAAAATTTCAGTCAAGTTTTTTGCGAGGGGGACACTTCGCGAGCCCGTGGAGTTATGTTATATCACCATATAAATATTCTGAATCTGATTGTATTGGTTGAAGTCTTCATGTTTTCAGATGGGCAAAAAAGCAAGGCATTTGAAGAAATTCTTAACAAAAAACGAGCTCGCCTATCGAACCTGCATCCTCTATGAATCGATGCATGGCAAACCAGCTCAAGAGGTGTATGATAAAATGCAGAAAGTGTTTCCAAAAAGAGATTATTACACTTTTCAATATTGGTACTTTCGTTTTTTGAATGGAAACTATGATTTGAACCATGACCCGAGTTTGGATCCGAAGAATCCCGACGCGACGCTCCCCAAAATGCCGATAAATGTGATGGAGAAAATCGTGGATTGTTTGGATTTAGTGGACACGTAAGCTGAGCATTTTCACGGCGAAGATTAATATCTCATTTTCAGCTTGTCAACTGGAAAAGTGTGTCGAGAGCTGCGCGATAAGGTCGATAAGGTGAATAAGATGTTTGATGAAGTGGAAGTTCGATTCAAGCTCGATCATGTTATCGTGGAAACCAGGAGGCAATCAATCGCATACCGATCAAATCAGAATGGCGGTGCCTGTCTCACTGTTAAACGAAGAAAGTGCGATAAAGAAGTTCATAAAGAATGCAAAAAGACTCTAGAAGAATGTGATTATTTGGAAATGGCTGTGAAAGATATTGCAAGTTTCATGAAGAAGCGAAATTGGGGATACCACGAATTGGAGTTCGAATTCGAACCGGAAAGCGAGCATAGCCAAAAACGGAAGGCTTATGCAAAGCAATTCTCTTTTTTTGAATCCATATTGTCCGATTCTTCAATCCATGCGGAGAGACTGGTTATCACGGCATGGAATTCTGACTTAGAACCAATGGAGAAACTCCTGCCCTATATGAAAGCTGGTGTACTTGAATCGATTAAGTTCAAATGTGAAGCTTTTGAGGAAAAATCGATTGAAAACATCATGGAGATGGATCAATGGAAGAGAGCCAAAGAGCTGGACCTCAGTTACATTCCGGACTGGATCATAAAAGATGAAAAAGATGAAAGCAGAAAAGAAAAATATGACAATTTTGAGTCATGCTTGCTTCATGCAGAAAGGTTTTCAGTTCATAAATGCACTTTCACAGTCGCACGTCTTAATTTGATTAAAGATGTAGGGATCCGTTGTGTTATCAGAACTTAATACAAGATTTTCAGATTTGCTTCAAAAATCCGAATTTCAAGGGATGCTATTTGAGTTCCAACGTTTACCAATATTTACCGGAACAGGAATATCCCGTCTTTCTCGTCGAGAGAGTGATGCCAGACCAAACATTCTACGACATTATCACAGGAAAGTACTGGGATTGGCATTCCACACAGGATCTTTTCAATATTACAGCAACGGAAGTTAAGTGTGGACCACACAGAATGTTAGAATACGTCGAACTTAGAATTGAAAGAATTCGTAATCAAAATAGTTAGTCTTTTCTTCTTGTTCATATAGAGAGTTGTTTTTTTTTTGTAGTTCTACCGTGTATAAATTCTATGACAGTTTAGTTAAATGAGCTCGCTCACTTTGTTTCTCCTTTCTTTATTTATGCGTTCTCTCTGTTATTTATGTAGTCAGGGTTTTGTTTGGGAAGGTCTTAATGAATTTTCCGAGAAATAAATCCATTATTGCCAGTCTTTTGTCTGATATTCACCATTTTTCTATTTATCGAAACAAATTCTTTCTAGATGAATTAGAAGAGAAAGTTAACAAAACAACAGGAGACATGACATTATTATGGGTCATTTGAAATGGAATACTGGACAATAATTAAGAGGAAATAGAAAGGATTGTTTCAAAAGTTACTAAATTTCTCCTGATAGTGACTCTTTTCATGAGGCGTATAAAGCAAATGAGATAATATCATTCTGGAGATGGAATAAGGTCATCAATAGAAACCATGAGATTCTAAATAGGTAGGAAACAGGTGTAAGAAGGGGAAATGGATGAGATTTACAGAAAAAAGAAAAGAAAAACATAGAATTGGGGTGAAAAAGGGAAAGAAAGCTCTATGAAATCATATGTTGCAAAGCAAACAGGGAAAACAAACTAGTAATTATTGCGATATCCATAATCGCGGCGATGGTTTGAAGAAGACGAGTTATTGCCATATGACTGCTGCTGGGATGCCCATTGATTGCCTCCAGATGATGAGGAGGAGGATGGTGTCGCCCCAGTCCAGTTAGTGTCCATCGCCATGTTGCCTTGAGCGTCTAGGCCTCCCCATACTTGATATCCTGGAAATGAATGAATCACACTTAGCCAACAACCAAAATATTTCATTACTTACCACCGTTATCCGTGTATCCATTATAATTTTGGTAGCCGCCAAGTGATGAATGAGTATCAAAAGCATTGGAAGCTGCTCCGCCGCGTGGATAGTTGCTGTTTCCACGTGCCTGATCACCATACATGAATTCGTTATTGATTGTAGCAGCAGCGGCGCCTCGTGTGGATAACTGAGCACTTCCAGTTTGTATACCATAAGTGGTATTCGAATGACGAGACGACGAAGTGCTGGTGTTATTGTTGTGAGTGGAGTGTCGTCCTGGAAAAGAGAACATTCGGTTTTGACGGAGTGATAATTGAAACTAGCTCACCTGATTGATTATCGCCCCGTCTTTGGGAAGACGATCCACCTCTATCTCTGGATGCTCGCTCATTCGTATGCAGCTTTGCAGGAGTTGCAGAAGACAACGCATCCTCAGCTGGACGGCGTCTCGAATCACGATCTCCTCCTCCTCCTCTTGCAGAAGAAGAGCTTCCACCACCACCACGACGATCTCGATCTCCAGAAGCGGCAGCTCTCATTGATGCTCGCTGTGCCTGCTCAAGAGCAAACTTTTGTTTCTCGAGCTCCAACTCCAGTCTTTGACGTTCAAGCTTCTCACGCTCAAAAACAATTCGCTCGTTTTCGCGGCGCAATTCTTCTTCAACACGTTGTCTTTCCAATGCTTCCAACATCTCCTTCTCTCTTCTCGTTTGTTTTGTTGAAGCAACATGCTCGTCATGAAGACGTCTTCTGAGTGGTTCTGGCTCCTCATATCCGCCTCGACGTCTTCTGCCGCCACCAGCACGTGGTGGTTCTTCATAGATTTCCTCTTCATAATATTCGTAGTGATCTCTGACAATCGGCGGAGACGGATGACGTCTTCTATGGTTATCCGAGTGCTCACGACTGTATTGTTCGGTTTGATACGAAGCACGTACTGGTGGTGGTGACCGTGGAACGTGACGACGCGATGACTGAGCGGCGTTTATTTGATTACGACGAAGTTGAGAGGTGCTGATATTGTTGGGGATGCCACGTTCGACGGATCGTTTGATAGTCGCTCCTCCTCCACGGCAATTGCTAGAAAATTGAAATAAACTTCAAAATATTTATTCCGAGTGAAGTTAAATTTACCTAGTATCAACTCTAGCCGAAATAATCAATGATTCCTGTGTCCCTGCTCTTCCAGAAGCTGTCCGAATCGGTGACACCTTTCGAGTAACACGAACCGACGGCACGGCAGCGGTAATCGTCCGTCTCGAGTCTCTTTCTCTTTCAGCGGAACGTGGCTCTCGAGTTTTACGATCCGGTGAATCAAACGTAATCGGCTTTCTTTTTGACGCAGTTGCCGCTTTTTCTGGCTGACCCTCTCGAGATTTGGAACGTGGAGGCGCTTGAATTGGCGGGCGTTTTGACGGCTTTTGATTCGTAGCTTCTTTATTGTTGCTATTGGGTTTTTCAGGCGTCTTAGGAGCCTGAATCGTTTGACGTGCTGCTTTTTTGGGAGAGTTTTTCGGAGTTGACTTCGGAGTTGGTTGCTTTCGTGGAGGAGTATTCTCCGGAGCCATGATGATAGCACGTTTCTTTGGTGACGGCTCTTTCTGTGCCTTTGAATTTTCCTCAACTGGCTTATCCTTCACCTCGGCGACCTTTTTCTCTTTGGCTATTCGTTCAGCCGAATTAGTGAGATGCGATTCGGAGACCTAGAAAAGTGAAATGAATGCAAAAAAGTAATTATCATGAACTGTATTCGAAACCTTTTCAACTCTGAGCACACGCCCCTGGTAGTTTTTCTTATGAAGACCAGCAATCGCCATATCCATCGGTTGAGTCTCAGCGAAAGTGACTAGTGCGAAGCAATTCTTAATTTCACCGTTAATCGGCCGCGAGTTGAAGATTTTCGATTGAATAACTTTTCCATATTGACTTGTGAGTTGCTGAAAGGAAAAATGATTTTGAATACATGGAAAAAGAAAAATATTGCAATGAAAAGATAGATTTGAGGTAGAATTAGTACATATGAGAGGAAGGTGTTGTGTTTATGTGGTTCTGTGTGTATGAAGAAGTAGATGCGACGACAAACTCCGTTCGCTATTGATATTGAGTTTTTTACTCTTTGCAGTGAATTTCCATTCAAAGATTCCGGGTCTTCGAAACCAGCCACTGAAATCGTTTCAGGACAATTGCCGAAAAACGCTACATAAACTGACTTTTTGGAAAGAAAATTTGATACAGGGAAATCGTTAAGTTAGAAACGTTGGGGTTGTTATAGATATCTCAAAAGTTGGGTCAAAACTCCCGTTCTGAGAAATTTTGATTTGAACGAAGCGCCGAGACAGTTCTGTATCGGAATTATCAGAGCACTTCATGATAAGTATCAGTAACTCTTGGTTTAAAGTTAAGCAATTGATCGTGAGTTTCTATTGCTCAACTCTAAAGCTTCTCAACAGTTACAGACCCTTGTGAAGAATGTTGTGGGTCATGGAAATTGCCAATTTCAAGGTTTTGTACCCTGTTCCCATTAATTGAACTCCTTCTGCTTAGAGTCTGCCATCTATCGCTGCATATCATAAACCTCAATGCCGATTCATGCGTTCTGACACTGATCTGCCTCTGCTCTGCTCGAAATCAACGAGCTCAATGTAGTAATTTACCTTCACACTTGATGCCTTGGTGGATGGTGCCATTCCACGAATCCATATGGACGTCTTTTTCACTTCCTCAGCGAATGGAGTGGATGGTGGTGCACCAGTATTATTAGAAGTGGCCGATGCCTCTTTAGATTGAGAAGTGATGTCTGAAGAAGTTGACACGGAATTATTGTCAGCTGTGCCAATTTCTTTGTCCTTGTCCTGTAGTTGCTCATCAAGCGGATCCTCAAGTAAATCTTCCTCATAATCGAGGAACTCCTCTGTTTCTTGACTTTGGGCGCGAACGAATGCGGGTGATGGGGTTTTTGAATCCAAAACGATGACGTCCTCAGTTTCTGTTTGCTCCAGGTTTGGTTTGACTTCCTCAACACTCTCCTCAAGTTTGACCTCCGTTTTAGGCTCATTTTGATTGATTTCGCCAGAGATTTCCACGTTACTCTGACCGACTTCAGTCGATGTTTCCGAAGATGGCTCCAATTTCAGCTCTGGTTCTACAGACTCCTGCTCTTGCTCTTCATACTCATCCTCTTCAAATTCATCTTCTCCCTCTTGTTCCGGCTCATCTTTTGCCACATTCCCAACGCTGTCGCTTTCTTGAGTGTCGACGATTTGCAAGTCTTGGGAGGAGTCATCCAAAATATTGTCTACCACCTCATTCTCTTCATTTTTCACAACTAAATTTCATATTTGATGCCAATTGGGGGTATCGATCGATAGTTCAATATTCCGATGAATATACAAAGCCTAGAAACCCCGGGAACCCTAAGAGAAATAATCAAAACTCACAAGTCTCCACCATATTTTCTTTCTTCTCTTCTCCAGTAATAGAAGAAGCGTTGCTCATGTTTTCTGTGTGATTGTTTCAGATTTTCAATCTTCTTTGTAATTTTCAGCTATTGCTTCTGTATTATACGCTGGCGTTTTTGATAATGATGATGATCAGCCGGAAATGTATTGTCTTCGCGATGTGCCTGAAAAAGAAAAACATTAGCTTCAATTGCACAAAATGACGCAAAAATGACGGAATAACATGGGGAAAAATGGAAACAATACTGGAAAGTGATGAATAGGTCTAGAAAACAATAAAAGGAATAGAGAGCGAAACGAAAAACCGTGGGATGAAGAAGAAAAGACATGGGAAACGTGCAAATGTTAATTCACTTTCGCATGAATAAAAACAGTACGACACTCCAATGTTCCGTTTTTCGAAAATGACAAAAACAACAGTACTCAACTGTGCCTAGATGTTTAGAGTTTTCAACAAGTTAAATTGATAGTTTCTACGGAAAAAGCACGTGAATAGAGAATCTTCGAGAAGAGCTGCGGAATGTATGGATATGACAACTCAGTCGGAATTAATCTGAACAACATAAGAACGGATTTTAGTAATCTTGAAAATTTGACTAAAAGCTAAATTTCAATCTCGACAACTTTCCAAGGTCCCTTAGAAGTAGCCGACTGAGAGCTTCGGAGACCCTTCAAAAACTCCGAAAACCACCGGAAACCCAACCATAGATCAAGACAACCAAGTGGGTGTTAGTCATTGACAAATTGTCATGCAAAGCACAGAGCCGAAGAACAAAAAGAGCAGCAGAATGAAGCACAAAGAGCACCAAATTTATCACCACGCCATCATTTTTTTTAGTTTCTTCTTTTTTCACTTCGTTTCCGTTTCTGGGTCTCTAATATTTCCACTTCCTTTCATATTCCAAACGGGACGAAAAGAAGAGCTAGAAAAGTAATTCATCATCTTGCGTCGGCATGCTTCTGACGAATGATGGTGTTGTGTACACACACACACACCACGAAAACTAAAACTTTTCAGAAAATAGAAGAAAACGTGGTGGTGTAGATGACGACTCGACGATGTGGCCCGGTTGACAACTCGAACAGAGTCTTGGTGGAAAAACAACAGCGGTGTGTGGAAATTGGTTTAGCAGCGGGAAAAGGAAGAGAGAGAAATACCAAAATGAAAAATTCTGAATGGAAAACAAGGAAAAACGGAAAAGATCCATATATCTCATTTCCAATGTCATCCTTCCAAAAACTTTCTTTTTCTCAAACCCGGTAAACACTTGACTTTTCGCCTACTTCCAAAAACTAAAGAGGAGCAGACGACGAAAAAAAAAGAGAGAAGCTCTAGCGAAAAGAGGGGCGTGGCCTAGTTCTTCTCCCGTTTTTTCTTCAGTCTTCTGAAGGGTCGTGCGTAGACGTCCGCAACGTCTTTTCCCCTATTCTTATATCTTCACATCCAGACGAATACTTATGCTCGAACATCAACAACTTGCACAAATCATTTGTGCTCATGGAGTAACAATTTCCACTACTAGAGCCACACTTCAACGTGCTCCACAGTCCCCTTTGAGTACATGCCCAGATGCTACTGCTGAATCTGATGAAAAAATTGTGCGTATTCTAGTGGAAGCGCTCCGCCGTCAGGATATGAGCATTATCGTGTCCGAATCTTTTGATCAATGGGCCAGATTGGCAACTGAGGTTAGTCATGTTTTGAGAGCCCAGTGCTCCCTCCTACATGGACAATGAAAAATAACGAAATAGAGCCATTTTCGTACGGCCACAACAAATGGGTAGTCTTCTTGTGTTCGACTCTAATATGAAAAAGAAAAAGAAGTCGGGAGAGTCAGAAACGAGTTCGTATATGAAAATTTAGAAAAAAGTGTTAGAATAAAGAAGTGGACTATACTCTTTTACTTCCCAGTTCGGATTTCTTCCAGGCAAAACGTCTGGGACTCGTTTCGTTTGTCGAGGCTGCGTGTCCGTCGACAATTAGCATATCTTGTCATGCTGCACTTTCGACAGGACGTATTAATCCAGAAGTCACTTTCCGAAAGGTATAATAATAGATATTTTTCTATGAATGGAAAAGACGTCGACAGATAATAGAGGCTAAGGACCAGAAAAACAAAAACAGCAAGTCATTTTTCGTTTTGTATCTCTCTTTCTTTCCGTTTATTATCGGTCTATGAATACATTCATCTCTACCAATTCAAAAAGAAAGAGCTTATTTCTCTTTTTGTTTCATAAAAGGAGAAGAAGGACATCATCACCATAAACTGAATGCCAGCGACAAACATTTCAATTTTCTTCATCTTTTTTGCAGGTCCTACGAATCGTAGTTTCTGGAAAAGTGATCATGTGTCGAGCTGTGTTTGGTGACTCTTTGAATGAGTGTCGTGATGGAGGTGGAACTGATTTCGAGATGGATCGGTATACTTCTAGGTAGGACGATAGTTTTTCAAATAAAAACGTTCTTGCCTTTGTTAGGCTGTCTCACTGAGAGTCCGTAAGAAGCCAGAGAATACCTGATCTAGTCAGAAATTGATATAAATTTAGAGAACTAAACGAGCAGCTGAGAACTAGTTAGCATGAGAAAGCATTGAATTGCTGTTCAAACTGAATTATGGTTCAGAGAACCGGAGAGATCAGGCCCAACATGACATGTATTCACTTGAATTCATCAAAATCTTTTAGATTACACTCTAATGTTGAATTTCAGATTCTTCCTCAAGCACAGTAACCTGGAAAAAGCGTTTGATCAACTAGCTTCGTCAGGTTACCGTCTTATTCATTCCAATACATTTGCTCCATCCCAGCAAATGCCAAAACATGCGTCAAAGGACGATTCTCAATTCATCCATCACTCGCAGTTCGTTTTTCATCGTCAACCCAAGGTACGTGAGTCTCTTCACAAAATGAGGAAGTGGAATAAAAAGAAGAGAATGGGGAACTTCGTCTATCCTCTTAAAAGCTTTTACCTCCCGTTACTCCATCCTTTTTTCTTTTCTTCAAAATCAAATCACGGGCAAAATTCCCTGCTTCCATTTTTTGTTCTGCTTCTTCCACCGGAACGTATGTGAAAACGAATGCACGCTTTTCACATCTTAGTGGAGAAAGGGTGGCAAAAGGCCTCGAGCATTTATGATCTTTATTACGAAAAAGAGCATGGAAAGCGCTCTCAGGGGGCTCATTTTCAATAGAAGGCGCCTTGTTGCATATACTGCAAGTGTGTTTAAAACAGCGGAAAAGTGTGAACTTTGTTTGTTCGTTCAGTAATAGAAAAAACTGCTGGATCTTTTTGTTCTCAGACAAAAATTAAAACATTCGATGGCTTATTACTTTGCCGAATTATCATTTTGCACATCCGTTTTCCTATTCAATGTGAAAAAATGTCATCTTTTATGAAGTTTAAAAAAATGATCCATCTCAAATTTCTTTTTCTGGACTTTTCAACTTTTCCTTCCTTTTCTTCTTTTTCAGAGAAAAAAAAGGAAAGTGTGTATGTTTGTTCTATTCACCACTTCTGTGTGAGAGCGTGATCAAATTAGCGTCACAAATGAAAAGAAAAAATGGGGAGAAGGAAATTCCAAAGAGAAAAATAGACAATGTTTTGGGGGAGATGGGCTCGGAAATGGATGGGAGGAACGAGAAGTAACGCGAGGAGAAAAGAGCGATAATGAGATGAACGGAAACTTTGCAAGTCGTGATTTCGACTTCTTCTTCCTCCTCTTAGATCTTGTGTTTTGGAGTTGAAGAGCGACTAGTAACTAGATTGTCATCTAAGACTTTTGGTAAAATCTCGAAGAGTTTGGGCAAAATTTGAGCGCGATACTTATTAAATTCTAAACTAGAAATAAATATAGAAAAAAGCAACTTATAAACTCCGCTATTTTCAGCTCTGCCCACCGACAGATTCCAACACACCGGCAGGAAATTAAATGATGATCGAAAGATTTTTGAGCTATTCACTTTTGCATTTTTCACTCATTTTATCCTAATTGATCGTCGAAATTAGTTGAATGTTTTTTGATAATTAATAAAATATTTTTTACTCGCGCCAGAACAAACTCACTATTTCTATTCGAACACGCAGTCACAACACACTTCCACTTCAAGAGTTTGACTTTTTCTGGAGATTATTCGAACCTTGAACGTATTGAACTTCAAATCGAATACTTTGTTCCAAAGCTCCGTCTCCCGATCAGTTTTTTGGCAGTGAACGTCGAAAATCGATAAATTGCTCTCCGCAAAATCATTCTTATATATAAAAAATGAAGTGAGGGTTGTGTGTAAATATATATATATATTTGTCATTCTCGGCATCAAAAGGTTCACGGAGTCAGAAAAGCACCGTGACCTTTTCCTGAATAGTGAGCGGCGAAGCCGCGAACATCATTTTTAAAAAGTGAGCCGCGAAGCGGCGAACAAAACAAGACTGAAGCGCCGAAGGCGCGGCGGTCTTGTGACTTCCAAGAAATAAAATCGTTGCTTTCGGTGATTTTTGAGCGGTTTCTACGTGGCGAGAATTCGTTTTTCACGTTTCTGACCCAAGGAAAATCAGTGGAACTCCGTGTAAACTGAAAAAGAAACAGCGTGAATGTCGGAAAAGAAAAACGAGATATGCGCCAGCGCACGAGAAAAGGGACGATGCGATGACGCGATTCTCGATGTTGACCAAAAAAATAGAGGAAACTTCAAATTTGAGATTTTTAATGGAAAGACTTTCATTGTTTATGAAACGACTAAACTGAAACAACGCAATATCATTAAATCAGTTTATTTGGAAATTCACTCAAAATGCAGCTAGATTCACGAGAAAAAGAACGGGAGAAGAAATTAGATCATCGCTTTGCGTCCGAGCTGTCCAAGATCATCAGGCTGTTCCAAAAATTCACAGATGGAATCGACAAAGAACTTCGGATCATCGGCGTGAATCCAGTGGTTAGACCAGGCAGTCTCAGCGAATTTAACCTGAAAAATTGTTATTGAGAAAGGAAAAATGAAGGTTTGATTACGAACCATAGGGAACATTTTCTCAATTCGATTCTTGTGAGCAGCTGGCAAGAATCCAGATCCTGAAGCTCTCTGGAAAAGAGTTGGTCCATCGAATACACCGAAACGAATATCATGACTCAAAAGATAGATGTATGTCTCATCGATAACGTTCAGGTTGCATGTCCACTGAGCTTTTCCGTTGACATCTTCACCGAGATTTCCACGAACAAACTGATAGAGGAGTACTTTTGAGACTTTCTCGCCGAGTTCAGCCATCACTTCGTCACGGGATTTGTTCATGTCAGTGGCGATCATGTGCTTGATGCAGTCCAGATACTCTGCTCTCTTCAATGGATATCCCAATGGTGACATGTCTTCCACGATCAAATTCTTGATTCTCGGGGCATATTCAGGAGTGGTGGCTAACTGTGTGACCGTTTTTCCTCCCATTGAATGTCCGTGCAAGTTCACTTGATCTTCTCCAGTGATCTTTCTGACCCAGTCGATGAATCCAACCAAATCATCAGCCATTTCTGGATATGTCATTGATGGTGCCATTGATGATCCTCCATGATTACGATTCTCGACAGCGAAAACCATGCATCCGAGACGTTGACTGAGTTCTTTTCCAACACGAATCCAGTTTTCTTTGGTACCGAAAAGTCCTGGGACGAGAATGAGTGGAGTGCCACTGGAACGCATGTTTCCGAAGGTAAGATTAGCCAACATCATCTGAAAAAAGAAAGGAGTACTGTAGTTTTTGATCTAGAATACTTACCTGAGAAGTCGAATTAGAATTGAAGCGACGAGCAACATTGAGAAGTTTGGAGTTCATCTTGGTGATATGATATCCGAATGGATTCACTGATAATACTCTTCTACCCCACGGCTTTCCTTTTATATTGGTGTCCCGCCCATCAAAAACCATTGCAAAAAAACCAAATTTGAATAAAATGGGCGGAGCGTCTCGTCTGTTCATGACAAAAAAAGACTATCGACCAAATTTTGGTCGTTTTTTTCGTGATAGCCACGGTGATCAAACGGAAATCAGGAGAGTGAATAGAAAAGCTATGCATGATAGTTTAGCCATGGAGTTTCAGAGAAATCGATCAGGAAAGCAGTTCGATCTACAGCTTTTGTTCGTAGAGAAAGTAAAGGAGTGGGATGAACCATCGTCTGAATGAATGATTAGTAATCATATTATCTTGCAGCTGGATCCACTGGGACGGATAATATCGTGAACAGCCAATAGTCTGTACCCAAATGATATATATCTACACAAATGATTTCCAGTTCATTTCTGACGGTTGTAACCCGGATGCTTCACTTTTCTGAAGTGGAACCAAAAACACTCTTTCAGGATTCGGCGTTTTTAGGCTATGTGATGGCTAGTCCTACAGCCAGAAATGGTTTCTAATAAACCTAAAATCAGGTTACAGTCAAAAAACAGGGCGGAGTAATAAGAAGAGTGTATTAAAAGAAGCTCTATGTACAACTCTACAGTGTTTGCACGCAGTTTCAACAGACGGCGAGTTCCAGATCAACGGAATTAGATCTATCCTAGTGCGAAGGTTAGTAGACATGCGACAAATATTTGGAAGGGTTGGCTAATAACGAAAAAAAATTTTCACACAGATTAGGATTTTTCTGTAAATTGGTGGTCTGAAAGTAGATGCTTCTGTGAGTGAATAGTGAAATTTCCAGCCCTCACTGGAGCCTGAGAGTCTGGAAATACTCATCTGAAAATCTGGCCCCGCCCTTACTTTCATAAGGAAAATACTTTTTAATGCGACTTCAGGGTCATCCAGAAATTTGGGTGTAGACTAATTCGACTATGTGGAATCCATTTCTGAAATAAAAAGTGGCACATTCCTCGTGTGGGCTCCGCGCGGAGCCCATTTTGGAACAATCCCAGCCTGTGTAAGAAAATATTCCGTTGTAAGTGCATACCGGAATTCTCGGTGATTGCCGACTTGTAAAAACCTGAAATCTTACATGAACTGCAGTTATATACCGACTTGAAATTGAAAATTCTGTTTTCCAAGATAATTCAGAGACAAAAATGTAGAAGAAGTCATCAAACGTTCTTCCAAATCCTGAATCTCAACCACCACAAATGTCCATAATCTTATCATCCAGCTCTCGCGCTTCCATCAACTCTCACTCTCCACTACAGTAACATCAGAAAAAATCTCTCATCCATTGTTATCAATTTAATTCAAAAACGAAAAACCAAAGGTCGGATGTGCCGGTGTGTGACGGCTGTTGTACAGTGTTGGTTCCCACGAAGTTTGCAAACCCCCCTCTATGTGTTGTCAGCCAAAAGTCAATTCATATTTTCCCTGTATGTCTCGGTTGACTATAGAATTTTTTGCAAATTGCAAATTTCGACCAAACATCGATTGAAAAGCTGAGTTTTTCAAACGGTTCCAGTATACAGTGAAAAAGACAAATCACTAGAAATACACACGGAAAGTTAGGTGTTCGAGAAAAAATCAAGACGAAGTTTGATCGATAGCAGACCCATCCAGGTGGACCTTACCAGGCGTCCAGCAGACTTCCCTCCAACAAAAAAGTTCCAAACAAACGAAAAACGCGTGTTCACCCCATCACATTCCAATTGAATTAGCCGGGATTTTATCACCCAATTCCTCATCTTCTTCTTCTTCTTCTACATCATCCTCTTCAATTTCATTTCATTTTCCTCTCTCTCTCCCTCATTCCTTCCGTAAAACCGACTGGCACACATAGTATGTGGTGGTGGTTGACTGGAGAGAGGAAATGTCCGAATTATTTCTGCCGGGAGATAGGGGGGATACATTGTAACAAGAGTTGACTGATGGCAGCTGACGATGAGTCTTCGGGAATGAAAAGCTTGGCGGAAAAGAAGAAGAAGAAGCATCTCACTCCTCACCTTTTTACTCTTTTTCTCAGTGCAGAGAACAACATTGATTTTGTTTGTTGCAAACTTTTTTCGGAGATTCTTTTTTTGGATTCCTTCAGAGGAGATGGTCAGGAATCAGCGTGAATTATGAATTTTTTTTTAAATAAATTGGTGGTCTAAAAGTATATACTTTTGTGAGTGGATTCTGAAATTTCCAGCTCTCACTGGAGCCTGAGAGTCTGGAAATCATAATGTGAAATCGCCACGTAAATAATGAATTGTAAATAAGGAGGCGGTCCAGATATTCAGATGATGATTTCCAGACTATCAGGCTTCAGTGAGGGCTGGAAATTTCCGAATTCACTCACAGAAGCATCTACTTTCAGACCACCCGTTTACAGTAAATTCCTAACCCGTGTTGTATTTTTGAAAAAAGATTTTGTTGCTTTAAGGAAAAAATCAAAATACTTTTATCTCAATAACTATTAATATCAAATGCATACTCTGATTGAACTTCACGGATTTCATGCGATTCTTCGTTCGAATTAATCAAGTATTGAGAAGTTGTCTCCACTACCTCCTTTTGATTCTCCTCCCGATCACTATCATGGCTCATCCAATCCGATAATATACTTCCATCAGAATCATCATTCACACATCGGGTATATATGGAGTTTTGAGAGGAGTCTGGTAGATTTGATGAGGTTGTAGAATTGATCTGGAGGAAATTTGAATTTTTGAGAAACTGAACATAAGAAAACTCACATTTTGACTGTTTTCCATTTGTATAAAACTCCTAGATTAATAATTGTAACTTTCTAAAAATGAATTTTGTTACCGTTCCCTATCAACTGATTGTAATGCTCTCACGTTTTCTTTTCACGATTTTTTATATTAAACTTATTATATTTTTAGATGCCAGTTGATGAATAAATAGAATAGATACAAAAAAAAGCGAACGACTAATCAAAAAACTCGAACCATGTTATTCTCTGGCGCCTCAACTGCAAAACCAAAAAAGGACGAAAAGAAAGATAAGAAGAGTGATCGGGGTGAGTGATTTTACGACGTTTTGAATATCTTCAATCTCATCAAACTTACAGAAGAAAAATATGAACTACAAGAGCAAGTGTTCATTCGATGGGCCAACTATCTCCTTGGCACCGAACGGTTAACCGATCATAAAAGTCTTCAAGATGGATCCAACGCTATTTTCGTGTACCAGGCAATCATTGGACAGACTATGGCAGTTCTGGGAAACCCATCAGATGACTGGCCAAATATTCTACAATATGTCGGAGATTCCAAGACTAATCCACAAGAAGTAATGGAAGGACAACAGAAAGCAATCTTGGCTGCTTGGTGGCAATTAGTACAGTTCTACTGGAAGAACCATGCACCTGTGCAGTTGAGAGAGGAAAAGCTATCCGAAGCTATCAAACAATGGTGCATTGAAGTCATGAAGTCTTATGAAGAAATTGATGTTTATGACTTCACTTCTTCCTTCAGAGATGGACATGCTTTCAATTATCTCATTCATTCTTATGAGTAAGTTTTGTATTTGTTGTTTGATTGATTTTGAAAAATTACAGTAATTTTCTGAAAAAATGAGTTCAAGACGATTTTATCTGCAAAATATTTCTTAAAACTAAAAAAACAAAACTACCAAAAACTAAAACATTTCCAGCAAAAAACTGATAAACCTCACAAAAACAGCTGAAATGAGTGCAATCGACCGTATCGAGAATGCGTTTTCTGTTGCCGAGAAGACATGGAATGTGCCACGTCTTTTGAGTCCTAAAGGTTGGTATACAATTCGATTTCCTTTTGTTTTCCATAACCTTGTGACTGAACAGACACTCGTCGTTAACCATAATCCTAATATCCTATTATGGCAATTTGCCATCAAATCCTCTTTCTCTGCGCTTTCAAAACCTCACTTTTTCAACAAAACAAGTGCTCGATTATTTTTTGTTTATTGTGTCGCCACAACTCGTTTTACTGTCAAAAAAAAGAAGTCATGCCCTTCTATTAGAAACACTCCCTCCTTTTCTTTGCCCGTTCAACTGCCAGGTCATATTGTTGTAAACTGTGAGTACCTTCTTTTTCCTTTCCGTATATAAATAAGATCACATGCGATCAGGAGACTCAGACACATTGCGCAATGGTTAGATTGACCTGTCTTCCCTTCCTTTCCTCTCTCTCTTTTGGTTTCTAACTTCTCTTTTATCCCTTGTTTCAAGTGTCTCTTCATGGTTAACATTAAATGATAGGATGTCTGTAGGTGTCTGCGTCTTTAATTAAGATATTCTCATTTATCTTTTGTCTTTCTCGAGAGAAGAGATACAAATCGGTGTATATGGAGATACTGTCCGTTTTACTCTTTTTGTGGTTTTGAAGAGAAGGTTTGGAACTACGTTTTTTGTTAACTTTCAGAGCAGAATATTCTAGAAAAGCTGATCCGAGTAAAATTAGATGTATTCAATATTATCCGTGATATCAAGCACTCTTTAGTGTTAAATCTATTGATAACGTCTCTATTAGAAGCCCTGGATCACTGGATCATGAAGTTGTATCGTTAATTTTCAAAATACAGAATTTGGTGAAGCATAGTAAACTAGAGTGAGCTTATGGCTCAAATTTGCATTCTACCTATTATTTCAGAAATGTTTTTTACCTAGTTCAATTTACCTGTACTAAAATTCCTAGTTTCTAGAAAATACTGTACCGGCCATATTCATACGATTTTTCTAATGATTTTAGCTGACTTTGGACATGCGCCATACGGTCAAAATTTTTTCTCAGGGCTCAGAAAAGTTTTGAGCGTATCAAGTATAGCTAGAACTTCATTTCTGTAGTTGGCAATCTTTTTGTGCAACCATTCTCTCGGGAGATACAGCTCTTTCCATGAAGAGCCGTGTGGCGCATGTATCCTTTATGGCGCATCAGCCTTTATAATCCTACACGTGGTCAAATTAGAATTTGACGTTTTTTGGAAAAGTTTCTGCTTGAAAGCCATGACTTTTTTGCTCAAAGTACCTTATTTGGAGCATTGCTCATTGGAACCAATTAAACGCGAACGTTATTGCTCTCTCTCTATCTCAATTCATTTGCTCACTTTGCCCTTTTAATAACAACATCTCTCCGTTTCCCAGTTCTTCACAATGACTCACTACTTCTCTGATCTTTACTGTCAACAGAAGAAACACCCCCCGACATAAACACATAAAGTGTGCGAAATACACTGTTCTTGATGAATTTTCTCGGCTATGCATTTTTCTGTTATCATCATCATATCTTTTTTTTTATTGAAATGGGAAAATGGAGAGAAGATTTATCAGGAGAGAAAATGAAGGGAAATGAACTGCGGCAGTAGAAGAAGAAGAAACCGGATCCTATTTCCGCCTTCTTTTGGAATTTGCAAAATTTTCCGGAAGTAAGGATATTAAGAAAAGTTGCAAAGAACAAAAACTGTTTATATTTCGATTTTCGAACTTTCTCAATTGGCTAGTGTATTACTATAGTTCTTATTCTTTTACTTTTTTACAAGTTTTTTTTTCCTTGCAAGGTAACATTTTCTCACATGGGTTAGGAATTTACTATAAATTAGTGGTTTAATAGTAGATGCTTTTGTGAGTGGATCCTGAAATTTCCAGCCCTCACTGAAGCCTGAGAGTCTGGAAATCCTTATCTGAAATCGCCATGTCATTAATGGGGCCGGGCCATATCAAGATTTCCAGACTCTCAGGCTCCTGTGGGAGCTGAAAATTTCAGAATCCACTCACAGAAGCATTCACTTTTAGACCTTGTAATTTATAGAAAATTCCTAACCCACATGAGAAAAACATTCCCTTGTTAGTTTCCTAACTTCGCTTCAATTATCATATTTTTCTACAGAGTGTAACAAAATCCAATAATCATTTTATTTTTCTGCAGTAATCTTTCTCTAACCTGACAATTGAATCATACTTTACACCCCAGGAAAAACCGTTTTTATTAATATTTTTATTACCACCATCCCGATTCCATAATTTCTTTTGTGAGAGGACAGGTGTCACCAATGAGATATGCGCATCCATTTCCGATTTTTATGACATTCTGATGTAATTATGAATTTATTATGATTCTCCCCTTCTCTTCTTTCATTTGAATTCTCTAACCCCTGTTTAGTTTTCAAAAAATAAAAAGATATTTTCAGATCTCCACAGCGAGCACCTTGATTCGCACTCGGTGCTATGCTATTTGATGAGCTTGTACCTGGCAATGATTTCCACCAGCAAAATTGAGGTGAGTCCAACAGGAATAAGACTGTTAATACACTGTAAATTTTCAGAACGAACTAGAAGCCCAGCAAATTCAACAGCAAAGAGCCGCAGCTTTCCTGGCCGCCCAAAAAATGCAATCCTCACAACCATCCACATCGACAGCCCTTCAAATTCCACCACAAACTCCACCAGCACACCAAACAATGTTGGATAGGGGGAAGAGTTTTGAGCAGAGTGTGGAGGTAAATTCGAAAACTCGATATTTTCAAAAATTTTTATTTCACATTTCTAGAGCGAGGTTCGTTCCCGCAAATCCTCTTCTTCATCTCAGAAATCCGGTAAATCGAAAAAAGTGCGAAGAGAAGAGCAACTGGCTGAATTCAAATCATGCATTGAACAAGTGCTCACGTGGCTGCTGGAAGCCGAAGATGAACTTGCCACGTTGACACAAATGCCACGTGTCGAACTGGGATCAGTGAGATCACAGTTTTCAGACTTTGAATCTTTTATGTCTAGTCTTACGGATAGTCAGGATACTGTAGGAAGAGTACTGTTGAGAGGACAAATGTTGAGTAATAAATCTGAAAATGAAGAGGAAAAAGATGCGATCGGTGCGAAATTGCATTTGGTGAACACGAGATGGGAGGCGTTGAGGGAACAAGCGATGCAGGAACAGGCTATTCTTCAACAGCAAATTCATTTATTGCAACAGGGGTTGGTTTTTTTTGAAAATTAAAAGGAATTTGAATGTATACTTTTTAGAGAACTCGACACAATCAGTCAATGGTTAGATGCCACTGAACTCGAAATCGAGTCATTTGGACCTCTGGCATCAGATTCAGCTCAAGCACTGCGCCAGATCGAATTGCACACGAAATTCCAGCAGAAACTGAATGATTTCCAGGAAACAATTGACAAACTGGAGAGTTTTGTAGCTGTGGTAAGCAATCAAACTGGAAGTAGAATTAAGAAAACGATATTTTCCAGGTAGATGAAGAGAATGATGCATCAGTGGCTACTCTTGAAGACGCTCTCAGCGGAGTTTCAGTCCGTTGGGGTCACGTTTGCGAGTGGGCTGAAAAAAGAGCAGCAAAACTAGATGGTCTCGCTGACTTGATCGATAAAACCAATGAAGTTTTTGAAAACTTGTCTGATTGGTTGACAGAACGAGAGAATGAGTTGATGGTTGGTCTGAAGTCAGCCCATCACTTGGAGAATGAAGAACAAGTAGCACAACAAGTGAGAAGACTTCAGAGAACTGAGGAGCAGTTGGAAGGAGAGCATTCCAGTTTTGTTAGGTAAGAAAGGAAACATATTTGAAAATTAAAAGTCTTTTTTACTACAGACTCTCCCAACTCTCATGTGAACTTGTTGGTCGTCTCGATGAATCAAATGGAGCAGCTGCCAACACTGTAAGGATGTCCCTCGACTCGATCACCCAACGATGGGATAACCTGGTGGCAAGAATTGAGGAGCATGGAAAGACACTTGTAAAGTCTGGAAAAGCTGATGTGAAACAAGTGGAATCGAAACAAGAATCCTCGAAACCCCCGGTTGTTGAGCCAGCATCATCTGAAGGTTTGTCCACGGATACGGAAGGAGAGGAACAGAAAAATCAGTTGGTGGACAAGTTCTTGTTGCATATTTCCAAGTTGTCACACGAGTTAGAACCACTTCAAGAATGGTCGGAAAGGTTTGAAGTTTCAAGGAAAAAGGGTGATGTTCGGAAGATGATGAACACTTGTCAAGAGAAATTGATTCAGATTAAGGTATGTTGGTTTTAGAGTAAACCGTCTTACGAGTAAATGTTTTTTCCCATAAGTTAAAAATTTTGTATGAATTGGTGGCCTGAAAGTAGATGCTTCTGTGAGTGGATTCTGAAATTTCCAGCCCTCATTGGAGCCTGAGAGTCTGGAAATCTTCATCTGAAATAGCTATGCAATAGTGAATCAGGGGCGTGGTCAGATTTTCAGCTTTAAGTTTCCAGACACTTCGAGGCTCCAGTGAGGGCTAGAAATTTCAGAATCCACTCACATGAGCATCTACTTTTAGACCACCAGAAAAACATCCCCTTTTTAAGTTTCAGGAGCAAGAAGCACGTGTCAATCGTCTCCACCTGGAACTCGAACACATGCATCTGGCAAATTTGAACGCTAAACAGATCAAAAGAGCACACGATGCATTTGAGCAATTCGCCAAAGGATGGGCAAAAATTGTCACAAAAATTAGTGAGGCGATGAATGTTTTAGCCGGTCAAGAAACGAATGGAAGTAATGGTGGAAGTGAAGAAGCGGCAGTGGCAGCCAAGATTGAGCAATGGATTGAAGCTGTTGATAAGTGAGTTCCTACCCCGAGGTCTCAAAAGTATTGATTTGTTTCAGAGTGATCAATGAGCTTTCTCAGTTGCCAGTCTCCGAAAGAATATCTCGAATTGATAAACTTGAACAACAACTTCAAGTACAAGATAAGAATGTTGGATTTATTGAAAAAGATCTTTTGAAAAAGGCGATTTTGAAAAAAGGACTTGAAATTGCTGGAAAGAGATTGGCTGCTCTTAAAATTGAAGAAAAGTCAGCAGGCTCAGTAGAGAAAGTGGAGGAACCGGAGGCAGAGAAGCGTGTCACTTTTACAGAAAAAGCTGAGAAAAATGTAAAGTTTCACAACTTCTACTTTTGATCAACATGCTCATTTTCAGACCCCACAGTCACCGATTTCCGAAGCCTCTCTTCTAGAAGAGCTTGATGGTCCTTGGAGCCCTGTAGGAGATGTTATTTCAATTGAGCAAGATCTTCTTCGAGCTCAGAAAGCTGTTGAAAGAGCACGGAATTCCAATATGAGCAATGAAACAGTTGAGAAAGCAGAGACACGAAAAGCAGAGATGGAGGAGAAGAGAAGGGTTACTGTATCAGCAAGAAGCAAATTTCAGATTGCTGAAGAGACTGTGGAGGTGAGGTAGATCTTTTAGAGCTATTGAAGAGCTCTGTCTTTGTAGGAAATTGAAAGATCCCTGGATCGTCTTCAAGCTTCCGATCTGGAAATTGCTGATCTAGTCCGAGGGTTAGAACAAGAGTCCGCGAAACTGGCTGATCGATCATCTCAAAGAAAAGAAGCAGAGAGAACAGCTGAGAAGATGCTCAGTATGGATGATGTTGAAATTGCTCCAGAGATTGTGATAAAAACGAAAGACTCGATTGAAAAGTTGGCAAAGCGATGGAATCAACTAGATTTGGATTTGGAGGAAAATTTGAGAAAGGCGAGAAAGGATCAAGATGTTTTCATTCAAAGTGAGTTTTTTTTAATACTTGTTTCATTAAACATACTTAGATCAAAGCCAGAATTATTCTATCCAAGTGTTGTTTTGGACTGTTCTTTCTACCCGTCTCATAAAAAACAACTAACAAGATTTCCGAAAACTGAGAGATCTATATAAACCGAGAGACTCAGAAAAACTTTCGGCTTTTCGGAATCTTGAGATATGCCAGAAAGAGAGAAACAGAGTCAATATTTGTAAAGCACATCACATTTTTGTGCTCCCTCAGAGTCCACCGAAAGTTACGGATTTCATTTTTTTTCTCTTTCAAAATATTCAAAATATTTTCGAGTTTTCAGAGCGCCTACGAGAAGGAGAAGAGGCATTGAGTGAGATCAAATCGGCTATTGAAGGAAAACGAGAGTCATTAGACGCCGAAACAGCTGCTGAGAGTTTGGATGTAAGTATTCTTATCTTGACCATTCTCAGAATAATTTTGGTTCAGCACCTCGAAAGTTCGTTGGACAATATCTCGAGTCTTTTCGGCGAGATCGGAAGTCTTCCAATGGATGACACTTCTAGAAATAAGCTCACAAAATTGACAGAGGCAAAGGATGAAATTACAGCAAAGGCCAATGAAACACTGGCCGCTTTGTCAAGAACAGTGTCAGAATGTGAAGATTTCGAGAAGCAGATTATGTTGTTCCAGGTGAAAAGAACTAGAAATACGTACATTGAATAATAATTCATACTTTCAGAATTGGAGTGCCAGAATTGGCTTTTTGTTGCAAGCAAGAAAGTCAGCGGACATCTCTGCATTCGACATTCCACATGAATATCATGTAAGACCTTTTTTTGTTTTTCAAATTCTCTAAATTTCTCTGTAAGATACCTTAAGCTTTCTGAGCTATCATCCAAAAAAAAATATTCAGGAAGATCTTGGAAATGAAGCGGAACTGATACCGGTAGGCTTTTTGGAATGTTGCGTGATGCATTTTTCCTTTGAGTGAAGTTAAAAAGTGAATCCATTTGAATGATTCTATAGTACGACATGTTCAAAGCAGTATATCTCGGCTGTCTTGAGAATAACCAAAGTGTGGTCAACTAAAAAAATGTTTAGAATGTTTTGATGAATATTTGGTTAGTTGACCACATTTTGATAGCTCCGAAGATAATCGAGATATACTTGTTTTTTGTATTTTCCTTGAGCATTTTTTGCTGTGTGCATGGATTTTCGCCCGTTTTCCAGCGTGTTTCAGCAAAAACTTAAAGAAGTTCCAATAGTTTTTTTTCCAGAAACTCTCCCGAGAATTTGAAGACTGGACAGCAAAACTAAAAGAGATGAACTCCTTGGCAATGGAAAAAGAGGATGCAGTTAGGATGAGAGAGCAGTTGAATCATGCTAATGTAATTTGTTCTCTTATTTTCATAACCAATTCATCAGAATTTCAGGATACAATGTCAGAACTCCGACGGAAATTCAACGAGTTCAAGCGTCCAAAAGGATTTGAGGAGAAATTGGAAAAAGTGATCACAACCCTGTCTAACGTTGAAATGGGTCTAGATGACACCACTGGCATCGATGGATCTGAATGTGGAGGAGCTTTGATGGAAGTGAGAGCACTAGTCAGAATGTTGGATGGAGCACTTGAGAAATGGAAAGATCTGCATGAAAATCGAGAACAACTCGTGAAAGATCACATTTTGGATGAGGAGTCCGCAAGAGAAACTCTACAAAAACTTCAGTATGCGAAAACGAAATCGAAAGAACTCTACGAAAGAAGTTCGACGTGTATTGAAAGATTGGAGGACTGTGTGGAGATGTATCAAAGATTGAGAATGGAATCTGATGAAATTGAGAGATTTTTGGACGAGATGGAAGGACGATTGGATAGATATGCAGCTAGTGATCGACCTGAAGAAGCAGAAGTTGTGGAGGAGCTGATAAGTGAATGGAATAGAAATGAAGCAGCAATGAATAATGCGGCACATTTACAGAGACAATTGAAGTGAGTTATTAATTTTTTTTTAGAAATTACAAAGAAAATATTCCAGTGAACGCGCCATCAAAATCCCTGAGAGCATCCTATCTCTCAAACGGATCCGTGCTGATGCCCTCAAGAATCGCCTGAATTCCTGGTGTCGAACTATTCAAGAAATGTCAGAAGACGATGAATCTGCTCTATTGGAAATCGATGAACTCCATCACAATATTGAGAAAGAACTTCAAGAGATTTCAGACAAAGAGCCATCAAAAATTGCTGAAAAACTGAGATTCCTGAGAGCGGATCGTGATAGATTGAGCTCGCGAACGAGAAAATTGGCGGCTAAGAATCCACGTTTGGCGGCCACTTCATCTGATGTTTTGGAAAATCTCAATAAGAAATGGAAGGACTTGGAGGAAAAAGCTGCCAAGAAACAAGATTCGGAGAAACTTCTCGAACTCAAGGACGCTCCATTAAGCACACCGGATCAAGCACCATTTGACAAAAGAGTTGAAGAACTTGTTGACTTGTTCCAGAATATTGGAGCACACTTGGACTTTGAAACTTTCCCAGTTGCATCCGTCAAGAATTATCAAAAAAGAGTTGATGATCTAGACTTATACCTAGATGAATATCGTCCTCCATTAGACGATGTGATCGAGGAAGGACGGAAAATTGCACAGACTGGAAGACTAGAACTTCAAACTCATGCGGCCATTGAGAAACTGGATGAGTTGGCGAATCGAATTGAGCAGGTGGAGACAGAATTGGATAAGCATAGAGAGAAGGTGGCACCACTTGTGGAGCAACACGAGCAGTTGAAAAAGGATATCGAATCTTTCCTTCTTGTTCTCGACGTGTTCAGTGATCGTAACCTGGATGATATCGACATTGCTAAATCCACTCGAAAAGAACTTGCTGAACGGGATTCTCATATCACTTCGTTGACCTCCAGAGCCACAGCCATTCATTGTACATTGCCAGGCAACGGCCCCCAACTTCATGACACTACCCTTGACAAACTTCGAAATCGAATTGAAAGCTTAGAATCTCGACTTTCGAATACAGAAAAAAGACCGGAACCTGAACCTGAAGTCACAATTGAAGTCACGCCTGAAACTAGAATAGAAGTTCAGCCAGAGGAGACTTCTGTTGAACCTAAGCCCGAAGCTATCAAACCCGACCCCAGCCAAGATCCAGAAGCCGAAAAATCGTCGCCAGACCGCACCAGCCGTTCCAGTCTACAATTGGCAATGGAGGCATACGGTACAGCCACAGAAGATGATAGTGTAATCAGTGAAGCGGTTACTGTAGCCAACAAGGATACTCCAGGAACTCCTAAACTAGAAGTCAAACAGTTGAAAGATCCAGAGTTGGAGATTTCTAGAACGATTATTCTACCCGATGAAACAGAAAAAGTTATCGAAACTGTTACGTTGGTGAAGCCTGTAGAAGCCTCACAAAAACCAGAAGAAGAGAAGGTTGCAGAGGTTTCCACGTCAGAAATTCTACAAGGAAAACCTGCTCAAGAATCTATTGAGAGAACTGTCAGAGAGGTACCAGTGGATGTTTATGAAGAGACTGCTAATATATCTAGTGGCGATGAATTGGTTAGTACCTTGATAAAAATGGCAATATTTTTCAAACGAATTTCCAGGACACCAAAGCAATCCCAACGCCGGATACTGAACTTGTATCGATGTTTGAAGTTCTGGACACCATTGAAGATGCACACACCAACTTTGAAGAATTCCCATTCGACTATTTGGATAATGCTGAAGCTGATTTGAAAGTAGGCTCAAAAAGTCTGAACTTTTGGAAATTGAAACTTTCAGAAAACTCTGACCAGATTGGAATCTTGTGAAAGGACTTTAGCCAAGAATGAGATGACTATCAATATTGCTCAGGCTGAAAATGCGAGGGAAAGGATAACGGTACGTGGAAATTCACTTTTTCCTCTCCTTCCAAACAATGTTTCTGTTTCTCATGGCTTTTTTCCTTTGAAAATCTTTCAAAAATCATTTCCAGATGCTTCGTCAAATGGCACTTCAACGAAAAGACAAACTACCAAAGTTTAACGAGGAATGGAATGCAATGCAAGAGGTTGGATCATAGGGAAGAAGAGCCACTTTGTGTAGTAACACTCTTCTATTCTCAAGGGACCCGCGATTAACAGATACTTACACTTTGTGTGACACACACTTCTGCCGCCACCGAATAGATATGAAGATATTGCACTCGTGTGTCACATTTGAATAGCTTTAATCCTAGAATTTCGAGAATTTGACCATGAGCTTTTACATTTTCACTTCTAAATTCCTTATTTCCAGTTAATTCTCAACGCCGACTCTCTTGTCGACGAAGCCGAACGATACGAATCCGACCAAATCCCACAAATGGATCGTAAATCCGCCCCACATGTACTTGGAGAGCTCCGAAAACGAGTCGCTGGGGCCGAGGGTCCTGTGATTGATCTCGTCAAAAAACTATCACAATTGGTACCTCGAATGCAAGACGATTCACCTAAATCTCAAAATATTCGAAGGACAGTTTATGGCATTGAGGATAGATTTAGGAAAGTGAGTCAAGCGGAGACTGCTGCGGTGACCAAAGCTCTCTCGAGTGCTTTAACTGAACCAGAACTGAAACTGGAATTGGCTGAAATGGTGAAATGGTGTGAAATGGCTGAAAAAGAGGCAGCACAGAATGTTAATTCATTGGATAGTGATGGCCTTGAGAAGCTGGATGGACGATTGGCACAGTTTACAAAGGAGCTGCCTGAAAAGTGAGGCTAAACAGTTTTTTTGAAAATATATCGAAAATTGTTCAGAAAAGCCGATATGGTACAGCTGGAAATGGCTAAAAACATGATCATCCCAACTCTGAAAGGAGATGAACATCACAATCTTCGCCGTCTGTTTTCTGAGACTGCCAAACGGGTTGCAATGGTTCGAGATGAACTTTCGGATGCTCATAAATGGGTTTCCACGTCACGCGACACTTGTGATGACTTCTGGACAGACATTAATTCTTTGGAAACGTTAGCAAGAGATGTTGTGAGGAGAGCGAATGGAATACGAATGGCTGTCATATATACACCATCAAGGGAGAATGTTGAAGGAGTTTTGAGAGATGTGGAGAGATTGAAAACTTCCATTGGGGATATTAAGAAGAGAGTACAGACGGCTAACCTTCCCCCTGCAATCAAGTTGGCTGGGAAGAATGCTAAGGTATGTAGGTCAAAGCGTTTTTCTGATTTTCTAATTCAAATAGTCTTTCCAGAGAGTTGTTCAAGTGTTGACTGAAACTGCTTCTACGATTGCCGACTGTCATGACCTACCGACATATTTGATTGATGAGATGAATGATTCTGGTGGTGACACCACGGAATCTAGGAGTACTGTAATTGAAATGACACCCGTCCATGCCAAACAAAGCTCCTCGAGCTCCTCCAACAAGACACCATCAGCTGGAGAATCAGAAACTGAACAAGAAGATGCTCACACTCTTCACGGAGATGATGAGCAATCGGAAGAAGATCAGAAAATATACTCGAGAGAATCTTCATCAACTCTACCGCGTGGTGTTTCCACTATAGGTTCGACAGGATCAACTGGAACATCTCTTGATCCGGTGGCTGTTCAGTTGACACATACCCGTCATTGGCTGCATGATGTCGAACGAGACGCCTCGGTTACTGTGGATTTGGCGCAGTGGCAACCGGCAAGAGAGTTATGGCAAAGTATTCAAGGGATCATAGATGAAATTCGGTTGAGAAGTGTTCAGGTGACCGGAGCACATGATGCTAGTCCGAATCGACAAGTCAGGCAACAAGCTGCGCAATTGGTATGGTTCTAATTCTAATGCTGTAACCTTTTTTTTTGTTTTTAGCTCACCGAAATGCGTCGAACTATCGAAAATTGCGAGAAACGATGCTTGATCCTGAATCAAATTTCCGACATTGCTCGTCAGAATGAAGCCTCCCGGAATGAGATGGAACTCTGGCTCAAAAGTGCATCGGATGTAATTGGAGAGAGAAGAGTTGAGGAGCTGGCAGAAGACGTGGTTAGGCAAGAACTGCAAACTCTAGAACGTGTAGTTGCACAATTGGGAGAAAGAAAGGATAAGATGCAGGAAATCAATACACAGGCTCACAAAATTGTGGATACCTATACGAAGGATGAAGCACATAATCTGAGTCACTTGTTGAGCAGGCTCAATATGTCATGGACTAAGTTCAATGATAAGTGAGTATTTCAAAATGTTAGTAGTGCAACAACTCGAAGAAAATGTTTTCAGTATTCGAATCCGTCGAGCCGTCCTCGAAGCGTCGCTCCGTTCCCGTCGCGATTTCCACTCGGCTCTTTCAGAATTCGAAATGTGGTTAGGACGACAAGAAGAGAATTGTTCAAAACTCGCACACGAAACATCAAATCATCAGGCCATAAAAGATACTTCTAAACGGAAAAATTGGACACAAAACTTCAAAACATTGAATGCAGAGTTGAATGCTCACGAAGATGTTATGAAAAGTGTGGAGAGTATGGGAAAAATGTTAGCAGAGAGCTTGGAAACTGGAAATGAGAAGGCTGATTTATTGAAGAGAGTTGCTGAGACGACAAGGAGATGGGGAGCAATTAGGAAGACCACAAATGATATTGGGTTAGTTTTTTTTTGAATTGAAGAGAGAAAACAGAAAAATAATTCCGTTATTTTTAGAGAACGACTTGAAAAGGCGGAACAAGAATGGGAAAAACTGTCCGATGGCTTGGCTGATCTCCTTTCCTGGGTTGAAACTAAAAAACAGAAAGTTGTGGAAGAACAACCAATCGGTGGAAGTCTATCATCGGTTATGCAGCAATCCGCCTTCGTTAAGAACTTACAAAGAGAAATGGAATCCAAAAATGCAGTCTTCAAAACGACGATTGCCGATGCGCATAGCTTCCTGATGCAACATGATTTGAGACCCAAATTACATAGTCCACATGTTTTGGATGATGATTATGAGGAGGAAGGTAAGAAGAATATGCGGCATTTTTTTTTGAAAATAAACTTTCCCAAGCCACTCTTCTCATCCATTATTATTTGTTACACATGTTTTGACATGTCCGAAGGTTCCCAAATCTTTTGTTTATTTATTCAAGAATTGATACATTCACCCAATTCAACTTATTCAAAATAATGAATTCTGAAAAAACTAGAATTTTCAAATTATATCCAAGGAAAAAAATGGAGGCGGCTTATAAAGGTATTTTCCAAAATAGGCGGATGAATAGTGACAATTTTCTATAATCAGCAGAATTATTTTTTATTTCCAGAACTCGCTGATCTTGAACAACGCCGCCGTGGTCTTGAAATCAACGCGAATTGTGAGAAACTCAAGAAAAACTGGGCAGAACTCGGTATCGAAGTGGAGAGTTGGGATAAACTAGTCCAGCATGCAATGCAACGACTTCAAGAGCTTGAAAGAAACTTGGCCGAGTGCCAACTCCACCTGACCTCATCTGAAAATGAAATTGAGACAATGAAGGCAGTTGAGAAGATTCATTTGGAGGATTTGAAAATTGCCAGAGAAGAGACTGATCAAATCTCGAAGCGAATTGATGAAGTACGGTTGTTTGTTGATGATGTGAATGATGCGGCAGCGAGATTGTTGGCGGAGGATTTGAAGTTGGATGAGCATGCAAAGGGACAAATTGAGCATGTGAACAAGAGATATTCTACCCTCAAACGTGCCATCCGAATCCGTCAAGCAGCCGTACGAAACGCAGCTTCTGACTTTGGACCAACCTCCGAACACTTTTTGAATCAATCCGTCACACTTCCATGGCAGAGAGCAATCAGCAAGTCCAACTTGTTACCTTATTATATTGAGTGAGTTTTTATAGTCGATAACTTTGAATTTCTATAATTTTTTTCAGACAAACAACTGAAAAGACTCAATGGGAACATCCAGTTTGGGTGGAAATCGTCAAAGAGCTTTCCCAATTCAATCGTGTCAAATTCCTTGCCTACCGTACTGCCATGAAACTTCGTGCTCTTCAAAAACGACTCTGTCTGGATTTAGTAGACCTTCCACTTCTAGAAAAAGCATTCGTCCGATTAAAAGGACTATCCGCTGAAGAGTGTCCAGGACTAGAGGGAATGGTTTGTGCCCTTCTTCCCATGTATGAAGCTTTGCATGCCAAACATCCGAATCAAGTGCAAAGTGTATCTCTAGCTGTCGATATTGCTATTAACTTTTTGTTGAATTTATTTGATCAGTAAGTTTTAGGGAGGTTCTTATAAATTGTAAAGTGATGATTTCCAGATCCCGAGACGGAATAATGCGAGTACTCTCCTTCAAAATTGCCATGATCGTCTTTTGTAACATTCCATTGGAGGAAAAATATAGATGTAATTGAATACCTTCTAGGTCTATTTTACATGTTTAATGTTCCAGATTTGTTCAAATTAGTATCCCAGGATGGCCATGCCACTCAAAAACAGATTGCACTACTTTTATATGATCTTATTCACGTTAGTTTGACACCCCATTGCATTTAGTACATATTGATTTTCAGATTCCTCGTCTCGTCGGCGAATCCGCAGCATTTGGAGGTACCAATGTGGAGCCTTCTGTACGATCGTGCTTCGAAACTGTACGATTAGCACCGACTATTTCGGAAGGTGCTTTCATCGATTGGGTCAAGAAGGAACCTCAGTCAATAGTTTGGTTAGCTGTTATGCATCGACTGGTCATTTCGGAAAATACAAAGCATGCGGTGAGTAATTGAGGATTTATCGAGTTCCTAACCTACTATTATTTTCAGTCGAAATGCAACGTTTGTAAAATGTTCCCAATCATTGGAATCCGATATCGATGTCTGACTTGTTTCAACTGTGATCTCTGTCAAAACTGTTTCTTCAGCCAAAGAACAGCTAAAAACCATCGAATGAACCACCCGATGCAAGAGTACTGTGAAAAGACCACGTCTTCAGATGACGCCCGTGATTTTGCAAAAATGATTCGTAACAAGTTTAGAGCATCGAAAAGACAGAAGGGCTACTTGCCGATTGATGTAAGTTTGTTTTCGTTTTTCTAAAGAAGTTTAGTTACTTTCAGGTCGCCGAAGAAGGAATCCCTTTGACTTGCCCACCGGCAAAAGTGAACAATCAGTCCACCGAACAAATGAATGCAGACACTGCTCAAATGACAGCTCATTTGGCAAAGCTATCCGCAGAACACGGTGGTGGAACAGAGCATATGGAACCAGTCCAGTCACCTCTTCAAATTATCAATCAGGTATAGACATGGGAACTTTTCATCTACTGTAAACCCTGAAATTTAGGCACACTGTATTTTCAGAGCAGCATATCTCGGTTGCTTTTGAAGTTATCAAAAGGTAGTCAACTAAAGAAATTTTAAAGGTGGTAGAACATGAAAAAAATAATTTTTCTAAAATTTCAAAATTAGATACCTCTGGTGGGTTCGAACTCAGGGCCAGCCTGGCGCATCACCAAACACGCTACCGGCTGCGCTATGCAACCGGAAAAGCGCGACGACCAGGTTTGCCTATAAGTGCCGGCAGAGAAAAAAGTCCCCGAAAAGTCCCCGTAGACTTTCATGTTCCACCACCTTTAAGCGAAAAATTTCAAACATTTTACTAATTGATCACTTTTTGATAGATTCAAAGACAACCGAGATATGCTGCTCTGAACAAACACAGTTCTGAAAAAACCTGGTGCATATAGTACTGCATGTTCAGAGCAGCATATCTCGGTTGTCTTAGAAGCTGTCAAAAAATTTTCAACCGATGAAATGTTTAAAATTTTGTGCTAAACATTTTGTTAGCTAATCACTTTTTGCTAGCTTTAAAGACAACCGAGATATGCTGCTCTGAACACATGCACCTCTATTACAGGGTTTTTTTTCGCAAGAGCCTTAGAATGAGATTGATCTGGGTTCAAATTAATATGATATAATTACAAATAGAATTGAATAACCAATCAAAGTGATTTATCCAAAATTCTCTTGACAAGGAGAGAAAAATGCCAAAATTCTTTGTCTCTTCCTATCCATTCATAATGTTTCTCACATCATTTTCACCTACCCGCGACAGTTAGGATGGAAAAGAATGGAAAAAGAAGAAATATGTCGAAGAAGAATATACAATAGAGATAAAAGAGACTCAGACTAAAAAAGACAGTTTTCTTCTTTTTTTCTGTCAAACACACCTCCTTCACATCCCCTCTCTCTCTCGTTTTTCGCAGAAGGAATCACTTACCAAATAGAAGAAATTCGTCGCATTCCTATACTATTTTTTTTTCAACTATAGTTTTCTGAAATAGCTTTAGAAGACACCAAAAAAAGTCATGTGTAGTATTCTGAAACTTTTGAAAATAAAAGGAAAATCAGAGAACGATGATGATGAGCTGACCGATCGGTATATGAAGTGTGAGCAGTGTAAATGTAAACGGCACTGGGTAAGAGGGAATGGGAAATGAGCGAGAAAGATAGAGAAAGAGTAAAATTTCATTATCCAAATTTATAGGTAGAACAACTGCAACGAGATGAAATGGATCAGATGTTGCATAGACTTCAAATCGAGAATAAGCAGTTGAGGAAGGAATTGGAATGGAAACGAGGTGCTGCTTCAACAATGGAAATTGATAGGTATTTTAGTTCCCCATGACTGAATTAACCCTTAGAAGTAATTTCAGAAGCTCCAAACGTCCAACAGACCGAAGAAGTGAGTCTCGAGGTGGCACACTCCCGTTGAGAAATGGTCGAAGTGTGGTTTCACTGAAGAGTACACAAAGTCAGAATGATGTAGGCAGCAATTACCAATAGTTCCAAAAATTTAACTAATTTTTTGCCAGGTTATGGATGAAGCGAAGGCCCTCCGGTTACACAAACAACGTCTCGAACACCGATCCAGGATTCTAGAGCAACAAAATGAGCAATTAGAAATGCAGTTGCAGAGGTTGAAGAAAGTCATCGATGCGGTGAGTTTTTTGTTCAGTTGATAAAAGATTTTCTTGCTAGGAGTATCTGGCTCTTTCCGGTTTTAGAGGATCCTTTGAGCAAATCACTGGCCGAAAAAACACGCCCTAAAAGAGGAAATGAGGGCCTCAAGAGACCTACTGGGACCTGTCTTTTTGTCATGAGACCTTTTTTTTTTGAACCAGTGATTCGCCCAACGGACCTCTAAAACCGGAAAGAGCTGAGTATCTTATCTTAATCATAAGTCAATTTCAACTGCTCCAGGAAAAAGTTTCAATAATGTTACTTTTACTCAATATACCAGTTTTTCTTCAGCAAAAACAAGGTCCACACTCCACCAACTCCCTGCTTCGAGGTTCTAATGCCCAACATAGTGCATGGACCCCTGAAAGAGCCCTCTCCACTGCCCGCTCTGGATCTCTCGGTACCATCGATCGATCTGCTGGTCTCATTCATGCCAATCCAATGGCCACTGAAGACGATTCGGATGAACACGGTGGTCCAAGAGGAAGCAGTGTTGGTCAGATGCAGAATTTGATGAACGCTTGTGATGATCTGGGACGAGCCATGGAGTCTCTGGTGGTCTCTGTCGTCTATGATTCTGATGAGGAGAATAATGATTAATTTGTTGACTTTTATTGGGTTTTCTGAACAGTTTTCTAGTCTAAAAACGATTTATATTATTTATACATATTCATGAGTTATACGAAAATGTTTTTTATCGAAAATTCAAATGACCGATGTTATCCGCTTTGACAGGAAAACTCGGAATGATTTATTAACTTAATAAATTTGTTTTTTTTTATTAAGACAAGCGTTTTCACAGTTTTGTATTTGTGGGAGGGAACACCGTCCAGAAAAGAACATTCTGCAAAAAATGAGATGAAAATTGAAAGGTTTATTTCAAGAAATGTACAAACATCAAAGTAATCTGTGAATTTAAAGTCTTCTAGCAGCACGTCTTCTGTATCCGCTTTGCTCAGCCTGTGGCTGCTCAACCTCTCCATATCCGACAGTTCTTGGTGGGCATGGGCAGTAGGCGGCATCTGTTCCTGGTGCTCCTTCAACTCCATTCTCTCCAGCAACTCCGTCTGGTCCTGTCTCTCCATCCTTTCCTGGTGCTCCAGCAATTCCCTCAGATCCTTGAGCTCCTGGAGCTCCATCCTCTCCTGGTGCTCCGTCCTTTCCGGCTGGTCCAGCTGGTCCTTCTGGTCCTTGTGGTCCTGGGGCTCCTTGTCCGCGCTGTCCGTTCTTACCTGGTGCTCCTGGAGCTCCGGCTTCTCCGTCTTGTCCAGCAGCTCCAGCGTCTCCTTGAGCTCCTGGGGCTCCTGGTGCTCCATCTTGTCCTGGAGCTCCGTCTTGTCCTGGTTGTCCATCTGGTCCAGCTGGTCCGGCTTCACCGTCTGGTCCGGCTGGTCCTGGAGCTCCAGCTGGGCACTTGATGCATTCGTGTTGTGCATATGGGTCAATTGGAGATGGGATTCCGTCGTGTCCGTTGGATCCAGCTTGGCCAGGAGCTCCATCGTCTCCTGGCTGTCCTGGCTCTCCTGGTGGTCCTGTAAATTTTTGATTCAAGATTTTTCAAGTAGAACGAGTGACAAACCGGCTGGTCCAGCTGGGCAGTTGCTTGGCTGTGGTCCGCAGTTGCAAGATCCGCCTGCCTGTCTCTTTCCACGTCTGAATAGTGCCTCCAAGTTGTTGGCTGGAGCGTTGTGGTTGACAGTGATCATTTTATTCCAGGCATCATCGGCAAGAAGCTGGAAATACGGATGTTATTTCTCAAATGGATAATGGGAAAACCTAGAATGAGGAAAAAAAATCACTATTCTAGAATTTCAAAATTCCGTCAAAATCCTGAAATAAACCAACCTTAAACTCGTGCATATCATCCATAACATCGAAATAAAGCGTGTTGATATCATTGAACAACACACCAGCGATCACCAACGATCCAAAAATGACGATGCCGGAAATGGCAGAGAGGGTACCAGCCAAGAAGCGGGACATATTCTTTTCTGAGAATTCAAAAGAGAATAAGTTTTCAGATGCCACTTGGATGTTTTTATAGGGTTGCCAAGGGGTACCTCAAGGCCAAATTGGACTTGATTGTACGGAAGAGATAACCGATTAAATTATACAAAAGAAGATGACACAGGTGAGATGTAAGCCATGTTTTACAAGGGCTTATCGCAATCGAAAATCACAGAAGTGGTGGGAGAAAAAGCAACGCTGAAAATGTTACACAACATCTTTTCCGTAGAGAATAAAGGTTGAATTGTTGGCATTTCGAGGTTAAGCTAACAAGTTTGAATTTTAGAATTCTTTTGTTTTTGCTAGAATTTCGGAAGGAATGACATGGAATGGGGCTTCAGGACCTTTTCATTAGCCAATCTTTGAATTTCCAAGGGATTCAGAACACCGTATCTTGTACTGTGTGTTAAGAGCACCATATCTCGTTTGTCTTTAAAGCTATTAAAAAGTGTTCAACTAGTAAAATGTTTAAAATGCTTTACTTAACATTTTTTTAGTTGATCACTTTTTTATAGCTATAAAGGCAACCGAGATATGCTGCTGTGAGCACATGGTACGAGATGTACCTATATTACAGGTTTTTTGGTAAGATTAGTACGAGATCGATACGGTTTGCAAAAACTTTGTGCAGCAACACCTAAAAACGTGCTTTAATGATATAATTATTTTTCCCAAAATCTTTTTTCTTATCACACTTTCCTTGCCGCGTATCTTATCAGATCAAAGAGAAAGTTCGCGATCTGTCATCAGCTGGTTCTCCTGTGTTTTTTCTGCCCTTTTATCACACCACAAATAATTTTATCAGCTTGTTGAAACATTGCTGTCCATTTTTTTCTCTCTCAACACCTCCTTTTCGTCATGCCCTTTAATCGTTTGAGATCTTCAGCAGAAGATAAGAAAGAACAGGATTAGCACGCGGGGTGTAAGCCCGTAAAAGTCGGGGGAAACTGTAAATAGAAAGAGAGATTTTATCAGACTTTTTTTTTGATTGGCATGGCAGAGGACAAAGAAAAACATTGAAAAAAAAATCTTAAACTTATTCAGAAACTCATAGAAGTTCAATTAACATCATCCCTATCACAAAAGTTATCCGTATCGCAGGCGGCAACTTCACAAACATATCCTCCTACACTCATTGCTTGTACATTCTGCCAAACTGTGCCCGCCGCACCAATTTTATTCATCACTGCATTTTTTGTTGATGATGTCAATGGATATCCTTTATCCCATCCTTCCCATCCTTGAAGATTTGGTTGATCCAATCCCGGCGGCTGATCCCACTTCCATACCCCTTTTACCATATTCAAACCGATATGATAGATTTCTGGCTGTTCTGAGTTTTGTACCATCTGGAATATATAGTCGTGTTTGGCTTTATCAAACTCCGTAGCTAGGTGAGAATTGTTATGGATGTGACGGCAAGCGAAACGGGCGGCTGTCCAACTGGCAGTCAGGGAGAGGTAATGAAGACAAGTGCCAAACGGTTTGGAGTATTCATCAATGAAAGAGTTACGGTATTGGAGCCACTCATTCGGGCAGAAGCAGTTGCCTGAAAATCAGAAATATGCCAAATATCCGGAAATTTCTAGAATTCCTCACTTTCCAACAAGGCTCCTCTGATTTGATCCAATATATTTTCATCTTCAAAGTTGGAGAAGTTATATCTAGGCGATGCAACTTTTGAAAGTTCCCAATCGAGTTCCCCGCTCACTTGATTCTCTTCATCGAAGGCGATTGTGATGATATTGATTCCATCAGCCTTCAAACGATTTGCCACTCCAGTTGGGTCAAATTGAGAGCTGCAAGCAAAATCTTACTAACTTTGAGCAGGGCTTCTTATTTTGTGAGGATACGACTTTTTTGTACCACAGAATACCCGGTAGATTGAGCTCGTGCGAAACAACTAGCTTTCTGACAAAATTTTGATCGTGTGGCTCTGGCTCAGAGCCAGTTAAAATCGGTTTGAAAAACGTAATTTTTCTTATACTGATTCCTTACACTCACTTAAAAACCGAGGCATACACAATAATTGCCCTTTGATAATAGTCTCTCTTCTTGTCGACAGATCCATAATATAACATATCTTCCGCAGCTTCTAAACCTTTCGCAAGATTTGATTCATAGGTTTCACTGATTGTTCCGTTGAAAAGAGTATTTTTCAGGTCATTAATCGACTGTATTTTGTTCAAATCCGCCATAACTTGAGCGGTATTGCTGTAAGAAATTAATCCGATTCTTGTGGTTCTTGGTTCCTGGGGATCTGTACCAATACGCGTGCCTTCACTGAATAAACTGAGAACGTCGGATTGAATCTGGAAGCATGGAAACACGGGCTCATTTGGCGAACCAAAATTCAAAAATGCTGAAAGTGCGCTCTATTGGACGCTTGACGTGATGCAAAAATACAAATTTTTTTGAAAAATTTCGATACATTTTGAGATTTCATAGAAACTACAGGTCAAAATAGATAGTTTCCACATATGCTTTCAATTTTTTTGTCTTGAAATTAGAGAAATGTACCGTTTTCGCTGAAAATTCAATGTTCTCTGCAATCACTGTCACGTCAATTTGCAGAAATGTCGTAATTTACAGTGCTTTTTAACGCTACGTATCGAATCCCAATGGTTAAGTGCCCGATACGCAGCGAAATTGCTTTTTTTGGCGGCAGTTCAAATTTTAAAAGGTGTGGTACACCAAATGAGCCCGTGTGGAAATAAGGAATGTTTGAAAGCGTTTCCGTCTGCACTTACAGTTCTCAAACCTCCACTCGTCATTCCTTGCGAATTGTCCATCAAAACCACCACATCCAACCATAAATTTTTGATATCTGATCCGCAAGGTCGATCTACATATGCAGGAGCAAAACAGTTTGCAAAACTAGTTCCAAAAAGTAAAGCTACTAGACAAAATACGAGTTTCATGCCGGAAAATCAATGTTTTCGTCACGTGAAATGTCATTTTAACACATTGAAATAGGTGATAAGCCAGTGGTAAGTAGAGGGAGTTGGCTGGAAAAATCACACCTTTAATGATGATTTTAAGGCGTTATCAGCCTTCTGATAGGAGTAAGTAAACCACAAAAATGATCTTTTCCAGGTGTGACTGTGAGTTCAACTGACGTAATATGATTTTTTTTTCTTAGAACATTTTATCCGAAATCAATTATCATTTACAGCAGAAGTACAATAATTATCAGTATCACAGGCGGCAGTTTCACAAAAATAATTGGCACTTGTCTTCAATGCATCAGTATTCTGCCACTGGGTCAACACTGTTTCATTGATCTGCATATTGAGAACAGCTGTCTGTGTAGAGGAAGACATCGGATAGCCGTCAACCCAATTCGTCCAGTCTTGCAATTCCAGTGGTGCCAACCCACTTGGTTGATCCCATACCCATTTCCCTTTGACCATATTCAACCCAATATGATACGTGTATGGCTGAGAGAATCCTGTGATACTAGTTTTGATTGAATCCACAATGAAGTCATGTTTTTGTTGATTGAATTCAGTAGCCAAGTAAGAGTTTTTCCACCTATTAGCACATGACATTTTGGCAGCTCTCCATACGGCACTCATTCCTATTGCTTCGATACAAATACCATATTTGTAGGAGGTAGTGTCCGAGATGTTGTATTGGTATTGGATCCAATGGTTTGGGCAGAAACAGTTTGCTAGAATGGGATTTGTTCGGATTAATATTTTTGTTGTTACTCTGGTTAAATGATCAGAACCCTAGTTTTGAGATCTTGCAGGAATATCGATTTTACAAAACTGTATTCAAAAAAATTTGAAGAGAAATACATTTTCAACCGAAATTTCCAAAATCAGGGCCCTCGCAAGTTCTAAAAACCTTGGTACTGTATAGGTTTTATGATTTTGTTCAACTGACTCACTTTCTAGAAAAGCTTCTTGAATTTTGCCAATTAGGTTTCCCTCATCATCAACATTTGTGAAATTGTATCCAGGACTTGCTATATTTGCAAGCTGCCACAACAATGTATCATCTCCCAATTGAACAAAAGCTACAGTGATTATAACAACTCCACTTGATCTGAGACGCCATGAAATCGGAACTGGACTATCACCGTTATATGCGGAAGCATAGACAACTACCACTTTCTTATAGTGGTCTCTTGAAGTTCCAGTGCTTTGCGTTGCTAATAAATTTTCAGCTAGAGCAAGTCCAGCTTCCAAATTTGATTCATCAGAAGAGCTCACTCTTGATAAATCATTGAAAACGTTGTCATAAATGTCATCCAAAGATTGGAACTTGTTCAAATCGGCGTTCAGTGTAGCACCAGCATTATAAGTCACCAATCCAAGTCTGGTGGTTCTTGGCTCCTTGGGATTTGTACCAATTCGGGTTCCCGAACTGAAAACGGAGGCTAGGTTTGCAGCCACCTGAAGGTTTTATGATCAGTTTCAGACCAGGTTTCAACACATGCCAAGCCACTAGTCTGAAAGGTAAAAAAAACTAACACTCGTGAGCCCATCATTGGTCATTCCAATTGAATTATCGACCACAGCTACTACATCAATCCATAGATTGTTCAGATCAGTGCCACATTCACGATCAGCGTATTGAGGTGGATCATCGTCAGCAATGATCACTGAAGACTTTCAAAATGATTTCATTAGGAAAAATGAAAAACAAATTGATTCTACTTGAGTTAGATGGACTCAAGAGAGAAGTCTAAAAATTAAGTGGACTCAAGAAAGGTACCTGAAAATCAGATGAGCCCAAAATGTACATTGATTGGAATGGCATATGAGAACCTGTTTTATTATCAAATAATTATTTTAATTCTTTTGTCAAACGTGATATCTTATACTAAATCGAGTTTTAAAATAAAAAAAATCACACGAAAACGGGCCATCCAACTCGAGAAGAACCAACAAGTTTTGTTTTGAATCAATGCTTATAATAATTATCTCCTAATAAATTATTATCTATTTTGATAAGCTTGGAGTGCCTTGGTTATCACAGGCTGCCAATCGCAATCTATTTTGGGCACATAATTAAACAAATATATAACGAACCTCGCGCTCCAAAAACAGCTAATAGAAACACGACCACCTTCATAACGACATGTAGGTGGAAAGGGAAGAAACTCGTTCCGCTTCTTTTCCCGCAGTTTTAAACATGAAATTCTCGTTTATTGACATTGATATTACTTTTGATAGGTGTTTTAAAACAACTACAACACATCTTATCAGGTAACGAATAGAAATGAGTCAATACTTAAGTATTTACGAGAAATGTTTATGAAATCTAAGCTAGTTTGCTTCTTCTTCACAGTTGCGAAAAAGAGCGGAAGAATAGATAACGAAACTCACGGAAAGAGTTAGTAAGGCGTTAGGAAAGGGTGGATTTTCTTCCGTTCTTGAGAAAACAGCTTGAGGGATCCACCCAAGTGATGAATTCCTCCGACCAGTATAAAAAGAATTGCCATGAAAGAGACAAGTATCTTCTCTAGTTTTCTAACCTGAAGACAAAATGAAGTTGAATCAATTCTTCCTATTACTTTTGAGTATTCAAGGTAAACTTTCTCTAATTAACTATTTTTACCTTATTAATTCCAGCCGGCTCTGCTGTGTATGATCCTTCCTCCTACACCGAGCGTCCATGTGGAGACGATCTCACAAACCTTTGGCTGGATGTCGTAGCAGTGGTGGATAATTCGATTGGAATGACAAATACTGGACTTCTGAATGCAAGTTCTTCTTCATTTTTGTGTTTTCAAAAACGACGAACTATCCAATAATCAGAGCATTTTCAGATTGCTGCCAACATCGCTTCAGTCTTCAGTAGTGGAACTAAAATTGGACAGAGTCCAACTGAACAAAGAACCACTCGTCTCGGATTAGTCACCTATAATTCGAATGCGACAACAAATGCAGATTTGAACAAATACAATTCACTAGACGACATTTATAATGATGTGTATGATGCTTTGGGTAGTGTCAGTGACACAACTACGTCTTACTTGTCCACTGGCTTAGAGGCTGCCGAAACACTTTTTAATACCCAAAGTGATGGAACACCTCGACAACATTATAAGAGAGTGGTGATTGTTTACGCATCTGCATACCAGGGATTCGGAGATCTTGACCCGTTGCCAGTGGCAGAAAGGTTGAGAACCTTTGGGATCAATATCGTAACAGTGGCTTACGATCAAGGTGATGGAGAACTTTTGGAAGAAATGCAAAAGATCGCAACTCCTGGATTCAACTTCACAAATACTGATGACACTGGAAATCTTGTTGGACAAATTCAAGGAGCTCTTCTACAATGTTTGTTGTTTTAATCAAGATTTTTAATCAACACATTTTTTTCAGCCAACTGCTTCTGTCCAAATGGTTGGACTCAGTATCGGGACTCATTCTCCAACGAGAACTCTTTCCGATATGGTAGCTGTTTGCAACCAGTCGGTATTCCCGCAACTTGGAAAGCTGCCCAATTAGGTTGCAGCCACCGTTGGAACAGTACTTATTTGGCAACTGAGTTCAATCCCGAGAAACATGACTTCATTCTCGCAGCTGTCCGCAATCAAACTGGTTTCTATAAACCCAATCAACCTCTCGCCTACCACATTGGATTGAACTATGCCAATGGCAATTGGGTGTGGGATCAACCAGCTGGACTTCCACAAGTTTCCATGCCAGGAGATGCTTGGAAAAACTGGATAACATCTTATCCAAAAAACGCTGCTCAAAATTCTGCTGGGCAAAACTTACAAAACGGATTCGGTACTGCCTGGCAGAATGTCGCGATGTACACTGGTTCATCTAACTATGTCTGTGAAACCTACTCTTGTGATACTGATATTTATTGTGATGCAAGCTTCGTTAAGCATTAATGAAATGTTTTTCCCAGATAAAAAAAACTAACAGTGTTGCTTCAAATAGTGGCTGCTGACGTTTGACAAAAATAGGAAGGAGACTGTGATATCTTCTTGTGATTTTGAGGAAAAAACCCTAGTTGAACTTGCCACGTGTTGGAACGTGGATCACCCGTAGTTCAAAACAATCAATTCTCCAGTCCGACCTGTTAAAACGTGAACTTTTGATAATATTTCACGTGTTGAAACGTGGCTTTTCAGAGCGAAAAAAACATTTTAAAAAAGGCCGCCACGTCAATTTATTTTTTGCGTGACCTTTGTATGAAACCCTTCATTGGCTACGCCCGCCACACGTGGATTTTGAAAGTGGGGGACTTCCTTGCATAATATTCATTATCTCTTCCTGTAATGAGGACAACCTCCTTGCTCAAATGGTTCCTGCTGCTTGTGATGCTCGGACGCTTGTATCTTCCCCCAGCAACCAACACTTTGATCAAGTAAGTTATTGGGTTGAGCAATTTACATAACTAATCACATTAGAACTTTTCCATGTGAAAACTGATTGGATTTATTTCAGATATAGGTTTATTTCAGATTGTCCGTAATCCATGATCACTCTAACAACCACAGTCCCCCTATCGTAAGCTTAAAAGGAGGCGTTTCCACGAAGGCTACGTCAAAACAAAGACGAACAGAATTCGGCAACCCAACGGTATGTTTATCTAAGTGTCAACATGTTAATTTTTTCTGTTGCAGGCTCTCAAGGGATGAGGACATGACGGTGATTGATGAGATCAAACAACTGCTGCAATATGAGATCAGCACCATCAAATTGGCTATCAAAACGCAGTTGACGTATAGTATACATCGCCCTTCCGGATGCAGCGACGATGAGCACAAAATGCGCCAGCTGTGTCGCTTGCGATACCATCTGGTAAGCCGTGATAGCGACGAGAAGGCAGTCCCATTAGTCTCCATCTATCAAGAACTCTGGAAAAGCTTTATGAGAGGTAAGTGTGTGATGAAGGGACAAATGTTAGCAAATCATCTGAACTTTTTCAGTAGAAACCACATCCTCATCTAAAGACGACATCGACAATGCCGTCTACAACAAACTTGTGGATGAATTCATCGAGAGCTGCAAGCACCGCGTTGCACCTGAAGCCGGTGACGCAGTTGATTACCAAGTCCATTGAATTATGGCACGCAAATGTGATGATAATTGTTCGGAGATATGTGAAAGGTTAGATTATGAGTAACGGCAGAGTCGTGTTTATTTTACTATATTTCAGGGAAAGCGGTCTGGTGTACGACAATTTGATGGAGTTCTGTCTTGCAGAAGATAGTCTTCAATTGGTTCCGGATCGTATTCACCGCTTCTTGTCCCTTCACAAACAGTGCCGTCAAGGACTGCGAACTCTTCAAAGCCGGCTCAACACGATTGCGAACATTCAAACTTTTTATGATGAGCTGACATCACTTCTGGCGTGTTGAATACCAGCAACGAGGAACCCAGCACGTTCATTGCTTGTTATGGTGTCGAGACGCGTGAGTACAGCTTTAGCTTACGGTAGTCAATAACACTCAATTTTCCAGATCCACAATCGACTCTAATGAAGCCGAGATTGCTGCGTACATTGACAAGCATGTGACAGCTCGAATGCCTGGGGCTAACGAAACGGAACTGAAGGAACTTGTCCAACAGTTCCAGGTCCATCAAAGTACTCCACACTTACCACTTGTCTCAGGCTAAAGTATATCCGAGGAAGGCGGATCCCCGCCTGCCGATTCAACTTCCCAAGACCAGGTAACTCTAATTCTTAAATTGATTAGGTATATAATGCTACCGTCAAACTTCAGTATGTCTCCGCACAACAATCTACAACAAGCAGGACGTTGGCAAGACTCGTCTGTATGACGTTATGAGGACACCGGAGGAGCTGTACATCAATGACTACTCACCGCCTATTCTGCTTGGTTGGAAGGGTAACGTGGACCTCCAATTTGTCGGTTCAAACAAAGAAATCGTAAACTACGTTACGGCCTACTCAACCAAGGTAAATTGAGCATGTAAACTAGCCGGCTAATAAAAATTGTTGTAGGGAGAAGTAGCAAAGAAGTTGGATGAGCTGAAACAACAAAACCGGTGCATCACAAGGAGCAAGGCCGTTTTCAAGCTCAGGATCGACGAGTTGAACAGTCGACATGTTGGAGCCCTTGAGATGGTTGATGAGCTTCTCGGAATACCTTGGTTTGGATTTGACAATGCCGAAGTCTGGATGACAACGGTAATATAAAAACACAGTTCCATTCAAGCTCATTCGCACACAATTTTCTAGGATGCTCCACAGAAGCGGTCTAAGATGTTGAAACCGAAGAGCCGCATCGTTGAAGGGGAAAGTCACTTCAGGGACAACACGATAGATGACTACTACCCAAACAGATCGGAACATCTCACCCAACTCGTTGTTTGACGTGATAATGAACTTTGAGCCGACTAGTCGCAAAGGTGAGCTCGGAAAACACAATAGCGGTGAATGATTTACGTCTTGCAGGCGCGAAAAACACAACAGATGAAGACGGTACTGAACCGGTGGAGAAGACAACCACTACTGATTGCACCAGGTATCACTATGACGATCCACTGTCGCCTTTCTATGCACACCCGAATGTTCCAACCAGTAATGCGTTTTCCATCGAGAACAGCAAGATGATGTTCCTGAAAAGGAAACAAAAAGTAGGTGTATAATAGCGCTATTATCAGTAAAATGTTAATTAAGATGGGACGTTTCTACCTTCCCGACCACAATCCCGATGATCCAATAGGTCTAGAGGACTTCTACAGACGCATGTGCATACTTTTCATTCCATGGAGAATTGAATCAGAAGTCGGTAAACAATTAAACGAGGAAACATATGTGCCACTTTTATGGCGTATCTCGAGGATTTGGAGGAGAAGAGCAGCGATGCCCATGATGACGTTGTGACATGTCTTGCCCAATTCAAGGATTTCCGCAAAGAACGAAAAGCGGCAAAATCGAAGTCGGATAAACTAAAGGTAACACTTGTTTAGCACGTTTCTATTCATATCAGGATTTTTCAAAAGGCGATCGCCAAAGCGAATCTCGAAGACATTCCAGATGGGCCAACAGTTACACCAAGAAAGGTTGACATTGCGTTGTATGAGGAACAGCTGAACAGCATGAACAGTGACAATTTAAGGCAAATTTTCACTAACTATGAATTAACAATAAACATGCGCATTGAACTGTTCTTTTGTTATGTATAACTTTTAATAAACTAGTTCTTTCTTGGTTCGTTTCATTCATAACACAATGAACTGAGGTTTTTGAAAAAACCAAGAATTGGAGTACTTTCATATTTCGGGTTCAACAGATTTCCGAGACACACCATATGCCATATCTTGTTGAGGACTTTTAGCATAAAAACACTCGTACCAAAGTGAAGGAGTATCTCTTAACGGAACTTTGTGACACATGTGACAAATGTGGATTCTTTTACATTTAGGATGAAGGCAAATCTTAGAAAGTATGCATTTGTAGAAATTGTCATTCAAAATAACAATTAAAGTATTTACTACAGTTCGGAAACTTTTACATGAAAGGCTAACTAAGGTAGAGAATAGCATGACGGACAAGAGCCGCTCCTTTGGACAACATTTACGAAACTGAGTGAGAATGACATCTCAAATAAATCAAATGCCTCATCATTTTCCGGGTGACTCCTATAAACTGATAATCAGTCTGATAATAATGAAGAACTCTCAAGATGCCTTTTCTGAAAATTCCATATACGGAAGAACTGATAACATGTCAGCTCCTTCAATTTGTAAATGATAAGAAAGGATGTTCCAACAAAGTGTACATCCTTTTCATTGGAATTTTTTTAACGGATCAGCTGAAAAACGAATGAGGGAAAACGTATAAAAGAGAACAAGAAAGTAATGTAAGGTATCAGTACATTCTCTGCAAAATGAAAGTATTACTGGTTCTTTCGGCGATTCTCGGTTAGTTTATCTTTAATGATGTTTCTATCTCATAGAATAAGTTTCTTAATTCAGCTTCAACACTTGCACTTTCCGACCGCCCATGCTCGAATAATATAACCAACCTTTGGCTTGACGTAGTAGCCGTTGTAGACAACTCAATAGGAATGAGCAGTGACGGACTCAACAGTGTTAGTATTTTTCTCTACATATTATTTGTTGATGATATTGGATTGCAGGTTGCCGCTGACCTTATTTCAGTGTTTTCAAGTAGTCGAATCGGATCGGACCCCAATGAGCCAAGAACAACTCGAGTAGCGTTGGTTACATATAATGTTAACGCAACACTTAAAGCAGATTTGAACAAGTATCAATCGAATAATGATTTTCTGAATGGTATTTTCTCCGACTTGAAAGTTGGCTCGTCCGAAGAATCTTTTCTTGCAAACGGATTGGCACTTGCTGAGCAGCTGTTTTTCGTCAAAGAAAGCTCATCGTCTTCTCGTAGCCACTATCAAAAAGTGATAATTGTATATGCTTCGGCATTCGAAGGTATAGATTCATTGAGCCCTCTTCCGGTGGCACAACGGCTTAGGACGGATGGAGTCACTATCATCACTGTTGGATACAATCAGGATGGGGATGGTGTGCTGAAGGGATTGCAGGAAATTGCAACCCGTTCTTATAATTTCACAAATACGGATGGTGCATTGATCCCAAAGGTACAAAATGCATTGATGCAAGGTGAGAAGTTTTTGGAAAGCTCATCGACATGTGAAATTTTCTCTGATGTTGGGATTTTTGATCACTCGCTGGGCTTAAATCTAGGAATTCTGATTTCATTCAAGTAATTTCAGCCAACTGCTTCTGCATGAACGAATGGGAGCAGTATCGTGATTCCTATGCCGACCTATTTTCTCCCCGTCATGGGGTCTGCCTCCAACTAATCAGTCTGCCTGCCATCTGGAAAGCCGCACAAATGTCGTGTCGGAATCGATTCAAAAAAGCATACTTGGCCAATGAATACGACCAGAAAAAACATGACTTCATCTTCGAGAAAGTGAAAAACACTACTGGATTCAATTATCCATATTCGTATCACATTGGTTTGAACTACGTGAATGGTGCATGGATGTGGGATCAACCAGAAAACCATCAGATGATCGAAAACACGGATTTTAGTTATTGGATTCCCGGATACCCGAAGGCGGCTTCTCAAATGTCTGCTGTTCAAAATTCTCAAAATTCACTGGCTACTGCATGGCAAAATGTTGCAATGTATACTGTATCATCTAATTATGTCTGTGAAGTGGCTTCCTGTGATACTAGTAACTATTGTACACCATCAGGATTGATTGGTCTTTAAATAACTGTTGGTTGTAAGAATAAAGATTGGAAAGCTTTGGGCACTGGATAAATGTTATGAGAAGGAGAAAAAAAAACAGTTTCAGAGATTCGCTGTTATCACGAATAGTATCTTTTCATATGCATAAAGTGATCATCATTTACTGTTCTAGTGAGGAATCGAACTCGCGATTTTAGCTCCTCAGCCGAGCGCGTTACCAAGTACACGATAGAAACCGCGATGAGGTTATTAAGTTTTGGCACCTTATATAAATGTTGAACGCTTCCGGAAACTACGTGAAAATCTTGTAGCCAGCTGATCTTGTTTCTGAAGGTTAATTACAAGTATAAGTTCATCCAATCAAAACATTCTCACTATAAAAGCATTTCTGCACGTCCAATAATGTGATGGTCAGAGTAAAAAAAAATACTGGAAAATTTGAAAAATACAAAAATAAGTATCCGAAGTAGTGCAAAACTTGCGTCTTTCTTCATTGGGATTTTCACTGAGAACTTTCTTAAAAGTTCAACGCTTGAACCAACACAAAAAAAATTACCGCACGAAAATCACGCAAAAAGACGCAAATTTTGCGCTACATTGGACACTTATTTTTGTATCTTTTTGAATTTGTCTCGTACTTTGGACACGACATGAAAATAAACAGAAGTTTTATTGAAGCCCATCAGTTGATACAGAACGAATCACATCTACTCATTAGAAGGAACACAATAATTGTCTGTATCACATGAGTATGTCTCACAGAAATAGTTTCCTGGGGCCGTGTATGCTGGAATATTCTTCCAGAAGGTTTGCAGGCCAGACTGTTGATTTTGAACAGCCGTCATAGAAGAAGACACGATTGGATACCCAGGTGCCCAGTTTGTCCAATTTTGAAGAACCGGCTGGGGGAAAGTGAGTGGTTGATCCCAAACCCAAGTACCAGTTACCAAGTTCAAACCAATGTGATAAGTGTATGGCATGCTGAATCCGGTGGTATTCTGAACAGCTGCCAAAACGAAATCGTGTTTGTGTTGGGTGAATTCAGTGTGGAGATTGGTGTTCTTCTCCTTCTGATTGCGGCAGTTCATTTGAGCGGCACGCCAATTCGCAGTGATTCCGACTGGTCGAAGGCAAGAGCCGAATGATGGAGAGGTGATGTCATAGTAGGATTGACGATATTGAACCCAGTCAGTTTTACAGAAGCAGTTAGCTAGAAGATTTTCTAATTACATTTTTCGATTTCTATGAACTTACTTTCAATCAGAGCGTTTTGAATATCACCAACCAATTGATTTCCATCAACGTTATTAGTGAAACTGTATCGTGGAGATGCAATTTTCGCAAGTTGATCCAAAAGGGATCCGTCTCCACGTTGGTTGTAAGCTACAGTGATGATTTTTACACCTGAAGTTTTGAGGCGATCGGCAGCATGAACTGGATCGACATCTCCAGTTCCAGCATAAGCCGATGCAAACACAATTACAGCACGTTTATAATGATTCCGATCATAACCAACTTGACCGTCAGCAAACAATTGTTCAGCTTTTCCAAGTCCATAAGACAACAAGGAGATATCTGTCTGTGCAACATCTTGGAGATCATTGAAGACGTTATTGAAAACATCATCCAGGTTTTGGAATTTGTTCAAATCGGCGTTCGCTTTTGCTTGCGAATTGTAAGTGACCAGAGCAAGACGAGTAGATCTTGGATCAGTGTAGTTTGTTCCGATTCTGGTGCCCATGCTGACTACGGTAGTGAGGGTGGCTGCAATATCTCCAAGACCTTCATCAGTCATTCCGTGAGAGTTGTCGACAACTGCTACGATGTCGAGCCAAAGGTTTCCCAAATCGTTGCCACATGGGCGATCCACATAGGACATTGGACTGTAGGTGGCTACGCAGGCTGGAAATTATGTGTTTTTCGAAAAAATTTAGTTAGAAATCACTTACCATAAACTCCAACCACCAGGCAAGCCAGAAAAGCCTTTTTGAATTTGAACATTACTGTTCTGAGATGGCTGAAAGTATAGACATTAAAAAATTGATAGAAAAAGCGAATCTAAAATGTGACATCGATAAAACTCACCGCACATCTTTTATACTCACAGATCTTTCGAAATTTAATCGAAATAAACCGGAAGATAAAGCATAATCATATTGAAGACACACCCTTCCTCCATGAAATGTCTTATCAGGCGCCAGAAAACTGATAATTTAATTCTTCCAGTTTTGAAATGAGTTATGCATTTCTAACATGAAAAATGAGACGAAACTGTTTTGAGATTCAGCTAATGGTTATATTATTTGAAAATGAAGTTGATGAAGAAATAAATGTATTAGATGATTTCAAAAGAGTTATTTTGTGATTTTGTGGAATTTGCTGTAGAAACGATGATGTGTGAAATAATAAGAAAATGTTTATGATGAGTTATGTCTGAAAAATTGTATCCAGTTTCATAATTGTTTCAAAATCATTCCTTTGAGAACTTTTGGTAAACAACCCCATTCCAAAAAGGAAGCGGATTTGTTTTTTCCCAATAACACGTCATCGCTGAAAAAAAAACAAAATAAATAATAATTATGGTCACGTTAAAAATTATTCGTTTTTCTGAAATTTCTTTTTTTCGGAAAAAAAAAGATTGACGTTTCCAATAATTTTTCCTTGAACTCGGAAATCCATATGTTTCTGAATACCACGTTTCAAATCGTGGGAAGGAGAAGAGTTTCAGTTTCAGATGACAAACAACTACATTTTAACAATTGCTCAACAACTGCTCGTGGTTAACGGCATACAGTACTAAGGTCAGAGAAAAAAAAACAATGTTATGTGTTTGATATTCATTACTTTAGTGAGTCCGAGGACATATGTGAAAAAAAACTGGTCGGCTCGAAAAAACAATACATTATGATTTGAACCGGAATTCGGGTGAGGAGTACATCAATGACTACGCACCTGGTCTGCTGTTAGTCTGGAAAGAAAATGTCGATGTACAATATGTTGGGAGCAACAAAGATGTGGTTTCCTATATTACGGCATATAGTACAAAGGTAAGAGTTCGAGATTCAAAACATTACGCTCAGATATAAATTCATAGGGTGAAGTGGCCGATGAAAGAAATGCGAGAGGAAACTTTCAAAGATCGAAACGAAGCTATCTATTCAAAACAAACAGGAGTTCTTGAAATCACTGATGAACTGCTTGGAAATCCACCGATTGAGTTCGATTCGGCTGAGACGTGGATACCAACGGTAAGTTTAATTATTTGCTAGAACATTTCGTTATTTTAGGACCTTCCTGAAAAAAAGTAGAATGTTGAGGAGCAAAAAAGAGAGAGAGGAAACAGGATTAATGTTCCGCACGTATGGAAGCTGCGTACAATCCGGAAGAAGATGATTATGAAGAGACCAGTGGAGAGTATAATAACAATAACATGCGTTCACCGTTTTACTCCCATGGTCAGTTGGCAAAAGGTAACGGAATGAATATCAAGGGAACGACGGAAACGAAAACAGAAGGTACATATTTTTTTAACGATAATTAACAATATCACGTTATGTTTAGATCGAAAGATTTTACATTCCACAACACGACGAAAAAATTCCGGACCAAATGGAAGACTTCTATCGCAGATTGTGCATGTTATTCATTCCTTGGCGAAAAGAAACACTCATAAAAGAATCGTACGGCAAGGAGACCTACTACGATACTTTTATTGAGCACATGGATCGAATGGAGAAAACCAGACAGTAAAGTTTGTAAAACGGAAACAGAAGGTACATATTTGTTGAACAAGGGGTATGAGGATTTAATTGCGTGAAAAAAAAAAACAAAAACTTCAAGGATTGAGGGAAGAGAAAAAACAAGCCAGGGAGAAATTGCTGAATTTGAGAGTGAGTCGTTTCTGTAATGAGGAATAATGTAAGTTGACAAATTTAGAAAGCCATGGAAGAATCGTGCCTTGAAGGTATGGCTAAAGAGATACAAGTTATACCTAGAAACGTGGAGGGAAACGTGGAACACCATTTTGAAGTTGTTAGTCACCTCAACGAGCAACAGGAACAACTTTTCAACATGCTGATAAAGTCAATCAGTGAGTCTAATGTGCAACTGTACGGGAGCAGTTTTCGTTTTTCGAATTGAATCAGAGCATGAGGCAAAAGGAGGATTTGGCTTATGCTGAGATATTAAGTTTAGAAATGGGAATTATTATTATTGAACGATTTTCTATAGGTCGAGTTCGTACACTGGAGCATACTGAGGATGATTTGGAAACGCTGTCAAGCAGATTAATCTGTCATGACAATAAAACCGGAAATGTGCTGGATAGTGCTGTGAAGTACTATTTGGATCTCAAAAAACAAGACCCGTCTGTGATGGCCTTGTTTCCACTTACAAAAGAAGTCAATGAGTTCAATCACGCAGTTCTCCAAAACTCCGGAGAACCTGTGATTGTCGTACAAGCCACAGAAACGAGTAACTCAATTCGGTCGTGCAACAAAACTCGTCGCCCCGACAGTGACAAAAGTAATCAAATTAGTAAATTCCAAAATTTACGTTCACCTCATTATAGACCACCGTTTGACAGCCAATAATGTCAGTATTGTTGCGGGAGGATTATTGGCTCGATTATTGCTTTCGTTGAATTGCCGAGTGATGCTTCGTAGGAATATCGATAGGGTTGAAGGACTTGTTAATGGGATTACGGGAACAGGTGAGAAATCGGTTCACTGTTAGAAAAAAACCCTCAACAATTCAAGGTTCGACCGTTTTCCGGATAAAACTGTGTGGATACGTAAATATAGTTCGGTGTATGATGTGAAGCGGAATGTTAAAAAAAACCAGAACTCAGTTTCCGGTGGAGGTTGCATATGCCGCAACCGTGCACAAATCCCAAGGACTAACGATGAAGAACGTGCTGTTGTCAATGCGGTAAAATTTTTCATTTGATGTTAGATAGTTTAGGTGTTCGTTTTTCCAGATCAATGTTCTCGGAAGCTCAGTTCTATGTGGCAGCTAGTCGAGTGACATCTCTTCAAGGTCTTCACTTAATAGACTTTGATAGAACGAAAATTCTGATTGATGTCGATGCTGTCATTGAATACGGAAGGCTGAGGCGTCTAGGTGATGGTGACAATACGGGAATATTGATCGATTCGACCGATCACAATGAACCGGAAATGGTGGAGAATATTGTAGACTCAGCATATTCAAGACCGATAACCCAAACTCACCTTTCTTCAAAAAGTCGAACAATTGAAAGTCCGTTCCGAAAACTGAAGTTGGTGCCAAAAGAGACATTGAATGAAGCAATAGAAAGCCAGTTTGTTTTGAAGTGTAAAAACACTGGTAGTGACTGTTTCCTGATAACAATTGTAAACATGTTCAATTCATCGTCAACACTTCGAAATAGTGTCATGTCATTGAACAGTGATATACCAATTATAAAAGTAAGTCAATGGGTTTTTTTTTTAATTTTAGCTACGTTTTACTTCATCAGTCAATTTTTGAGGAAAATTGTTGTTAAGTAGAACCGTTATAGCAAGTGAAACTGTTAAATTCTTTCAGGAACTGCAGAACCTACTTGGACGGAAAGTGAGATCATTTCACTCACTTCAGCAAGATGTTGGAGAAGCGATGGATACTATGCTAGAGGTACTGTTTCCTCTTCTGTTCAAATTGTGATAGTATGAGTATTTATTTACAGGAAATGCCGTTTGATCTGCTCGAAACGATTGCGTTAGTTAGGAAGACTCGTGTTAGGTGTAGTGAGTGTGGAGTAATTTCTGAAAGGGGTACGGGTGTAGAAATGATACATGAGATACAAAGAGGTCCCATTTCGATGTTTCAACTATTCGGGAACTCGACAGAAGAGATGTGCCATTCTTGCTCAAATGGTCTCAAAACATCAAAACTTCATCAAAACAATAAATACTGCCTTGTTCCATTTCAGATTTCTTACACGATGGAGGTCTTCGAAGGCTTTGAACTGCCGCTTCACACCTTTCAACAATACGGAATTGCTGCATTGATAGAAGAATATGCTGCTCACACTCTGAGGAGGCAGTACAACTTCTTCACCAAATTCAAGAAATGTTGGAATCCAACTGCCAGGTGAAGTTCATTAACTTTCAAAGAATCACTGTTAGACTGATGATTTTCAAACAAAACTTTATTCAGGCCAAGTTATAAAATTAATGAAACAAAAGATTGTTAAAAGAAATTGTGCAAATTCAAAAAGAAAGGGGCCATATGGAAATTATAATTAACTTTTGATGAATAATTATTGAAATATATGAGGCTGTGGTAGTTGAGGTTAAGTACGAGAGATTAAAAAAAGAACAATTGGTTTAGAGAGAGGGAGAGTTCGGTGAAAAGAGAAAGGAATGAACATCAGTCAACCAGAATTGGGACACGATTTTTTTTTTGATTTTTAGAGAGAGAAACGCAGAAAAGGTAGGGGTTAAACATAGAACAGAAGTTGGGAAAGTGTGGGAAACTTGGGGTTATATGTGTAGGATAGATTAAGGATTCAGGTGGATAAATAAAGAGAGGGGAGAGCATTAGTCATATCGAGGCAGTGGTCCGGTGAAAGCAATCTTGGGTGGCATTTTAGTTTTTCTTCGATTTCTTGGTGACAGTCTTCTCTTCTTCAGCCTCGCTGGTAGCTGGCTCGGCGGCGGCAGCGGCAGCGGCTCCGCGCTTCTGGCGGGTGGTTGTTGGCTCCTGAAATGTGGAATGGTAAGGCATATCTCTCAATTTGTTAGTGGAAATTTCAAAGCTAGTTACTAGGATAACTTTTGATTACCTGGGTAGAAGGTCCAGCCGAGGTGGAAGCTCCATCAGAGGCTGAAGCAGCGGTAGCAGCCTCCGGGTGCTTCTCCTTATATTCCTTCATGCTTCCCTTGAACATGCGGTCCTTCTCGCTTCCAACGCGGACGTGATCGTTATGCTTGGCGCTGAGTCCTTTGTATGAGATCGTGTAGCGCATATGTCCATGATGGTCCTTGATGGCCATGACCTTAGCTTCGCAAGCAACTCCGCCGCGGAGGCAGACGCATTCCTCGTGGAGAGCGAAGGCGTAGGGTCCTGGGGCATCTTGGGAAGAGGAAGAAGCAGCGGAGGTCTGAAATTTAAGTATTCATTATTGAAGAAGATAGTTGCTGTATGTAAAAATGACTATCTAGATTACACTCACCTGTGGCTGGCTAGCCGGAGCGGCAGCCTTTCTGGTTGGCTTTGTCGATGTAGATGGTGCCGACTCAGCAGAAGCGGTCTACAAATTGATGAAGTTAGGCTCCAACATTTTCAACTTTGTTCCTTACCTTAGCCTTAGGGGCTGGTTTTGGAGCAGCCTTAGCTGGCGATTTTGGCTTAGCAGCGGCCGCAGCAGCTGGCTTGGCAGCAGAAGAAGCGGCGGGCTTTGCCTTTGGCGCAGCGGCTGGAGCAGCAGTTGATGTGGATGGCTCCGAAGATGCTCCATTTGTGGCTGGTGGTTTGTAGTCAGCCAAAGTCTTGAAAAGCTTTCCCTCAATTTGATCTACCGGAACCTTCTCGTCGTAACGAACATTCCATCCTTTGTAATGCACAAAGTACTTTCGTGCACCTTTATGCTCCTTGATGGCTGTGATTTTTGCCTCATAAGGAATACGGTCCTTCTCCGAGTAGCAGTAGAGATCGTCTCCAACTTTGAACGTGGTTGTCATCTGGAATAAAAATGGATTGATTGAATACTTTTGAAGTGGACTAAGAAGGCGTGGAAGGAGCATATCAAAAATCAATAAGGCATTTCTTCGAATCTGGTAGACGATGCCAAGAGTGGGAAAAGGAAAAGAAAGGAGGTGAAGAGGGGGAAAGGGAGGGCTCATTGACGTTGTGTCGAGTAGGAGGTGGGGCAGGACGAAAGGTCGATAGATAGGGAGAACGCAGAGAAATGGGGGCTAGGTGCAGAAATAAGATAAGGTCGAACCGTTTTGTTTATTCGCAAATTATTTGATTATAAAACCATTGGAAAATGGAGCTTTCGGATCCAGGAATTTGATACCGACTAGGAGAGGATATTGTTTCTACTGTGGCTCTTTTATAAACTCTGCCAGATATGAAATGCTAAAATAAACTAGAGCACCACGCTGCTCCTATAACAACATCATGTAGCTTCTCAGTTTTCTTGATCCTTACAAAGTAAGCGTCTCCCTACTCGAAAGGCTGAAGTGAAAATGAAACCTCGCAAACAACGGTCTGAATCTGTTGCTGTGAGCAACCGACGACCGCCTCCAATGGAATAAGAAGAGAGAATGAAGGAGACAAATGGTGTAGGAGACATCAACCTTCGATACGCTGCAGGAGGAGGAGACACAATTCGAATCCCTTCGGGAGATAGTACAGGCTTTTAGGAGACGCCGATTCGATGCGACCACTAGATGGAGACCCCAGAGAAAGAGATTGGACGGCATGCTGGTGCTGCCCTTGGGTTTGCAGTGTTATACGCCGTTTCGTGTGTGTTTGTGTGTGTGTTTGTGAGCGTAAGTGAGTGTGAGCGGATAGGTATGTTGGGTGCCTGATGAGGCGGTGGATCGGTGGAGGAGAGGCGAAGTAGGCGAGAGAATGGAGGAGGTTGCGAGACGCAGAATGTGGTCAGTGTCCGGCTGGCCATCTTGGCACGATGCCAGAAGGACAATCGTCTAACTGTCTGCGTCTTCTCGGTTTTCGAAACGTTGCATGCCGCGAAATGACACAGAATTTGAAATGGAGGAGTGGATAGGGGAGAAGATGGATTGGTGGAAGAGAAGAGCGATGGAAAATTGATGGTGATGATATGGGTGGTCTGAAGACAGGGTTCTTCAAATATGGAGATAATTCTAAGGGTGGTGTTTGGAATAGTAATGGTAAAGGTACAATTGACAGAATGGATTAACTGTATATATGTGAAATTGAGCCGATATCTGTACTGATTCAACCTCCCAAATAGGTTCCCAGTATTATAAAGTCACAGTACGCATTCAGACTTTTTTAAAGGCGCATGGAGTTGGTCTCGTAACGAATTGCCACACTAGCAGTGGTGGCAGTCACTTTTCGTCGTGGGACCAAGCTCATGCGCCTTTAATAAAGTCTGAATGCGTACTGTGACTTTATAATAACAAAAAAAAACAAGGTCCTAAATTGTCAGTATCCAAAGAAAAAGGTGAAAATTGATCATGAGATTAAGAGAAGAGAGTTGTATCAGAGGTACCTCCATTCCATATTTTTTGCTCACTAGCTCAGTTTCTATTAACCAAAACTTCCCGACCCCTACAAAAATATTGAGGGAGACTGACAATATAAAATCTGGGAAACGATGGTTAGTGTGTCGCATACAGAGTGCATTCACAGCAGGGTATCAAGTGATATGATCGCAAGAAGTTGTTGCAGGAACTTGTCGACATTTCAACTCCCTATCGATTCCATCAGGCATTACAATGAGAGTGGTCCGAGAAAACAAATTTCTATGTTATTCGTCTGCAGATGGTTTCTTTCCCAGAGGCAATCTTCCACGACCCATAATTGTTTCTCGAGAGGATTAACAGTCTGACTACTATGACAACTCACATATCTCTTCTCTCTTCTCCCCACTCTCATAATGTTTTTTTTTGTTTTCCAATCGATTTTCCATTTCTCATTTTTCAGGTTCTTCTACTATGGATGTCCCACCGGATGGTCCTCATCAGCTCCGCAAGCTATTCATCGGGGGATTGCCGCATGAAATCAACGAAAGCCAACTCGGTTGCTACTTCTCACAGTGGGGGAATGTCATTGATGCTTGTGTGCTTCGTGATCCATCTACTCAGCAGTCCCGAGGATTCGGATTTGTTACCTATTCCTCAGTTTTTCATGTGGACATTGCGATGGCTCACAGGCCCCATTATATTTTTGGAAAACAGGTTAGTTATAGTGAATGAGAAGTTATAAGAAGTTGAGTAAGGAAAAGGGGCAAACTACCGGTAGATACTCAACTGCTATGCTTTTACTGTAGCAGTTGATCCATAGCAGAAGAGCCAAATATTGCAGTTGAGACACTAGCAGTTACAATATAGCAGTTGAGAAACAGCAGTAGAAACACATAGCAGTTGAGTATTCGCCTACCGGATACCAGAATGCTAGCTAATTATTTATCGAATCAACTTTACCATTTGATCAAATTTCGTTTTATAGACATCTTGCTGTAACCAAATATATGTTCATCAATCAATCAAGTGTCTTCTTTCAGGTTGACACGAAAAGAGCCATCTCCCGAGAACAAATGAGTTCAGCAGAAGGTTCGAAGCAATTCAATGCAGAACCACTTCCCGGTTACAAACTTCTTCTCTCCGGAATCGTTATGAGAGTTCATTGTATTGACTTCCTTCTTCGCTACTTCAACACCTATGGAAGCGTCGAACAAGTTGAGATCCTCTGCTCTCCTCCACCAAGCGTCGGATTTGTCGTCTTCAAAGATGAAGAGTCAGCAATCAATGTTCTGACTCACAACTCTGGTCATCATAGTATTAACGGGATGACTATCACTGCTTCTGTATTTCCGAGTGAACAAGAAATGTTGAGAGAATCTCCCGAATCTCCTGATAGTGGACACGTTGAGGTGAGCAGCAAATGAACTTATTCATGATTATTTTTTAATTTTCAGGACGTCTGTCACGAGTCTACATCGGAACCAGGAATCGAAACAAATACTGAGAACGATTTGTAAAAAGTGTCTTGTCTTCCTAGCCAATAACCACTTCCGAAGCTCAACTTCCTAATATTCTATATCTAAAACTAGTGATATTTCATATAAAATGATCTCTAAATCCCACAATTTCTCTCAAAACAATGTGATCCATAGGAATAAATAATGTTTTTCAATTTACTTATGTAAAAAATTGAATGAAGTTTCATAAATGTTTGCTCAAACTGTCATTGTTACGAGGTGTTGCTACGACACTACACGGAAAAATTTCTGTTTGATAAAAACTCACAATTCAATTAATTACGTATATTACAATCAAGAAATTATTATAAAACACAACAGAGTATCGAAAACAAGAGATGTATGAAGCCAGTTGAGAACAGAAGAATTGGTTTTAAAGCGACAAGAAAGGTGAATAAATGAGAAAAGTGATTGAAAAAAGAAATTGTTAAATCATAAGTTCTTCTTCTGGAGCATCGTCTTCCTTTGCGGGCACATTTCGATAGAAGTAAGGTGGAGTATTATAGTCTTGTTCATCGAGTTGCATTCTTGACGGCTCGAAATGAACATGATCTTCAACATGTTTTTCGTTTTCCGGAATAATGCTGACGTTGAATGCCATATTGATTAGTTGTAGAAGTCGATCCTCATTTTTCTCAAAGAGCAATTTGAAAATACCATCAAACGCCTCTTCTTGGCTTTGTGCATCAAACTGTTTTTGAGCGATACGCCAGAGAGCTTCGTATCGTTGAGATCCTCGTACGAATCCAGTGTTCGCCTGGAATAAATTAGATATTGAAAATATAGGAAAAAAGCCAAACATACCACAGTTTTCTCCAATGCATAGTTTCTATTGTTCATCGAATCCTCAATAACAATCTCATCCTCCACTATCATCTCGTGCTCCATCACTGTTTGTGGTACTTCTCCCTCAATCACAATATCCTGTGCATTCTCCATCCAACCTTCACGTGATGTTGAAATATACTTGTCACTTGGCTGAGGTATAGGTCCATCTTCCGTGAACTGATACATGATTAATGCATTTCCAACTTGATGATCATTCTTTCGGACGTATACTATTTTCTTACGAAGTCGTGTACATCGTGGAAGCGTTGCAGTATATGTGTGTAGTTGGTAGTCAGATGATATAGCAGACGCACTTTCGGTCGTCTTGAAAGCTCGAAGTTGATTGTCGGAGTTCAGTCCGAGTGGAACTTTCCAAGATTTTGGCCGTTTCGTGATTCCAACTGAAAATCAATATTATATAAAGTGCCAACGGTTGGTATAACTATATAACTCACATGGATTGTTATGTGCGTTTTCTGACCACGGACAGAGTCTATCTACCGTGAGATTCCTGTAGTTGATTTCCTGTCCATTTATAAAGTACACAAACGTTCCTTTTCCAGTACATGGAGGTGGAAGATCAGGTATTTTGTTGTTTATGCTCGAACTGAAAAAAGTTTGCTTTCTTGTTTAATTTCTAGTAAAACTTACACGAGATCTGGTCGATTGACTAGATAATCAACGTGACGATTTCGATCATTCCAAAAACTCGAATCAATAACTTTCATATAAACCGATCCATCAGACTCTGAAACGTCTGGTTCGTCGAACGGATCATCACGGTCTTCCACACGCGGAGTCTCTTCTAATTCCATCATAGAACGCGGAAGATGCGGTTTCGGTTCAGCTGTATTCAGTTTAACAATTGGTCCTTCCGATGCATAGTCGTAGATAATAAGAGCATGACTGACAACCATTTTGGATTGAGTCTCCATCATATAGTAGATTTTCTTTCTCAATCTTGGATCTCTTGGATTAATAGAATAGAGAAACACCAAATGAAATGGGCATGTTTTGTAATCCTGATCTTTGATCATGAAATTCGATGTAACTGAATCAGAAAAAACTCCGTACTTTTTAACTTTGGTACGATAGTTCACTGGATTATCCATTTTTGAATTATGAGACCATGGTGAAAAGTCATCGCGATTTATGTCATGTGGGAAAATTGCTGATGCGGCCACAAAGAATGCATAGGCTCGAGAATTGATGACCATTGGCGGATGAAGAGGCTTCGTATCGTTCAGAATTCCACGCTCTTCTACTTGATTCGAGTTGACTATCCACTCTAGAACGGTGTCCACGGAAGTGACCATTTTTCGATGACGAACTGTCAAATAGACATGTCCAGTGGACAACTGACGTGGCTCTTCATAATATGGTTCTACATTTTTGGGAGTGTCATCATCTGGATCATCGTTAAACTCGTTATCAATTCCGCCGGGAGGCATATCCGGATGAATTTCTGGTTCTCTATTCACTTGTTTTTGTGGATTGCTGACATCTTCAAAAATGAAGTCGTCATCTTCATCGACAAGATCTAGCTTCGAATCATTTTGCATTGAGAAATGAGCATCTTCCTCCACCTGAATCCTCCATCTTTTCTTAGGATCTGACAATCTTATAGAAGTATCTGAGTAAAGATCGGGAAGTGGTCCTTTGCATATGAACTCATAAATATAGCAAACATTTCCAACGATACGTTCTCTTTTTTGAATGTAGGTCACTTTCTTCCGAATCCTTCTGCATCTTGCAAGAGTCGACATTGTCTCAACAAGACAGTATTCAGATTGAAAATTTTGATCGCGTGGCAGTTGGAATACTCCGTCACGGTAGATGAGTGATTTTCGTGTAGATCGAACACGTGGACCAGGCGGTTCAGTTCCGCTTCCATCAGCTGAAAATGTTATTTATGAAGTTAGACGCTTCAAATACTTATAACTTACGAATTGTAGTCCATGGAGATAAACCGTCGGTTGTATGATGAACATGATTGAAAACGTGTTCTGCGCGTACAAAATAAACAAAAACTCCGACTGACTCAATTAATGGTGGCAAGTCGGGTGGTTGATTATTCATCTCAATGTAGTCACCAAGAATGTCATCTTTTCCCGTCAGACAATCCAAAAGGTGTTGTTTATCGCGGTTCCATCCCAATTTGTTGGGTCTCAGTTTGAGGTAGTATCCACCGTGCATGCCTTCATATGGTTCATTTTCAAACTGTAAAATATTTGGAATGTGTGCAAAAAAAATAAAATTGAAACGTACGGGGCTTTCATGAGCACTTCCATCATCGATCTCTTCAACTGCAGCATTTCTAAGAAGATCGTTTCCATGTGGAGCAGAGATCAGTGATGGCAAATCACCTGGTCTCGTGTAGTTGTATAGAATGAGTACGTTTCCATAAATACAATTGTTTCTTGTCAGATAGAATATTTTCTTCTTCAATCTCTCCTCTCTTGGAAGTCGTGCGCTATACTCAGTTAAATGATAAACAGCGAGTCTAGTTTCGTGCTTCACAACTGTTAATCTTCCATCGAGCAGGGCGACTGGATGTCGTCGCACATTCGGTTTTATGTTGATCGAGTTCGGAATCGATGCATCGCTAGTCATACTCCAAGGACGGAGGTCATCAAACGAAATGTCTTTGGCATTCTTACAGAATCTACCATCAATGTAGAAAGCGAAAACTCCAGCTTCTGTCGTCAGCGGAGGTAATCGAGGTGGTTTCGAAATCATCCATTCTGTTTCAAACCTGAAGAAGAATAATTAAAATTCTGTATGATGTGATTTCAATGAAACTTACAATACAGCTTCGTTTGTAAGCAATTCAATGATTCTCTCTTTTCTTATCAGTTCAGTCAGACATCCAGTTATCACTGTTGCGTACACATCTCCATCCGGAGTGGTGTTCAATTCACTGTGGAAAAGTTTGACACCGTGTCGTGCTGCTAGGAATGCTCTTGGGACAGTTTGCTCCATTGCTTGTTGTTTCAAAGGTGGCTCTTTCGGCTCTGTCGGTTCTTCTGGTTTCTTCTTGTCTAGCTTTCGGCCCGGAATTCTTCCTCGTTTCTTGCTGCGTCTGAAATTAGAATTGTTCTTTGGTCTTACAAGAACTCGGAACTTACGGATTGACTTCAAGACTTGGAGGTTCTTCATCATCTTCACTCTGTTTTTCCTCTTCATCCGTTGTTTCTTTCTCCAATATTGGTGCGTTGTTATCATTGCCATTAGTTGTCTGAAAGTTGTTTTTCTAGATATTTCAGTATTTGAAAGTTTAATGATTCCATATGTGAATTCCTTTCCAACTAGATTTGTAATCGGGTAATTATAATACCTGTTGAGAATCTTTTCTATTCGCCACTTTTCTGTTGGTTTGCCTTGTGGGAACCGGATGTTTCTGAGACGTTGAGGGAGCGTTCAGGTCTTTTGTGGACACCTCGAAGTCTTCGTTGTAGTAAAGCACATTCTTCTGGGCGTTTCTTCTAGGTCTTGAAGTTTTCGCTGGTGGCTCCCTTTCTTCCCGCTCATCCGCTTTCTGAAAATAGAATGCTGATTTTTGTTAACTGCGTTCTGTTGAGAATTTGAGAGATCCGTGCAGAAAAACAGTCTGGATTTAATAGTTTTACCTCTTTTTTCACGTCTTCCATTTTTGATTTGTTCTGAGCGATGAATGTGCGTGTAGTTGCTGGAAAAAAAAGAATTGAAGGAATTGAACGCAGAATAATAAATATCAATCAACGAATGCCAAAAAAGAGGGGAGAGAGAGAAGAGATGCAACAGATGCACAGACACAGCCAGCAGATGGATGGCAGGGTCATTCCCACTGTGTTGACAGATGGAATGATTGTTACGAATATGGAATAGCGATAGAGCGAAGAGTGGTTGACCTACGGAGTCTGGACCTTCGCTTGACGACAGTTATTCACCTGTGCTAATTTACTCAAATTTCCTGTGGACGATTCTGAGAATCTGATAAGTTTAGAAAGATATTGATCGAAACAAGTTCAAAACAAATAGTTGATGTTACCAAATGATCAAAAAAAAAGTACCGGTTATGAACCTTCCATAGTTTTGTTCAGAGATAAAACAAAGATAGTTTTCAGGCAATTCAGTTCATTTTGTTGGGCACCATGGGGGGATTTTGACATATCACAATTTGAATGGGAGGCGAAGAAGAGGTATAAGAAGGAGAATAAGTTTGAATTATTACAAGAACATTTGCGCAAAACTCTATTGTAATGATTGCATTCTGTACACGAATATGACTACACATTGAAAACAATGACAGGAAAGGAAGAGAAAGTGAATAAATTATGATGTAGAAATGATATTAGAGGAAAATTGAACAAGGAAGGAGGTCTACACGTCGAAATGAGCCAGTTGTTGATGGGTTCGAAGATACCGGGGGGATGCTTTTTGTGGTGTTATACATGGAACCAGCCATAATATTTTGGGACCTGAAAAAGTTTACGGAATCAATATATTTTGATCTGAGCTTCATATATACTTACCAGGCCCGCAAACCTGCTTCAACATCGCCACTTTACTGTTCCGGGGTCTTCTAGATGACGATAAATAGTTTCGACCTCTTCGTTGACAAGCTTCAACAGCGGTTTCATCAGTGAAAATTGCACCGAGCTGCAAAATAAATGGAAAACGTTTCAACGAAAAGAACAATCTAGTTACCTGATCACAGGAAACGGCAAGAACAAACAACCCGAATAATGCACTTTCCATAGCCAACATGACGGAGTGTATTCTGGAAATAATTGTTGCGAAATTAAACATATTTATTCTGAAACTTACACTTTGGCATGATAAATATTTTCTCCGTGTGGTCCTTTCAAACCCGTCGTTCCGTAAGCATCATGATACGCCCAGCATAAGCAGAGGATGCTGAAAAAAAAGTGGGGAATATATGATTTTGACATAATATGGCTAAGAATTTCGAATCAACATTTTCGAATATACTCAGCATTTAAAACTTACAATAAAGAGTATATACTGGAAGCTCCAACGTAGAAAATGAATTGGAGAAACCATTTTTGATTCAACTCGCCAACGCAATTGTTCACCCACGGACCTGAAAATAGACTCGTCAGCACTTAAAAAAAGAGGATATCATTTTTTAAGAATGTCTACGGAAGAAGGCAAAGGAAATGAAATTTTCCATCGAAAAGGAAACTATGGGTTGTTCTTGAATTTAGCAAACCGTATTCTAATTTAAATAATGCTTTGTCCGTTTCAAAACAGATGCTTACAATGATGATCCATCTTCCTGATACACCGCTTACAAACTCGACAATGATGCGCTCTTGGAGGTCGTAATGAGTCACATCTCGTACACATGGTCCATTCCGTGGCCGAAGGGCGATTGAAGTGATCACGTCGGAAGGCGGCTTCCTCATCTGATTCATCATCATCGTCTGAGGTATATTCATCGTTCGGATTGTGTGCTGGTTTTGATACTCTGTAATACTGATAAAGTAGAATATGAGGAATAAAAGCTTATGGTTTTCGCCTTTGAAATATTTTTTTAAGTTCAAATGATTTTTGCTAATTTTATTTTGTTATACCCCATTTAAACACATTTTTTCGAAACATCGCTGTGAGTGTTTATTCACGAAATCTTTTCTTCTCTGCACTTTCTCACTTTGATTGTGAAATCGGCACCACTCCAGGATCTGACAGCATCGCTCTTGTGTGTGCTATGATTGTAGTGACTAGAAGAGAATTGAACACCAAGCCATGTATTACTGTCCATATTCTGAAAAGTTTTTTTGTGACGTGTGATGCTTTTTGTATATTCTTCTGATTGAACACTGGATTTCAAAAATGAAGCATGTATCTCTTTTCAAGGCTTCCCAATTCAAATTGCAATTTACATACTGCAGAACGAGTTTTCTATTTGCTTTCTTTTCAATAGAATTTTTTTCTATTAGCTTTTCTGAATCTAAAAAAACATACGAATGTCCAAAAGTCGGCAACAACATCCATATGAGAATCACGTAATCAGCATACGCGATGAGGAAGTATATCATGCACACGCAAACGAGACCACACGGGTCCCATTTGAACATTTTCGTTATTAATATGAGTAATTTTCAAGATTCGTGCTCTATTTTTCTATTTTCCCACGTCGCGACGGCGGTTCTGGTAGAGTTTAAACGGGCATTTGTGTAGAATGTAGGTTCTGCAAATAATCTTAATTTTTTTCCTCTTATTTATTTTTTTATGCATTCAGTGCGAGATTTTAGCGATTTTTGTTGAATTGAATTATTTTTGCTCAATATTACTTTCTCTTGCTCCGGAATTTGCCAAAAATCAATAAAAAAAAGTTCCTGAAAGGAAATGAAAAATAAAAGACTAAAGGCGCGCGGAATTAGTCGGCTGTCGGGTCTTGCCGCGAACAAGGCTTGGCATAATGCCAGCACCCCGCCAAACCGCGGCTATTTGATTTTTTAAAGTGATTTTCACACATTTCCCGTGGACTTTGAAAACTTTTTTCATAGATAAATAAGAAGACACAGCAATAATTTCCTTCGCACTAGAATCAAACAAAATTTCAGGCGATGTACGTTGAGGAAGATGAAGGTATCGATTCACACTCAATACATGGATCATTTAGGAGAGAGTATCCGACGTTCATGCCAGATGTATATTTTTTTTAGTAATACATGAAAGGAGAGATATGTTTTCAGGAATCTTCCTACCGCCCAACGCCACATAAATCAGAAAATACAATAATTTTTCCTCAAAGATTGGATTTGAGCACAATGGAGCATTATTCAACACCAAAAAAACTATCAAAGGGGAATAAAAAGAAAATAAGCCCTATAAAAAAATGTGATGGAAATGAATTGAACAAACCGATAGATTTAGACGAAAAAACGATCAATTTCGATAAAGGAAGTCACAAGTCAGTGGATTTAGATGCGTTTCAAAGAACATTCGATGAAATTGCTCACGACATCATAGAAACTTCTTTTGTAAGTAAAAAGAACGTCAAATCAATTAATTGAGAGAAAAATACAACTGACTTCGTACTCAGTATTAATTTCGAGTGCTCAAAGACATCAAATTGCGAGTTTAAGCAAATAGCTCAATCAGTCTAAATTGGAATTTACGAAGTTCTTTTCGAAAATTAAATTTTTTAAAATTCGAATATCATGATTTCCAATGAAGTTAACATTTTTCATAGTTTATTTTTACAGAGAAAAGGATCACAGTCGAGTGTCACAAGTGATCGTGGTTCATCCGTCTCGAGCAGTTCATCAGCAAAATCTCTCGGACAAAAATCTATATTTATGCAAGTAAGCGCATTGTACCAGTTTTTATTTCAAAAAAGATTTCAAACAAGTTCAACTGAAGTGAGAAAGAGCAATTTTTCATTATCTACATTAAAAATGAGAGAACTGAAAACTTATGCATCTCATGTTAGCCAAAAGGCAACCTGAAAACTGACGAAAAAAGGCGAAAGCAGCTTTTGTTTTTGCTTCTTTTGTTTTCTTCTCTCCTTCATCCCTTTTTCATTTTATCTCGAAGCATGTTCCAACTTTCAGGTTAGCCGTGCCAACCAGCTCATAAAAAACAAAATAGAAGCACAAGAAAAAGAGAGAAAGCATATAAAAAATAATAGAAATGCGGGGAGGCAAGATTCGATCTCCCATATTTCGGATAGTGATTTTCATTTGACAACCGACTGCGATGAAAATGAGGAGACTGATACAAGGCCGTAAGTATTGAAAGAAAAGCTCATGAAAAGTTTCATTTGAAAGAAATCAACACGAAAACGTAGAAATTTTAACCGGAACAGAAGAAGTATCAAAAGAACAGACATATTCTAATGCGAAAATTGATAGGATAGAATGTACCAGACTAATGAAGGAATGTTTTTGTACATCCAGAACTACTTTTTCTATTCTCATGTTGTTTTTTTTAATTCCAGACCATCCAGCCAGGCATCTCTCACATCGGAACGTGTCGAACATCCACGTCATTCTAACCCCGTCCTAACCTCCAATCAGATATCTTCTCTTGGAACATCTGAACATTCAGCAGTAAAACAACGAAACGCCGGAACGATGAGTGACACACGTAAGAGAATTTTGTGAAAACCGTCTCCTCTACCAAAATATCTCCTTTTCCTATTTCCGTTAGCTTCAGATCGATATAGTTCACACGGGTTAGTACTGTCTCCAATACCCTTTCAAATAAGATCAGGTTGTAGTAAGTTTGTGTTGTTTTCGCAGGACATCATTAGCTGTTCAGAGATGGAGGGCCAGGAGGAGTAATGAACCGTCCGTCTAACATGTATTAGACATCTATGTTACCCGTTCAACCACTTGGTAGAAGGGGAGTGAATAGAATGACGGCTGTTCATTAACAGGGAAGAGACTGAGATAGCAGGAGACAGGAGGAGGAGGGGTTGTTTGGGTAGACGAGGAGAGGGCAAACATCTGTGTGTGGAGTTCATTCTTAGGAATGGGGTTAATGAAGGTCTAGATGTGTAATTGAAGTTTCAAACATCCAGATATTGATTTAAATTTTGAAAACACTGGCTGTAGTTCTTCCAACATTCTCTAGCTTCGCTTTAACTAAACAATGCTCAGTTTTCAGTCCGTGTGTCCGACACTGAACTCGCTGAAATATACAAAAAACGGGGTAATCAAAAAGTGGCTCCAAAATGCTCCAGAAGACACTACTCCGATGATGAAGTGACGTTAACCGAGGATCCTGCAAATCTGAATAAAACTATAGTAGACGAAGTTTTCGAGGATTTTGAAAATGATTTTCGATCAGTTTCAAATAAGGAAACACCGATTTTCCGAACAAACGGAAGAGATTTTTCGAGTGCAAGCTTAAGTAAGTACACTTCTTCAAAATTAATTTTCGATTAGTATTTTGAATGATTATTGCTTCTCGTCCTAATCCCCATCAATTGAAAACACCATAATTATAGGCTCAAACCGAATAGAACATGCTCGGGGCTCTGCACATCGTTCCGTTTCTTTGAATAATATTATGTCATCGTCTAACGTAGCAAGAAGAATGGGCGATAAAGGAGTTTTCGATGGAAATGGTGAGTAATAAACAATTCAAATGAGAAAACCCTTTACAAATTCCAGCACCAGGTGCCCTCCGTCACTCAATCTCCACAGTGAATGTTAGTCCACAGAAACTCCGTGAGCTCCAGAAAGATTCTTTCGCATGTCCAGCTGTTCCGAGTTTGGCACGATTTGCTATCAAACCATCCACTAGAGATATATTTCCACTTCCACTCGATATTGATGCGATAAGTACGAAAGGGTTAAGAAAAGATGTAAAAAGGTAAGAGCGTCCTTACAACTATCGATTATTGATTATCTTTTCTTTCTAGTGCCCAACGTATCTTCGGCGGGAAAACAGTGGCTTCTCAAATCCATGGAGAAAAATTCACGACTCGACACGTGACTATCCCTCAAAAATCATCAGGAGCTGCTCGTCCAACAACAGCTTCTGCTGCGAAGAAAGTAAACTTTCAAACTCCAAGCTTGACATCGGCACCTAAAATTTTCACCTCTCATAATCTTCATCTATCTCCTCCAAAGTACTGCAGTGCCACGACGTCCGATGGTACCGCCTACTCGTTATCAAGTGTATCCCAACAGCTATTGGGTACAGTGAAATCTCTCCATCCTGATTGGCTCCAATTGATTCGAAGACTCTTGAATGATGTTACGTGCGAAGACGTGGCATCCGAATTCCGTGATGTTTTATTAGAAGAGAAGGGATATTTGGAAAATAAATATCATCAAAATAAGAATGAGGACCCATTTGAAGAGCATCTTCTAGCACGTATTGCGGTGATCTCGAGAGTCTTAGATCGAATGGAGGAGCTCGGCAACGGAAGAAGTGTTTCAAGAATTCAACAGATTAAAAATATTCATTCTGCATTATTGAAAACTTAAGAGATGGGAAGAGGTTGATTCCTCTTTTTTCATATTCCAAAGAAATTCTAATACTCATTTTTAACCAACTTCTTGATACTCAATTCTTACCCAACTGCTCGTTTAACGAGATTTTTCAATTTTAGATTGTATTCTCTTCCCTTTCACAGTATCATCATGAGTTACTACAGATTATTTTATAAACCTCTTCTATTGTTCGGTTTCAAACCAATCTTCTCAATAAATATCACTTTCCAATCTTATAACCGGCTCACTTGTATTTCATAACCAAAGCTACACTAATTATTAATCTCTTTTCTTTTGACCTGCCCTTTTCTTCCAGCTAAGCTTCATAATTATTCATTCCAGTTGTTGGTCGTTTTTGTGTGTTTGACTTCCGGTTTTTTTTAAGTCTTCAGTCTTTAACCAATGAGTTTTTTGGCAGATTTTGCACGAATCAGCAATAGTTTTGAGCTGTGTGAACACCTGCTTTCGATTGAAAACAATCCTTGACCGAGGAGGGACTGCAGTTTCTGAGTTCATATCGTTTTGGAATTCGTCGTTTCTAGTCAATGTTTTCAAAAAAGGAGATTCAACTCAACTTTCCTTGTCAAGATAAATTGATGATCGATGTTCACTTCTTCCGGGTAGATCAATTTCAATTCTCTTCTAATGCGAGTGTCTCATTTTCAAAAGGAAGTTGGCAATTTAGCGCTTCCCTTCTCTTTCTCCCTCCTCTTTTTGTTTATGTTTTGTTATCCCTTTTATTCTGTCTGTGTTCTGCCCTTTCTCTCGATCTCTTTTGTTCTCCCAACACTCTCTCTCTTCAGTCCCGTCATTTTGCCGAAAGACTAGTGGGGGGTAGGAAGAAGAAACATGAGAGAAGTGGTGGAGGAGAAGGAATGTTTTGCCACTTCTTCTCTTCTTTTTCACTCTTCGGAACCGAATGCTTTGACCGCAAGTTACACCCCAAATGTTCGAACTTTTTGAGAGATTGGGTCACCAATAGCTAGTCGTTTTTGAGAGAGAGATGAAAGAAGCATACTTGACAAAGTGTAACTATTTCTGTTGACCTATGGTCTATATCGTCCAGTTTATACTCGTCGTTTTAATTGAATTAATCCTACTTTCGATTGTTTTTCTCTCACAATTCACCGAATGTTTTGTGTCTAGACAACGTTTTTCTTCCTACCAAATCTGACTTTTTTGCCATCAGACATTGTATTAAAATTCCTAAGGAATGTTGAAGAAGCCAAAAATAGCTAGGTTTCGTCACCTAACTTTTCATCTCGTCATGTATTTTGAAATCATTTTTTTCCTTCTTCTGTTCTCCTCCATTCGCTGTCTAGATGAAAAAAGTCTAGAAGAAAAAGAAAGGAGTTGATTAAATTCTGTTTGCTCATATGATCTCATGTCTTTGGCTGGTCTTTGGTTGGCACAGCTTCAATGGTTTCTTAGTGAAGAGAAACGTATCTGATACGTTATTTTGTATTCCATTAATAGAAAAATATTCTAGAAAAATGAAAAGATTCTCAAACTGAACATTGCTCGACATAGTTTTTTTGCTCAGGAGAATGGAGTTCAAATATAACTCTCTGTTTGTTCGAAAAGAACAAATTCAAACGCAAATAATTCTTCAACAGAGAAAGTCCCATCAAACTTTTATCTTATTTTTTGCCCATTCTGATTACCCTTTTGTTCCATCACTCTCTGTTTTTCTATTCAGAATCATCCCCAAAAATCTTTGCTCCTGAATTTTCTTTCCTGTGAAATCAAACCTCAGTATGATATAACCATGGAAACCACTTTAAACAAAATGAATCAGCTGAAAATATAGGATAGAAAGCAGCTGAAAGTGAGTTGGGTAGAGAAGTAGAGATTTTCGTATTTTCGCCATTTCTAGTCGGTTCTGGCGACTATATAAAGTCTAAGGAATATTAATCAACACGTCTTACCTTCTGATTGTTGTTCTGTTAGTTTCTTGGCATTAGCTGTTGTTCTTGCTAATCTGATTGATTTGATACCGTTATCAACTTTCGTGAAGAGACACTTCAATCTTAATTAGATCTTCAAAATCAAGAAATCTTGTAATTAATCTTATCTTTCATCGTTAAAAAAAACAGAATCAGTAGTGAACTTCGACCTACCAAGACACAATTGATCTAATTATTCTGAATAACTTCGATTGATATTTGGTTCCATATTGCTCACAGTAAATACCGTATCTTTTCTCTCTTTCTCTCTTTCTTTATCTCAGTATTTTAACATCTCTTTTCAGTCATGCAAAACCAACAAGTTATCAGCCAACAACCAGGCTACAACCCTCAACAACAAAATCCAGGTCAACAGTTTCAAATGCAACCCACCATAACCACTCAACCAGGAGTTTTCGTGCAGCCAGCACCCGGATCTGTTTGGATGCCACTTCCTCCACCAATTCAAGGTGTTCCAGCTGGACTCGAGTATTTGACCTATCTAGATAATGTTATGGTTCATCAAATCAAAGAACTGATTGAGATAGTGACAGACTGGGAAACAAAGAACAAGTATGTGTTGAAGAATGCCAATGGAGAACAGTGTTATTATGCATTCGAGGAGTCCGGATGCTGTGAACGACAGTGCTGTGGACCGAATCGTGGATTTGTGATGCACGTGGTGGATAATTTCAAAAGAGTGAGTGGAAGGTAGTATCCACAGCATCAAATCAAAATATTCAGGAGGTTCTAACCATCAAACGTGAGTTCAAGTGTTGCGGAGGAGGTTGTTATGGATGTTTCGCCTGTGTTGGCTGTTGTCAGCAAGAGTGTATCGTTGAGACTCCATCAATGGGAGTTCTGGGTGTCATCCGACAACGATGTGGATTCATGTCATCCAACTATGACGTTCTGGATGGCGATGGAAATGTTATTTTCCAAATTGATGGACCCTGCTGTTGTATGCTTTGTGGATGTCAGGATAAAGAGTTTCCGGTACCGTTTTTCCTATTTTCAAAGTTTCAGTTTCTTATCTTTGTAGATTAAAACCGCCAATAACGGAACGGTCGTAGGAGCAATCACCAAGAAGTGGGGAGGATGTTTCCGTGAGGCTTTCACTGATGCCGACACTTTTGCTGTGAATTGTAAGTTTACAGGTCCTATCTAACCATATCCAAATTTCAAACTTCAGTCCCCGGAGATTTGGATGTGAAGCTGAAAGGAGTTCTTTTGGGAGCCACGTTCTTGATTGTGAGTTGTTGAGTTTTTGCAAATAATTTGACCGGTTTTTTCAGGACTTTATGGAATTCGAGCAACAAAGTCAAAACAGAAACAACGGAGGTATAACATTTTGAACTTTTCAGTTTTAGTAATTGCTTTTTCAGTTTGATCTGATTTGTTGTAACCCTACTGATATCCATGCTTCATCACCACTCACAAACACTAATTTATGATTTGTTTTATTTTCGGCACACAGGTCAGTGATCACCAGAACCGTTTTCAGCTTCTATCAGCTACAACGCGTGATTCCAGGTACAACATCGACATCATCTGATTGCTGTTCATAAATTTCCATTACAAATCACTTTTTCTTTTTTCCTTCTTCTAAACTTTAGCCCATACAAATTGGACAGGCTCCGTACTCATTTCAATCAGGCTTTCTATATTTTTATAAGCTATTCTTCTTCTTTCTCTTGCGATAAACATTGTCTGTGGCTTCTCTTGCAAAGTTGATTTTAATAAAATAAATTGATTGCATCACTCTTATGTACAAACCACAGTAAAAAGCTTAAAACTTTGATTCTTAATAGGACAGACTGGAAGAAAAATATAATGGATGATACCTTGAACGATTCTGATGATGGATCCATGAATCTTACCGTCGAAACTTCAGGATCCGTGAAGAGAGCGGATGCTGCAGACAAGTAGAAACTTCGAGAAAACCTTCAAATGAAAGAATCCCAAATAACGAAATGATTTCGGCGATGGAACTGTGTTTGCTAAAACATCAAATTATCACTCGGATAATTATCTTGAAAATGTGGAATCTGTAAGTCTCTCCCACTTCTAGCTGAAGGCGTCAATTTGATATTAGAGGGTCTGGAGGTTCTATTACAGAAGATTAAGAAGTGTGCTGCAAGACACCCGGAATAACACCGGTTTTTGATTTTTGTCAAATTCTTATTTTTTATGTTTATAAATGTTTTTATCGTTCATTTCTTTTTATTCGTTGGTTTTGAGTTGTATAAAAAACTGGCTTTTAAACGACACTCCGAAATCCCGGTCGTCGCGTAAATCGACACGAATTTTTTTCGTTATTTAACAAGCAATTTTTTTCCATTTACAATAGTTTTTTGAAGTTTTAAGCTGTTTTTTCAGCAAGAAATGACATCGAAACGCCTCGAAAATTGGGATTGTGACGAGGATTATATTGCATTGATGGAATTTCTCATCGAGAAAACAAAAAATGTGAAATCGCCACTGGAGATCAGAGAATTGGCTAATGAGTACAAGCGAAAAAATGGACTGTTTCAAAGAAATCGGTATTTTAGTAGCAAGTGAGTGGTTGGCTTTCAAATTTTCGGGAACAGTGCCTCTGCGCTATTTTAAGCATGTTGGCGGAGCTCAGGTTTCGGTCCAAAGAATTAACACTTTTCGATACAGTCTTGAAAAATGTTAATGTTTTGAGCCTACAGGTTAGCTCCGCCTTCTGCCGCAATAGAACTAACCTGCATTCCTCACGACACTTCTCAATTTGCCATTACAGAATCAGTTGTCTGGCCGGAAAAGTCGGAAAAATGGAAACGATTGATACAGTCACTAAGGTGAAAATCATGTTCGCATTAAGAAGTAATGTATGTGCGAAGCTTCTGAAAAAGTAAGTGCTTTTTAAAAAGGTGACTGTCGGCCAACATTTAGTTTCTGAGCTCAAAGTTTCCTTTTTGTTCACTCGAATAGCTCCGAATTTTTGTTTATAGATTTCGAGAGAATGCTTGTGTGGAAGTTGGTAAGGTTGGTAAGCACAGTCGAATCAAGAAATACGAAGCATATGATGGCAGTTTGAAATTGGGAGGAAAAATATCGAAATCTGTCAAGAAAACGCCACGAAAACGCTTGAATCATCGGAAAAATCGAAAAATGATGAAATTTCTCATCGAGAGAACAAAAAATGTGAAATCGCCACTGAAGATCAGAAAATTGGCTAATGAGTACAAGAAAAAAACAAGCTCGTCTCAAGATTCTACGTATTTTAGTCGCGAGTGAGTGGTTGGTTTTTCAAATTTTCGGGAACCGTGCCTCTGCGCTATTTTAAGCATGTTGGCGGAGCTCAGTTGTCGGTCCAAACAATTAACACTTTTCGATACAAAATATTAAAGTGTTTTGAACCTACAGGTGAGCTCCGCCTCCTATACTAGTAGAGCTCACCTGCATTTCTAACGGCACCTCTCAATTTAACCTATTATAGAATCCGTTCCCTGGCCGGAAAAGTCGGAAAAATGGAAACAATTGATACAGTCACAAAGGTGAAAATCATGTTCGCAATTAGAAGTGCTGTGTGTACGGACTTTCTGAATGAGTAAGTGCTTTTTAAAAAGGTGACTTTGAGCCAACAGTTAGTTTCTGAGCTCAAAGTTTCCTATTTGTTAACTCGAAGAGCTCCGAATTTTTGTTTATAGACTTCGAAAGAATGCTCGCGTGGAAGTTGATGGGTGCAATCGAATCATGAAATACAGAGCGAATGATGGAAGTTTAAATCTGGAAAGAGAACATTCACAATCTGTAAAGTCAATGGCCGAAGAGAAGAAGACTAGACTTAATGGGCCGACGTATATAAACTTCACGAAAAGAGCTGCTATAGAAGTGTCCGACAAGCCATCGAAACGACGACGTGAAGTTATTGATTATAGAGAGCCAGGATCCGTTGGAATCCTGAACTATTCTCAAAGTCAGTTGCTTCAGGAGCCACCAAGAGAGCCTTCGAACCCAAGAATCCAAGAGTTGAGAGAGCCGAAGCGAGAAAGTGAACCTCTAGGAACACCAGGAGCTCCAGAACCTTCAGGACACCAAATTAAAGGGGAACCTGGAGTAAATGACAACTACACTTCAAAAATCAAGTTCCTGGAAGCAATCCGTTCCTTAATTCTCTCTATGCAAATGCCTTCTTTGGCCCCAATTCTGGAGAAAACGGAGAAAATGCTTCAGGAATGTTCGAATGATCTTATCCCAAATGACGAAATGACTCTGACGATGGAACTGCTAATCACTAAACTGATTAATAACTCACTCACAAATCTCGCTGAAGATATAGAATCTGTGAGCCTTCGTAAATTCTTCCGCTATTTGAAGACTGCTATTTTTACTTCCGAACTCGGCGGCCTTGAGAATTTGTTTGGAAAGTTGTGTGAGCTAATCAAGCAGTCGACGTTGAAGGAAAAGGTTTGTAGAGGCTCTGCACATGTCCACAAAAGGTTTTTTTTTCAGAGATGCTCAGTCGGGAAAGTAGCGAGAGCTCTGCAAGATACTCTGAACAACGTTGGATTATCCGAAGTGTTCCAAGCCGACGAATATTATCGTGCCTGGATTTTGAATGAAGTGATTCGTGAGACGCCCATTCAAGAAGCGTACGAAAATACGCGAAAATTGAAGCCAAATGTGGAATATGCGGAATTTGAATATTGGTATTATCGATTTTCAAATGAACATCATAATTTGATTAACGGATAGAATCCAAGCAGATTGTTCTTAATTTTTATTGTTGATTTTTCTCAAAAAAAATCTCCATTGTTCAATTGTTGTTGTTTTCATTTTTGTTAAAATGAATATCTTATTGTTGTTTTAGAATTGTTGTCAATTTTTATTTTCTTCTCTTTCTTTAATTTCATAAATGACTTTTTAGCTCCTCGACATTTTGATGTCCGTCATCTCAAAACCGTACAAAATCAAGCGTGAATTGTTCGAGTTTTTCACTAGATTTCAATCGATTTGCCGCAAAATCAGAACAGAAAGAAATTTTCAAACTTGAATGAAAAAATTTTTGACCGAAAAAATTTTCTGAAAATTAGTTTTTTAGTGTTTTCTCGGTGTTTTTTCTCACTATTTTCCGACTAAAAGTTGCTCAACGATGCTCATTCATTCCCACAAAAGTGGCAAATAACAAATAAAAAGCATGATCTTAAACCCTCAATTATCAGAAAAAAAAGCAATGTTATTTGTTGTAAGACTCCGCCCACAAAATGTCATACCCTATGAAACCCTGTTTTAATAGAGAAGGTAGAGTTAGAATCAAACTACTCGGCTGTCTGCGGCGGTTTCTAGGCGAAACTTGGCAGGCTTTTGGGCGAGGCTTAGTCGGATTCCGATTAATCTTTGAGCGGAATGCGCTTAAGATCCGCAGAAACAACGCTCAAACTTCGCTGAAAGCAGCGTAGGGTTCGCTTAAAATTGTTCTCCGTTCTTTTTTCATTTCTAATTTTTTTCATTTCATATTCCATCTGATTCAGCAGTGAACATATTTATTGATGGTGAGAACATTAACAAGTAACAAAGTCAGTTGAGAAACAAAACAATAAAGAGAAGAAAATATGTGAGAAGTTATTGATCGTTCGATTGATTGGAACATCCAGGGATGTTATGATTGATGGTGGAACGCTTAGTGGAGCTGAAAAATGTAGAAATTGAAACTAATTGACAAACAAAAGTTACTCACTATCCAACGATTTCTCTTGGTTGAAACGTTTCTGCGTCTAAGCCAATCGAATTTCGGTCATCTCGATATTTCTTCAAATCTTTCCAGGAAAGATGTTGGCATTTACTGCGAACCTAAGAAGACACAATGTTTTTTTGAAGATTCGCTGTTTCACTCACCCTGCAGCTTTCTAATTCATCTGAATTCACATTGTAGTGGTAATCTCGAAGATAGTTGAGCATATTTCCAATACTGTTTTGCATGGTCTGGCTAACATTTTCTCTTTCTTCTCGTCGGCGCTCAATTTCTTGTGGGACATCTTCTTCTTTGATTTCCTTCAAGAATCTGGAAAATATTTATTAAGAACATGATGAATTCGAGTTATCTCACGGATGGTTCATATCGATAGGTCCATGTAACAATTCGTCAGGCAAATAAATTCCAATGATGTCATACGCGAAATCTGAACAAGTTTTATCAGTTAAAAACTACAATACAGAAACAACTACCGACGAGTGACGAAGCAATTGATTCGGGAAATCTTTGAAAATGTTTATCTGTTGGTCTGATGCATTTTGGTCGGTAAGAGTATCTCCAGATGAGATATTTCGGCTCCAGAGCCTGAAAAGTGTTTTACCAAACCGAACTGATTTTTGTTACCTTACTGCTTTGAAGACCTGCATCAAGAAGTATGTCATCTGAGCATATGCACTGTCACCAACCAAGTTGATTTTGTTGTAGAAGGCTACTAGATTAATATCAGGAAATGGACTGATCTTATCGATAATATGTGGTCTGTACAACACTCTTTTGCTGAGCAGAGGCAGTTTAGTAGCATTTGCGATGTTAGCCGAAATTGAATTAACTGAAGCTTTCAGTTTATCTACTTCTCGGCTCTCCATTAGTGCCATTTTTGTCTGAAAAGAACGATATTTACACAAATGAATGAAAAAGAAACAAACCAGAAAAAGCGTTCCCATAGAAATGGAGATTCGATCTGAATCGGAGGCAGTTTCGTGTTCTACGTAACTTCTTACCATCGAAATGTGAGGTTTTTTCAGAGAACGAGCAACTTCCTGAAAATATCAATTGAACGTAATTCATTTTGCATTTTCTGCACCTCAATCTGTAACTCTGTTAGAGTTTCGTTCCTGAATCCTTCCCGAATGACTCTTCCAATTCCAAGAGCACTTCCACTCTCAACAGCTTTCTTCAGTTTTTCTGAAAAATCAATTTAGAACTAATTCTTATAAGTGTTAGGCCGACCTGTCATTGAAATATCAGGATTCAAATTCCCCAGATGCTGGTTAATGCTGAAATTCGATTTCACTGGACTAGAAATGTGGACAGAACGGTTGGGTTGCTCCTGGGTTTCTTCATCGTACTCTTCATGATCTACCTCACTTTCCTTGTCATCATCTAACTCTTCATCACCAAGGGCAAACAGAGAGGATTGTTCTTCGTTTTCGATTTTGTAAGGAGAATAGTTTTGGTAAATGCCATCAGAATTTTCTGGAAACTTTTCTTCTTCCTCTCTTTTCACATTTCGACGCGACTCCTCGTTCTTCATTCGTTTAGATTGTGGAGCACTCACATTTTGCTGACTGGGTTGTAAAATCTTATTCCTTTTCTCCACTATTCGTTTGCTTCTTTTCGTTATTCCCGAATTATTCGCATTTTTAGGTGGCATCTGAATGAAATGAGAAAACAGTTTTTGAACGAACCAACAAAAGTATAGCAACGCCAAAGTATAGATGGCTTGATGAAAAAAAAACAAATTAAAAAAAGGAAAAGATACATTAACAACGAGATAGATATGATGCACCTCTGTACTCAAGAATGGATACAAGTCCTTCTAAACAGCGGGAATTGATTACAACATAAGAAGAACTGATAATTTGTCTAAAATACGTATTAAATGAGTCCTTTGCAAAAAATAAGCCACTATTACTCGAAAAAAGTGAAGGATACGTATCCGAAAAAGGATCAACGGTTAAAAATTTCTGCATTAAAATTAATTGAGTGCCATATTCGTCTTGAAAGATTCTCTCGATGCATCCAAA
>GL379890.1:0-104130 GCA_000143925.2 Caenorhabditis brenneri | reverse complement strand
CTGCACACATTTTGCTCTTCTGCTTTCTTCAACGCTAGAAATCGTCCCGAAATATTCAAGAGCGTTCTCGTGGTATAAGAGTTTGAACTTCGACCCATACTCTGATTCAATCGCTCGAACGGAGCAGCACTTGATAGTAGAGGGGATCCATAAAATCGGAGTTTTGGAGCCATGTGATCAATGAAGAACTGAAAACATAGCAAAGTTTAAACTCATTGAGTTTACACGAAACAACTCACATGAAACTTAAGAGTGTAGAAGGTTGAGAAGGTGTTGCTTACGATATTTCGAAGGAAGGGAAGTAAAAAATCAATATCATCGCAAATATAATTAGATAGCATCCAGTCCGTCACTTTTCGAGTCACCAGCCAATGCAACATGATCATATTCTTCCAATCAGAATATGGTGAAACAAGAGATATGAGAACAGGTAGTGCGATATCATACAACTTAAAAATCGGGATACATTTTTCGAGTGTATGCTCACAGTACCTCTTGAACTTCTCTACCCGTCCTAGTCGATAGTTGAATTGGATCTAAAAGTCCTGACGATACTCTACCACGTGGCGTGTTTGCAGAATTCAGAGATTCCTGAATTCGAGTTTTCAGCAAATATTTATATGATGAAACGGACTTACAGACCACAATAATTTCAGTTGTTTATTCATCTTCTTCCCAAGTTTAGTACCTCCAGCTAGCAAGTCTTTCAGTAAATCTCGAGAGGTGCCCTCCAAAATTATATGCAAACCATCAAACCCGTCCGTATGTGGAGCAGGAATGACAGATTTTATTAGTTCTGAAATCTATATAATTCCACATTGTTTTCTGAATTGTGTTCACGGACTCTTTGGAATATGAAACTCGTCATAGTCATTAACGTTCCCTTCCGGACACCAACAAATAGATTTCCCGGATTTTGTAGCGATTTGTCTTCCCTTGACGTCACACCGAGAACAGCTGCTGTATGACTGCCAGATTGGTAACCCACGAATTTTCCGCGACGCCTAAAAAGGTTAACGTATTTGAAAGAAACTAAACATTTAGACTAACATCCATATCCAACACACATTGGAACAGCTCCAGTCTAACCGAATACTCTGTATTATTCAGCATAATCTTCAACGGATCCAAATTAGTTTCTTCTATTTCGATATGCATTCTTTGAAATAAAGAGTCAAAGTCTGACGGAGTCAGCTTACTACTCGTCTGCATGATTGCAGAAAGAATGGTCATTTCTGGAGCATACTCTCGAAACTTCCCTTCTCCTTTTGTGACATCATTTACTGCTAAGAAGAGTGGCCAAATTTCACCTCTGTAACCAAAAATTTTTCGACGAGAGCATGACAAATTTCTCACCTAGAACATCCTCTCTTTCTGAAGCCATCAGTGTTCATAGTCAAAAATATTGTTATTTTGTCTGGGTATTTCTGTTCACAATATCGAACTCGTTCTTTGTAACGGGGAGTATCACAAAGTCTCGAGTTGAGTTTTGCTTGTTCTTGGGAACGCTCCTGAAAACAAACGTTATGGTGGAAAGAAATACGGTAACATACCAGAAGGGAATAGTCGAATGCTTCACTGCAGATCAAATGTTCTACTTGTTTTCTAATCGAAAATGTGACAACAGTTTTCAGAGCTGATACATTTGCTTGACTAATTGAATAACGAGGACAAATCTCGTTGCCACAACGTTTAGACGAATTCAACGTGTGCGAGCATCCCAAACAGAATGAGTAGATTCTTGTGTTCCAGCTACCCCATTCGTCAATTTTCTTATCCACGTCTTTCAACTGAAGTTCACGTTTCATGTTGTTGCTATGTTTTTATCACCTTCAGTGAAGAATGAAGTCTCAAAATATCACAGATGGCGAAGATGTCTTGTGCAAGTTGACGGGAAACATTGTATTTGACAAACACAGTTGAAACCACGTTCACAGCATTTTCGAATTCTGTAATAAAATAAGAAGTACGAAGCCAGCTGCACGGTCATTTCAAACTTACTGAGAATATCTTCACGAAAGTTGTTCGCTTCTAAATATCCTTTCTCTTGCACTTCAGGATTATGATTTCGCTCCGGACTTTTTGGTTCTACATCTTCTTCCTCGTATGTCATTTCTTCGATTTCAATAGTTCTTTCAGTATCTCCATCAATTTCAGTAAATGATAAATCCGAAATACTCTCAAGTTCTAAAAAAAACTCATATGATACCGAAGCAGAATGAAAGCCTTACCTTTATCAGGCTCATCGTTGGTAGCATTCATTGGTTCGGCAGGCTCGGGTATGAAAGCATCCTCCCATTCTTTCTCTGAAAACATGTTTTTTTTTATTGATTTTTAATCAAGATTACTTACGGAAACGCTTCTTTGATTTCGTTTTTCTCAGTTTCGAAAATCCTAGCATCCGGGTTCTTCCACAGAAATGTCAGATCTGAAAACTTTGGTTTCCTGTATAATAAAAATTTTTGAATGTAGTTGTATGACGAGGGAATGTGAATAAAACAAGAAAAAGCTTCAAAAAATAATCAATAAAATCTGAATAATGAATCCGCGCTGCACACACGCATCGCTCTTAAGATCCGCCTAAGGTCCGCCAATCTTCGCCAACCTTAGCCGGACGTTCGCCCAAGATGGGGGCAGCTTGTGCCCAAAAGTTGCACTTCTTGAAATTGTTCTGAACGTTCGCCAGCTCTCGCTTTACTTTCGCCCAACATCCCCCTACATTCGCCATGGTAGTGTTTTCATCTTTAAAGAACCTACTTCCGCCCAAAAAGCTCCCAATATCCGCCCAAAAACCGCCAACTCTCTTACTTTCGCCCAGAAACCGCAGCCTACAACCGAGTAGAAACAAACGTGATATTCTCACTTCCACCTTTTCTCTAATTCTTCTATCCTTTTTGATCTCTCCTTTATTCTTTTCTATGTTTCTGTTCGGTTACCTTGGAGACTCCAACAGACATGTGCATGCACTTATCAGGCGGCTAGGCAGGGCTCAACAACTCAATTCTATTACTTTCTGCTGTTCAAGCTTTTTGTTTTCAGATTTCTAGAATATTCTTTTTGAAGTAGTAGATTAGTTTTTTAAAGTTTCAATTTTATCATTCATAGAATCATTTGAAACATGGAAAATCCACACTATATTCCACCCGCTAGTCAACAACAACAACATGGTTATCCACCAGTGAATCCGTACCCAAATCAACCGTATGATCAGCCACCAATGTACCAGCCTCCTGTGATAACTCAACAACCGGGTTTACCTTCACAAGAGATGTTTCTTCAACCAACTACAGTAACTCAACAACCAGGAGTCTTTGTTCAACCAGCTCCTGGCGCTGTTTGGATGCCACTTCCACCGACAATGCAGGGTGTACCTCCAGGATTAGAATATTTGACTCTTCTCGAAATGATTCAGGTTTATCAACTAAAAGAGTTACTTGAAATATTGACTAATTGGGAGACAAAAAACAAATATGTGTTAAAAAATGCCAACGGAGAGCAATGCTACTTTGCGTTCGAAGAATCAGATGACTGTCAGAGACAGTCCTGTGGACCACAACGTGGATTTGTGATGCATATCGTGGATAATTTCAAAAGAGTGAGTTTATTCAAGTTTCACTCTGTCCAAGTAACATTATTCATAAACTTTTGTGTTTTATAATGTACAGTACCGGCCATATTCATACGAACACCGTGAAAATTCAAGCCATTTTGTACTGAAAATTTAGGAAGACCAACTTGAGAAAATGCTTGATTTTAAGTTTTTCTTTTCAAATTCTAATAACCTTCCATTAATCCCACAGTTTTCTACCTTTTTGTGACTCTAGAAAAATTGTAAAACAATAGTTTGCAAAAAATGTCATTTCCAGTTTAAAGAAAGTGCTTATTCCAGGAAGTCTTAACCATCAGTCGTGATTTCAAGTGTTGTGGTAACTGCTGCTGTGGTTGTTGCTCTTGTGAATGCTGTCTACAAGAATGTACCGTATCCACACCTACCATGGGCGTTTTGGGAACAATGAAACAGAAATTCGGGTGTTGTAGAGTGTTACTGGATGTGATGGATTCAAATGGTCAGCCGATTTTTGAAATCGCTGGTCCAGACTGCTGTACACTTTCCGGATGTGGAGACAAAGAATTTTCGGTTAGTATATTTATTGTCAAATGACTTTTTCATTAGACGTGGCATAATTCAAGATTCGGACCCCAAACACAGAACAGGTGATAGGAGCGATAACTAAAAAATGGGGAGGGATTCTGCGTGAGACTTACACCAAAGCAGACACTTTTTTCGTTAGTTGTGAGTTTATTGCTCTCGAAAACTTCGAATCAATTGTTTCAAAAATTTCAGTCCCCCAAAATTTGGACGTCAAACTGAAAGGAGTTCTTTTGGGAGCTACTTTTTTGATTGTGAGTTTGACAGTATCATCTGAGCTTCTGAATTTTCGTTCATTTTTAGGATTTCATGCAGTTTGAGCAGCCAAAAAATCAGAACAGACACCATCACCATCACGTTTAATTATGAATTTTTAGGTATTTTTTTTTCTGAAAGTCAATTTTTGAAAAAAAAAAAAGAAAATATTTATTCGCACATGGGTTAAGAATTAAAGAAAAAAAGACTAGCACCAAGAAGAATGTCAAAGGAAATCGTTGTGTTTATTAAAAGTGAAAACAATCAATAAAAAGGGCAAAACAGAGCGGAATGTACAGAAACCGAAATTGTACCGTATTAAAGTCGAGAAAAAAGGAGAAAAAAGAAATCAAAAACTAGAGAAAACAAACGATATGACAGAGATCGAATACTTTGGAATGAGTGAGAGACAATTAAAATATTCTAAGAATCAATAAAATAATATAGCTGAGGACGTAACATATTCTGTGTCCAGATGATGTTGCTTCCATTTGAACACTTCTAACAGCCAGCGGCGAAGTGTGTAGACCTCCGAAATCTCCGGTTTCCCTATCGGTTCCATAGAGAACCAATTCCCATTTTACTAGTTCGGCGTCTGAAATAACACGTTATTCATTCTTTGAGATAACAATCTCATGCTTAAACTCACCATCCCAACCATCATTATCAATTTCTAAGATCCACAGTCCTGCTGCTTGTTCACCCCAGTTGTGAGTGGTCATGAACGCCCAGTCAGTGAAACCACTTCTAGATGTGTCTCGTGCTCGTTTCGTGAGCAAAGTGGATTTGGTACCTGGAATTTGAACTTAATTTTGTTCAGATGCTCCTGATCATACCAGAAGGAGAAGTAAGATAAATCTGCAGATCTCCTCTTTTTGGTGCCTTCAATGTGACAATTGCTTGAACGTGCTCGACATAAGACACTTTGTTCTCTTCAGCTCCTCCATAGCAGCCATCAGAGTACAGCTGGAGTTGAAGACGATTTCCATTTGGGATGTTTCTGAATTCGATGTTATGGAATCATAGTTTAAAACAGAAAAAAAATAGACAGAAGTCATTCAAAGACGATGATACTCACTTGTACCTGCTAGGATAGAACTGCCTACATCGGTGCTGCTCATCCACTCTCTTCCAAACTTTTGCTAATTTCACCATAGCTCCAGCATCCATCAATCCATAACCAAAACTATGTGAAACATTCCTTCCAACACCATTCTGTGCCCAGTCTCCGGCTCTTAAATTGATTGGCTTAGCTGTTCGAATGACGATATGCTGAAGGTCCCGCCATGTTAGATTCGGGTTAGCCTCTAAAGCCAGTGCCACGATTCCAGCAGCCAACGGAGCACTTGCGCTAGTTCCCGTATGCATATTCGTGCATGCATGATGTAAATCTGTCGTAACAATCATTTTTTCGCCTGTCGCTCCACTTGAATAAGTCGTTGCCAAAGTACTACTACAAGCTTCCGAGTACCAAGGAATATTTCCGTTTTCAGTTGCAGATGATATTGATAGAGTGTAGATTGAGTTTGTGTAACCATCGCAATTACATGAATCAGCATCTTTTCCACCGTTTCCAGAAGCCCAAACAAATATAGATCCTTTGCCTTTCCGACCCATTGTGATTCCTTTTTCAAAAGCGGAACGAGTCAGTTTTGCAGGACCGTCAACCGTACGACCGTCGTCATCTGGACCCCAGGAGGCGCTGTAAGAATTGAATGGTTAGGGGGTTATTGAGATAAAATTTTTCTAAAATTTCATTGATAAACTCACCTATAAATATCTATATAATCGGCGTTGTGTCCCACAGAAGCTGCTTCCACCGCATCAGTCACATCGCCATCCAACATTCGAATTCCTCCAATATTGGCGTTATACGCAATTCCAACGATACATAAACTGTTATTGAAAATGGCTGCAACTTCTCCAGCACACCGAGTTCCATGCCGATTCTCATCGGAAAACTCATATCTGGGCATTGGATCGTTGTCCCTATCGTTAACATCATACGATGCTCTTTCATCATAATTCGGAGATATATCCGGATGGGTTCTTTCTAATCCGTCATCTAGAATTGTGACGACGACTCCTTTTCCAGTGTAACCAAGGTCCCACGCTTCTTTCACATTATGGTCCATACGAGTAGTGGAATCCGTGTGATGTTCCCCACGGTTCTGAAAAAAACCTTTGAATGAAAAATTCTTCGAAACAGAAATAAAGATAAAAACATACCAAATACCACATATCAGTCCACAATGGATCATTCGGATCAGGATGTTTTCGATTCCTTGATTTGCTCACTTGTGCACTCTCATCTTCCTCAATTATTTCATTATCATCTGTATGTCTTCGTATCCTTTGATATCCTCTTTTCACTCTTCTTTTTGCAACTTGTTGTTCCATCCATACTACTTCTTCTTCGTGTTGAAGCTGATTTGCTGATAAGCTTCTCGTCTTTCTCGATGATCGAGACTTTTTTCGATCATCGCGAAACAAATAGAATTCGTCACCCGGAATTATCTGGAAGATGATTCATGTGAACGAAGGATCTCAAACTGAACTCTTTTTATAATGGTATCTTGCTCAATAAGTTCAAAAATCAGAATAAAACTCACCGGACCCAAATTAGTGTACCCGTATTTGTTAGCCAACCGATCTGCATCCTCATTTTTTCCACCGGCTATCCGTACCGCCCATTCATTTGTATATGTTCTTCTCATCGGCGATGCAACTGACGAAATTGTCGTTGTGACGTCATTATCAAATTCTGGGGAGTCTAACAGCTGAGCGAGGTTGAAATCGGCAAATACTAACAAAACGAAAAGAGCAAGTGTGACGAGTTGGATAAATACCGAACAGAGTCGGTAGCTGAATGAATTATTGGCCATTGTTTTGGTTAGTAGTTTGTAGTGTACAGTTATCTATCGCATGATGAGTTTTCTGGTATGTTCTCGTATTTATCTCGTTTGATCTGAAAAAAAAAGAAAACATTCATTGTGAGAAGAAAAATGTATTAGATAAAGTAGGTACAAAGAAAACAAAAAAAAGTTGATCTATCAAAACCTAAAAAAAACTCAAGAAAGCTTATCAAAACCACTTTTGAATACTAAATGTTCGCATTCGAAAAAGCTGAAAACACATGAGTCAGCAATCATTTTTTCGCCGAGAAAAAGTTTTGAAAATTTGAGAGAGTTAGACGAGAAAGGGGTGACACAAGACCCAAAAAAAAAGAGCAAAAGAGGACGCATGCACAAATTTATTCAGTTATTGCGTGTGCTCCCTCTGAAGGGAGCTTGGACACTAAATGGTGTGTCATTGAGAACGGAATGATAGCTGAGTGCAAGGGAAATGGGTTCTAGACACATTGGCGAAGAAATTCATAATTACTGTCATTAAAGATTAGCACGTTTCCTGTCATCTTCATATCTCTTCTAGTGCGGATTGAAGGAATACACTTGTTTGTGTTGGTTCCTGTCTCCCCTATTTGGTCAGGTATAACAACTGAATGTACATACCACCAGAAAAGAAATGGAGAGCGAGAGAGCAAATATAGATGACCCCGAAAATGGAAGAAGAAGAAAACGGATTGGAATAAATGGAAAATGGATAGGATGACGCTTTTGCTTGTGGCCGCCGCCCCGCCGATAAACGAATGGATATCACCTGTCAGAAGGCATTGGGTGACTTTTCGATGCGTTTGGACCAAGAGTTTTCATAGTGGGACCTTTTAGATATTACAAAAATGCAAACTTCAAACTACTCGTGTTGAGTAATCGCTGCGCGAATTCCAAAATTCGGCACGAGCATCAAACTTTTTGATTTCGCCTTATTCAATGAGTTATCTCAACAGAAAGTCTATTCGAACTAACCCTAAAGCATTCAAAAACGTTTCTGAAATTAATTATCAACATACAAAAGTCAAAAAGTTAAAGGCTCCGAGAGACATATAATCCGGAAATTCACTATATCCACGATAGCAAAGGAAGGAAGGAAGGGTCGATTTCAAATAAAAACGGAAGTTGTCACTCCCATTTCTATCTGTCGTGTTTCTGTGTTACTTCTATGACTTCAGAGTTCCATTTCGGAAAAAAAGATACATGGTGTTGCCAATTCAATTGAATTATGGGACGACGGGCATACGAAAATTCCCAGTGGAAAAAGGAAGAAAGAAAGAAAGAAGAAAGAAAAGAGGTGACACTTTTTTGGTGTAGTTTTTGGGAATTTGTGTACAAAGATTGCAAAGAATTATTTTGGAAATTCTAGTTCGCTGGTCCTTAACACTCCAACTCAGGAAGTTGGAAAAGGGTGTAAATTGACCCCCACAGAATCTCAAGATTATTGCTAAGATCAGCCAAAAAAAAATATTTTTTTTCTTCAAAAAATAGTTATAAATACAACCGCTAAAATAGGATGAGGGTGTATTCATCAATCCATCAAAAAACTGGCGCCGTCCTTTTCCATCTTCAAAAGAAAGCGCCGTCCTTGGCGCTCTCTTCCCCTTCTTTCGCCTGTCTCAATTCATTCATCAAAATCGGTTCGAGAAAAAAAAGGAAAGGGAAAATGAGCAATAGGAGAGCAGTTCAAAAAGATTTAAAGTAACATTGAACGTCTTCTTGAAAATGTCTTTTTTTCAAAGAAATTTTGACGTCAACACCTATCTGTAAGAGCTGTGAATTCAGATAAAATTGGGAAGTCACAAATTCCGAAAATGAAGAAATGAGTACGAAACTTTAGGGCGTGAAAAAAAACTTGGAAACTGGAGCAACTGAGGAGTAAAAAAGAATGGATGCTCTCTTTCTATTCACTCTCTCTTGCGTTTCTGGGTAGTCAGACTTCATTAAATTAATTAAGCACTGGTCCGTCCGCTTCTCGCATCTTCCTTTTACCACTCAGATTCTTCTTTTTCTTCTTCGAAAGCATGATGATGACAAACAAATCGTGGGACCTCTTCTTCTTCTTCTTCTAAAGGAAAAGGGAGGAGGTGCACTCATCAGATATAACAGATACATTAGTCTTGATGAAAGTCTAGAATAGTCCAGAAACTTCTAGTTCCTTTTTTGAGAATTTTCAACTTTGAGCTCAATGAGTTGAGATGATCCATCTACACTCCGCCCCTTTCTCAATTCCAGGAAACTTGGACCCCAGCAATGTGGGCCCAATAAATAGAGTTGAAGGAGGCCTTCATCTCAAGTGGACCCCCGACTCGTCACAAAAGGACCATTCAAAGAACTTATCGAGTGTCTTTTCCCTCTTCTGGTGACAATGCACAAATCCGATCAAGTACTCCCTCCCTTTGGAACCATAAATACACTTATCTAAAGTATTACCAACAGGCGAAATGCTTTTGATATTTGCCGAAAGATTCCGCCAAAGTCCAGGGTTTTGAGAACTTAGCAACAATTGAAAACTGTTCATGGAAAAGTGATAGGTGCTCAGTTCTTAAGAGTGAGCATGATTTTTGAGCAAACGTCTATTACTGTTTTGTTGACGAGAAAATCATCAACAACCTCATAATCCATCAGCTGATACGGGTCACATAGGGTGTAAAGATAAAATGATTTTTGATTTAGAAATTTTAGGAAATGGTGAAAACTCACCAGACTTACTTCTTCACAATATTTTCAAATTTTATATATATTCACACGAACACTATCACGAGTAAATGTGATGGAAATAAGGTCAAATGGAAGAGAGGGAGATATGAGGAATAAAGGGTGTAATTACACTGATGAGTGATAGATTCGATGAAGAAAAAAGTGTCAGAGGCACACGCAAATAGGAAGAGATGAACAGAGATAACGTCACCTTAACTTAGACGGGTCCACGCTTCAGTTGACTGGAAGATTATACGGTACATCCACAAGTTCTATAGATTAGATGCAACGAATAACCCAAATTCAACTCAATTTAGGCCCATTCGCTACAATAGTCAGTAGACTAAGGTGTTGAAAATGTCACATTGTGTGTAATATGCCAATCGGAAATCACATTGTGAAGGAGTTGTGTGAGTGTGTGCATCTTCCACGGATTGATAAAAGTGTTGAGAGGTGATAGGAGGTTAAAGAATGATTTGATAAGAAAATTGAAACTTTATGGAAAAGCCAAAATGTTTTAGAACAAGGAGTTTTATTCCATCTTATTGATGAAGTCATTGCTCGAGCTCAAAAAGTTTTGACAGACAATATGTGTGATTTTTGAGGGACCGTAAAGTTTCTTGAAAAAAGGCAAACAGAGCAAAAGCGGTTTAGGAAGGCGTTGATAAGAAGTGGGTTTAGACCCACTTGCGCTGGAATTTTCAAAGAGCTCTTAACACCCGTTAAGAACTCGGGAAAATATGGGAGAGGAGGAGAGTTAAAGTGGAATTTCTCTCCAACCACTCAAGCTAATCAGAAGTTGATAAAACAGTTTAGAAAAATCAATTTCAAAGAATAAAATCCAGCTTTCCGAGGACTTTTCACTCTCCCAAAAACCACTCCTTGCGCACTCTCGAAACTTTGCATTTCTCACCAAAAATAGCCAAGAAACAGTCGGAGAAAAAGAAAAACACGACAAAAAAAATGAAGAGCAAAGAAGGGATACAGAGAGACAGACATGTAGACAAACGAAGAAGCTCGAATTACAATTGAAACCTATGAAATCAAATATGTGTGCTTGTTTAAATGTACATAGACAAAGTAGAAACTAGGAAGTCACTGGAACAAAAATTATTTTGAGAAAACAAATCGAAAAATCATACCCAAAATGAAAACTTTAGTGAGAAGTGTTGGTATTCTAGTACCGTTCAGTATATATCAATAAATGACATAAATAAATCTTCCTTCCAAATGCTATTCCGGTGTATAATTAGCCGAAGGATAACAATGAGAAGAGGGGAGGGCGACGGGATGAATGATGATGTGATGACAGCAGGTGTCTTCTCTTCAAAAAATCGAGAAGACGGATGACCTTCTGGCAGGTGTTAAGAGTCAAATTAGAATAAAGAAATGGGACGGAACCTTCACTTTTTGGGGAAAAAAGTAGGATTATTCTGAAACGGTGCAAGCCAGGTTCGAATCTCGAAAGGAAAAAGCTTAGGAGAAGCCTGTTCCCTTAAACTGTCCCACAAAAAATCAACAAAGAAAATATGACATCATCAACAGTTTGTGGGGTGAAAATGAACTAGTAAACAACACAATGAATTAAACAGATAAAAGAGAGAGAGAGGAAGAAAAAAGAATGTTTCGAAATCACTTTTAAAGGACCTTGGGTACTTGTTCGAATGATGACTAACACTCTCTCATGGGGATTAGTTCTCATGAAGGAAGAAAAGAAAAGTGATGTGGTGGAAGAATGAACTCAGGGTATTAGTGGAATATGGTCATCGGATTTTTGAGGAGTACAATGAGTTGACTATGTTACTTTCAGGAAAGCTCACAAGCTGTGAAAAGGAGTCCTTGTCAGAAATAAATGAAAGTAATGAAAATTCTTAATCCGCTTCTACTACATATAACAGTTTTTCTGATAGTTCCATTAGTGATATTGCTAGCTTTCTATCGAATCGTTCGTTTTTTTGGGGGTGGTTTCATCCAAAGGATTTGAATAACATGATTCTAAAGATGTAGACTCATCTTCATGAATATTCTAATCTCTTTGGGATTATTCTCAAAAAATAGAATGGAAAAAAGAAGATTATTATGATTATTGTTGTTATTTTTATCCGTGCTTACTAAAAAAAATAAAGAAGAAAGATCTAAAAATCTAAAGAGAGTAAAAACAAAACCAAGACTAAAATTAGAAAAAAATTGAAACAAAAAGTAGAAAATAAGTTTTAATCCCTTCAAAAACATGAAATGGTCCTTCTTCTGTAAGACGTAGACACTAAAACACGCGTTTTAGAGATCACAAAAATCAAAGATGTATAGAGAAATTGATGACAGGTGGCCACGGGAAGGTTTTCTCTCTCTCTCCCGGGCGGGAAGGCTCATTGAGCACACTCTTCTTGTGCGCACATTCTGTCATAAACGAAGGAAAGAGGTGAGAGAGAGACAATGGAGAATTAGGAAACGTAGAGAAATTGCGGGAGAAGAGTGTTACAATGTGACACGTTTTTTCGCACTTTCGGTGATCGAAGAGGTGTTCGGGAATTTTCTCGAAAATTATCCAATGGATTGGTTCAGCTCATGAGGTTTAGACACTTTTTTTTCTCTAGAGAACTGAGAGCAAGACAAAAAATGTGGATTACTGTAGCTTTCCTTTTTTCTTACAGTACCCAAAAGACGTTGAACTAGAACCCAAGAGAAGTATCCTTAGAATTAACAGGCATTGCTTGAGAAATCAATTTGAGAAACCAAATAATACCTGATTGGGTTTTGAATGAGGAATATTTGATTCTATTTTGATCACGTTCAAATCAGAAGTCTCTCGAAATTCCACCTCGTTTTGTTGCCTCAAGCGGAAATCTTTTTCTGTGGGAGACATAGGAATAGCTAATCAAGTTTGAACCTTGAGGAAGAATCTTTTTCTTTTCCTCTTCATTTATTTATGTTGTTGTCCTTTTTCTCATTTGATAGTGAAAGTATGTATTGTTATTCGGGAACGAGTGTAGAATAAGAGGCTAAAAGGAATTCGGTGGGAAAATACGGGAATTCTGTTTTTCTTTTTGGCAAATTTCAAAAAAAAAGTCTCTAAGGTACTATTCTCTGCAAAACAAAAATATTATAGATAATACGAAAAAAACTGCCACAGGATAAAAGAAGCCGGCGAGAAAATTGTATCGGAGGAGCCTAGGTTTGCACCGCCCTTGAATGTGATTAATGGGGGTAATGAACAATAAAGTGCAAACCATAAAACAAAAAAATCTTATGATTTCCCTTTGTACCTAATAGTCCATGAAAAAAAAACTAGAAAAAAGTCACTAAACATGCTTGATTGAACACATAACAGGTAGGAGTAAAGTGGAGGGAAAGGTTTAGAGACATAACAAAAAATGAAGAACCCTAGAAAATGACAGATCATTTTTCTGAGCTTGCAATTGATTTTTTGTTTTCAAATTCACTATTCTTTTTTTTTGGTTTCCAAAATTCAGCAGTAAAAGAGACTACTCAAGAGAACGCATTCTTCTTTTTTGTCGTGTCCCATTTTTTTTGTCCGAATTCGTTATGTAACATTCGTTTTTTTTTTGCTTGCAAGGGTTGTTTTTAAAGAGTGTAGAGATTTTAGTTTTTTCAAGAAGAGAAAACGAGATGGTTTATGATACGATACAGAATAGTATCTTCTTAGATATAAACATCATAACATTGAACCAGCGAATCTATCATTAGCTTCTAAGATCTTAACACAACAAGTCACAAAATGGTAGTGTACAGTCTATTGACTTCTGGAAAGTTTGAATCGTATTGAACAAAAAAACATTGAAAAACAAGATAATCTCATCCTAAAATATAAGCTTCTAGGAATTTGAGCATGGGTCATGCTCAAAAACTAAAAATCCTACTAAGCTTGAGCCGCCATTCGAATTTCGAATTTTCGAAAAAATCGCTATAACTCTCTTCAAAATGGTTTATGGGACGTGAAATTTGAACTGTGACATCCCGGATATGCCAGAATAACGTGATAAAATTTTGAGAAGATTCTGAAAAAATTCACTTTTTTTCAAATTTTTTTTGGATGAACAGGGGGTACCAGGTCAAGCAAAATTTTTCGAAAAAAAAAATTTTTCCAAAAAGTGTCGAAAATTGTTCAAAATAATGGAAAATGATTGTAGTTTATTGGAAACGGAATTTGAACACCGTTTACCGTGTTTATATAGAGATTTCCCTCAAAAACTGTACTGAAAAACACGGAAAATGAAAATTTACCCCAATTTTCGGGATTTGTGGAATTTTTCGTTATGATTTTCGGCCTCAGGGGGCCAAAATGTACCTGCCTGCAAATTTTCAGAAAATTCCCAACGCTTTTCTAAAGTGACATCCCTTGTTAGATATAAACATCATAACATTGAACCAGCAAATCTATCATTAGATTCTAGAATTTCAAGTCACAAAATGGTAGTGTACAGTCTACTGACTTCTGGAAATCTTTGATCGTAATAAAAAAAACCATTAAAAACAAGATAATCTCATCCAAAAATATAAGCTTCTAGGAATCTGAGCATGGGTCATGCTCAAAAACTAAAAATCCTACTAAGCTTGAGCCGCCATAAGGGTGTTGGGTGGTCCATCGGGAACCACCAGAAGCCTTTTTTGGGAAGGAAGAAAAATTGAGAAACGAAGTGAATAGAGAAGCAGAGAGACACAAAGTTATAGAGGGTGGGGATGGCGAGCCCCCTTTTTCCCGAAATGGAACGGAAACGGGTCGGGAACCATGGGGTGGAAAATGAGGGGCGAGCAGGGGGGAAAAGTGAGTGGGGAAATGCTTTTGATGGATTAGTTTTTTTTCCGAGAAGCAAATGGGTTACATCTTGAAGATATGAGTTGCAGGAAAATATTCTTTTTCTGGTACTGAACTAAAACTTCTGAGCTTCTGAGCTGGAATTCTTAATACAGTATATCCTGCTGACCCAGCATTTAAAGTTATGAAAAAGCGGCCAACTAAAGAAATTATAAAACAAGCATTTTTAACATTTTGATAGTCAAACATTTTTCCATAGCTTTAAAGAGAACCGAGATATGCAGCTCGGATCATACGGCACTGGATTGAACGGTATGCGAAAATGTTTTCCTAAAATGAACCAGAACGAACTGTGTAATCAAATTATTGAAGATGTAGGCCTCAGGTTTTAGAAGCCTTCAGCAAAAGTTCTACAGTAATTCTTCTCAAACTATTCACCTTCTTTCTAGAATAACGGACACACGAAAGTGGAGAAAACGTCTTTAGTCTTGAAGAAGTAGGAAAGGCAAACTTATTTGAAACAAACAGAAAAAAGAAGAGGAACCAGAAACTAGAAACGTTTTCTGAAGTGGTTGAGGAGGAAAAAGAAGGTGCGAAGTGAAGAAAAAGAAGACGGGTGGTGGACAGATAATTGCCATTGGAAACTTTTGGGAAGAATGGCCACCAGGTGACTGACTGGCCAATGGGCAAACAAATGGGCATCTTTCAGCCGGAATATTTGCCATTACGACGTCTAGAACCTATGCATTTCTACACATTTCAAGTAGCATTTGATGGTTGGAAAATGAGATGAATGACTATCATAGTACAGTCAAAATGAGGATTCTCCTCCTAAAATTTACCATACTTTCTGAAGTCGAGGCGAATTCAGCATTGGACAGAATATCTCGGTCGCCTTCAAAACTATCAAAAAAATGGTCAATGGAAATAATATTTTGCAAAGTGTTTTGAACATTTCACTAGTCAAAAATAGTTTGGCAACTTCAGAAGCTGTTGCTCTTAACCTACAGTGATGCCAATACCTACCGTATGTGCCAAGCCCTCTATTCCAATATTCTTTGAAATTTTTCCCTTAGTATTGGCTTTCATAACCTACTAAAAAAAATCTGAGAAAACGGTAATGGTCCGGATCATGCCATGACCAACCGGGCAGCCCGTTTTTTTTTCAAAGGATTTATATACGGTAAACTCTGGTCTCGCCGTGTGAAGCAATGTACATACAGAATCTTCAAAGATCAAATCTTCCTGTCCGGAAAATGCATTATGCGCGAGAAAAGAAGTGGTTTTGAGACTTGCAACCACCACACCATCTGTCGTTTTTATGAAGAGGAAAAGCCGTTCGTATTGCATGCATGAAAATAATAAAGGAAAGGGTTTGAGACCGCAACAGGAAAGATACAAAAAGAAGTCTTTTATAAAATGTCAAGATCATTGAGTGTATTGTACTAAGTGACCGTAAATCAAAATGTTCGTTCAGTAGAATACTCTGAAGAGGGGTAATGTTAACATTCTTTGACTTTCGAGAGGTCTACGGGGGCGAATCTTTAAATGAATCGAGACGAATTTAGTACAGTATGCCTGACTGAATGACTGACCAGAATACATTGACCTCCCATAACTGTAAACGAGATGACTAAAAAGAGAAACCGCCGTGGATGGTGTGTGTGTAAATGAGATGAAAAGGAATACGGAACGGCTGTTCAAATGCGTTTTTCGGTGAGAAACCGCAAAAACCTGTCTGTGATGGTTTTCATTTTTCCGGCAGGACAGTTTTGGTTTCTTGACCCCAGATCTGATTTTTAAATTGGATTACTGCCCATGAGTTTTCAATCCGAACGGTTGAGATCCATGAGAAAAATATCCGAATTATTGAGATACGACACCAGGCTATCATTAAGATCAATGTAATACAGTCAACTTATTTGGAAGCTTGTTACCCCAATTGCATATCATTTGCTATTTTCGGCTCAGTTGCTATTGTGGATCATTTGCTAAAGAAAGTTGCACAGTCGCTTGAGAAAAACCGAATGGATCAGCTTCTATCGTAGAGATCAGTTGCTATTGTGCCAAACGCAGTAAGTGAGAGAGTAGCAAATGCTATGCAAGCAAATGAGAAAAATCTTTTGATTTGATTCAAAAACGATATAAAATTATTGACAAGAAAAAAGAGAAGAAACTGTGAAAAACCAAAAAAATGTCTAGAAACTGACTCATTGGAATTGTCGTTGGCTTTTCTTATGTGTCGAAATGAGGATGTGTTATCTCCCACGAGCATCTTCAACATCTTCAGGGAGATGACGGCTGTAAATTGTGTGTCCCCTTCCCCTCTCTTTCACATACATAAACACACATAAATTCAAAGAAATTAAGCGGAGGAGAAAGAGGTCCAAGAAGGACATAAATAGAAGAAGGGGACGAATAATTTGATAATCTCTGTTCCTTCAAATTATATTATTTGTTGGTGTTGTAATTGGCCGATACGGGTAAGATCCGAATTAGTTGAGAAGAATCATTTCGTTGCTCTACTTCCATGGATAACTTTGAAATGAGTTCTCAATATCATATCTAGCTCCTAAAACCCTTTATTTTTGGTTTAATGTCATAAAAGCAATTCAAAAATTATTGTGTCGAATTCGTTTTTCCCTTTTTTATAGAATAGTTTTCCAACATCTACCGTTCATCCTATAGTTTAGACTCACCCAGTACTTAGAGGGAGCATATCTCGGTTATCTCTGAAGCAATCAAAAAATATCCAACTAGTAAAATGTTTGAAATGATTTGCTTAATATTTCTTGAGTTGATTACTTTTTGATAGCTCTAAAGACAACAGAGATATGTTGCTCTGAACATACAGTGCTGTGTAGGCCTCTATTACAGTAGAAACATGATGAAGCGAATACAAAATGTTCGTAAAAGTAAGAAAAACTTGTTGCGGGAATCGCTGACAAAAGGTACGAAAATTGAGAATCGTACCCGCTTTCCCGTTTCATTGAAAATGAATGAAATCGAATAAAGTGTGACAGCTCGGGGGCTCAACAATTGTGCAAAGTACGCAACTGAGATTTCATTTCAAATTCCAAATACTGCTAACACATGCATATTGAATCTGTCCTCCCTCGCCGCGCCTTCGCTTGCTGAATCTGTCAATGTCGTCTTCAGCAGTAGCAGCCTCCGCTTTTCAATTCAATTTATTTATTCATTTTTCGCAGCTTCTATTTTCATTCGGATCTTTCTTCTTTTTGAAGGGAATTTCAGAAATCTATACTGTACACTTTCTGCAAGTGGTTTTAAAAAATTATTTATTCAATTGGTTATAACATTTTCAGCTTCTTCGATCTGATAATCGTTTTGAATAACTGGTTATGAAAAAACCCATAAAAATCGGGAGAGAATAGACCACAACGGGAACAAAAACGGGAGCTATATAAAGCAAATGTGTGAAGCGGGAAGGGAAAAAAGATCACAGTGACTACGAGGATAAATTGTGGCGGATGAGCCAAGAACGAGATTATGAATACTGAGAGGATGGGCTCACAAAAACGCAACCCAAGAAATGGGTAGAAAATGATATCACGTGTTTCTCAACATTAGTCTTTCAGGTTCATTCCCAAAGTTATCGCAACCTAATTCGACTAAGGTAACTTGAGGAAAGCATCTAGAAACCGGGAAAAAACTCAGTGAACATGACAACAACAAAAACACAAAGAAAACTAGGCGTGAATGACTTCCAACGTAAGATGCTATTCTAATCTAAACATGGCAAAAAAAGGCCTAATAAATGGCTAAGTTTTATGATGGAGGTGAAGAACTATTCGTTGCTGACGAAGGCGTTGGTTTGTTTGAAGTAGACATACAGCATGATGAAGATGACGTAGAAGTAGACGAAGAAGACGTGCTAGGGATGCTCCAGGAGCGCATTTTCTCTGACATCTCGTGAACCTCTGATGTTACCTGAAACATTAGCTAATGAGTTACAATTGAAAGAACTGCACTAAACCAGAACACTCTTTACTTTCACAATTTTTTTCAGCTTATTCTGATAAATATCTGTTTTATCAAGTTGGTGTTCGCTCACTATGCTTTTGCTGTTATTGTTGATTTTTGAATTCGAAAAATTGAACAAGGCTTTATACGAAATGTAATTCAAATTGCGCAAGTTAGTCAACACATTTTAAAGCGAAATTATCCGTATTCATGTGTCCAGTAAGATTATTGCAATCCCACACTAACCTTCGTCGAAATCGCCTCATACTCCTTCTTCAAATTATCAATTACCCATTCGACGCCTTGACGACCCTGGAAAAATTGATGTTATGTTTAAGTAAACGTGTTTAAGTAAAAGTAAGCGTGTGAATAAATATATTTTAATTGATTTTTCTGTAGATTCTAATACAAGTGTCAAGTTCGACGCAACTGCCGTTGTCTGATAAGAGAGAGGGAACAATGTCTTGCAATGTGTACTTACCTTACTTGCATTCTGTGAGTAAATGCTTAAAAACGTCTTTTCACAATAATCGGCGAAAGCGGGTAATGTGATCGTGACAATTACATCTTGTTTTAGAACTGTTTTATTCGGATCTTCCTGGTCCGGTTTGTATGTCAGTTTCTCATCGACTCGAAGGAAAGACGAACCGTTTAACTGAAAATGAAAAGTTATAGGAATGATTAACTCCCGAAATGAATACATTTCTAGTAGTAAGTGAGAACTCTTTCCGATGTGGATCGATCACTGTGTACTCATGTGAATACTGTGTGCCAGAGAAACCAGTGAGCTGAAAGATTTTAGAAATTTATAGTTTTTTTACTCCGTTATTTGAAAACACGTCAGTTATCCTTTCTTTCAAGGGGTTCAAGCATTTTTGACATCTATTACACTCAGACTCTCTCTATAAACTTTTCCTATTTTTCTTTCTTTCGTCAATCTGTTTTTTTATAAAAGCAACTGACGTTTTCTTTTCATTATTTTAAGCGATTTCAAAATTCGAAATTTCTCTCAAAAAGTTATTATTAGAAGTCACCTTTGTTGCCCATGATGGAATACTGAAATGTGACTGAATGATTCGTTCAGTTAATATTTTTCCAGCTTCCAAAGTCTGCTTGACCACATCGATTCCAGTTACGGCACGGTTCAAGGGATTCGGATACTTTTTGAAAGCAGCCATTGCGACGGTTTCCCATTCATGACTAAAATAAATGGATGTTTTATTCATGAGCTTTTTGAGTTGTTTTTAAAATTTCAAACAGAAGTTCAACTCACTCGAAAGTGTGCTCGCTGGACCAAATCCGCATGATTGATATTTTGTCTTATTTTCTGAAAATTTATCTGTTTCGGAAAATTGATGAGGAAATGCAAATGACAGGGAGAAAGAGCGGCGAACGATATCGGACACATTCACGTTGAAAAAAGTGTTAATTTTATGGAGAAAAGTAAAAATAAAATCACGATGCTTCTACTCTGCTGCTTATTTTACCAGTGTGAATAGGATCCACAATCTGATCTGAATCAGAAAACACACACAGCCAGTGGGTTTTCTGACGCAATTTGAGTTATGTTGAAGAGGGTAGTGGAATGGGAAGAGGGAGGAGGAAAGTTTGCTAAATGACGGAAATCGTTTTTACCTTCTTTCTCACGAGAACGAAAGAAAAAAGATAAGAAATAGATCAGACAATGTAGATGAAGAAGAAACTCCGAGAAACGAGACGGCTGGTTCACACAAAGAACACTGTGAACTTTGCATTCATAGTGGATGGCGCCGTTATTTACCTCCCCGTTTAATAGATATGCATGTGATTATTGGGACAAGAATGACTGATATGGCGCATGATTGGATGCTTTGTGAGCTGTGAAGTTTGAATCCTGTTTTCCATCTCAATATTAGAAGAAGTATGATTCAAAGAACTTTCAGTTGTTTGAAATGGCTTTGAGCGCTTGCATAAAAACTGGATTCATTGAAGAACTGCCGTGGTTCACGGAAATTTAGACATTACGAAATAATTCTAGAATATTATTTCGTAAGTTAGACGCACGTTTTTTTAATACTTGACAGAAAGATATTATCCGTGAACTTTTGCTCCAAGATTGTTTTTGTGATAGCTTCTTGATGTATTTCGGTGTTTTTTGGTGCCTAGACTGTTGCATCATACTTACCATGTCACGTGGGAAAGAGGAGCAATAAACACGAAACATAGTTATATCATCGAAAGTTCGGGAAGGCTGATTTTTGATGAAGAGATCGTCCTGAGTAAAGATGAATTGCATATGATATGATGGTTCGAAAATTGAAAAGATGACTATGAGTCAAACCTAAACCTACGCTTAGTATAGACAAATTCTTTTTATCTGGATGATACTTTGTTTTCAGATCTCGCTTGGATAAACTAGTAGCAAACTTGAAAATCCTTCTAAGCTTGCTGTTAATAACTGAAAAAAAAACCCAAAAAAAAAAGAAAGAAGTCCACAACGATGCGCCAAAATAACGCGCAACGCGTTGTTTAGCCGAATAGGCGGTGGGATTTCGGAGCTTCGTTGTAATATTTCTAGCTTCATTTTGCAAATTTATGTTGCTTTCAAGGTTTTCAGCCTGTTTTTCAGTTATTATGGTTCGTAAATACATGAGCATCAAAATAACTAATACTTTTAACATTTAGAAATATGAAAGTGTACACTAACTCATGATACTTCGCCCTTTTATAAATGACGCAATATCCTTTCCTGAATAGTTCTTATTTAGCTGTACACTGTAGTTACAGAAAAATGGGTTGGTTTGGATTTGGCGGCAGTGACTCTCCATCATCATCAGCAGAATCTTCCACAACCCCAGTCGATTTGAATGCAGGAATGAACTTTTCTGTACCTGGATTTGATGCACCGTCGGTGAGAAATTTTCGAAATTCAGAATGTTGAGGGGATAGAAAGATTTAGGCATAGTTTTTTAAATTTAAATCTGTTCTACAAAAACCTATTTTTTAATTCTAAAGAATTCATTCATTTTTCCTTATGAAGATGGTATGTTGCAGACTGAACCCACACCAATTCCGGAGCATCATTCGCCGTTTCCGGCAGCTCCTGTTCTCGCCTTGGATCAATTAAAGTCAGCTGGAGTGAACGTTTCACGACAAATGACGCCGTACGTGCAGATGGATCCATCGATGTTTGTCTCACAGCAGCCACAGTATATTATGCCGGAAGGCGGTGTTGCGGGAAAAGGAAAATTCGAATTCGCATTAGGACATATTGGGTAGGCAAGCTTGACTTTTGAAATTTTGTCAAAAAAAAAATTCAAAATTTTCTGAAATTGTTGAATTTTTTTCGAAAAAAAAAATCAAAATTTTTTGAATCCGGGTCAGGCCTTAAAAATTTAAAACCCGGCCCGCCCGATTTCAGATTTCACACTTATGATAAAACGGGAAAAGCGGGGAAATTTTCCCCGCTTTCTTAACTCCCCGTTTGGGAGGCTTAGTTAAAACATCACTGAGATGCATCTCTAATAAAATATCATAGTCTTTTGTTTTCAGTTGGGCAGTCGGTGGAGCGTTTGGAGTCGGATGCGCTCGTGGAGCACTTGGTGAGCTTCTCAACCCGGAAACTCGTAAAATGGCCGGAAAACCATGGGTGACACGTATGGTCAACGCTACGATGAAGCACGGGTCTGGTTTCGCACAACCAGCTGGTGCTATCGTTTTTATGTATTCTGCATTGGAAATCGGTCTTCGATCAGTTCGTGCTGAAGATGAGCTCAATGGATTCGGAGCCGGTGCACTGACTGGAGCCATTTATCGATCGCCACATGGATTGAAAGCTTCCGGAATTGGGGCGCTGGTTGGACTGGGTATTGCCACCGCGTGGACTTTATCGAGCACAGATTCGAGACAACGACTCTCCGAAATGTTCAATAATCATTGATTGTTTCTCACTTATCTGATTGATTTGCATCCCTGTTTTTGTTGATTCTCTTTTCTTTATTTCTTAAATGTAGCCTTTTTTAGATAATTAAATTGATGAAACAGTTTGTTTCAAAAGTAGATTGAGTAGATCATAATTTCTGTTGCACTCCAAAAGTTCAACGCTAGATTGCTGCGCTGTTAGCATAGCGAACGGCAACGAATTCACAAAAAAAAACGAAAAAATTCATTGAATTCTCAAATTCATGGGTTTCGAATGCTCGTTTTAGAAAATGATTGGGCCGTCTCCACTTGAGATGATGTAACCATCTCGTCTAACGACTTCTTTGCATGATTCCCCCGAAGACGGCAGAAGAACAATATCGAAGCGAGAACGAGAAGACTAAAGAAACATGCCAACAAAGGAATGGTGAATTGGTAGTTTTTCTGTAAGCACATGATGAAAAAAAAAGTATCAACCATTCCAAATTACTGCTATCCGATTGTACAAGACACTAGACCACCCAATTTCCACATCACAATTCAATCCGTGATAATTTTCATCGCATTGACATGCGAAACCGCGAAAAAAATATTGATCGTTTATGCAATCACCGTGTACGCACATTTTAGATCCTGTTTTATTCCTGTTAAACTGAAGAAAGACATCAACACTCACCAAAAGCATCACATGAATCATCGACATTTTCGCATAAAGCTCCATGAGTACCATTGAGACACTCACAACTGGAAATAGAAGCTCGATGTTTCTTATTAATCTCCATCACTTACTCATAGCTCCTCTGCTTCTGATTGATATGACACGTGGCACTGTTCTGACACAGGTTGTGATAACATGGGTTTGTATGGATTTTACAGTAAGGTGGTAGATAACCAGACTCGCAAAGACATCGAAATCCCTGTAGTTTTTCGTTAGCATTGCACAAAGGCATCAGATCATCGTCGTGAGAAATATCACTATCACAAGGAATGCATCGCCCGTTCCCACAAACTCCTTTCTCACACTTCTTCTCGTTAATTACCACACAATCATTATTTTCGGTATCCAGTTTTGCGTTCAAAGGACATAAACATTGGAATCTACTTGTTCCAAAACCTTGATCTGCTGTACTAGGAATCTATAAGAAAAAAGGGAATTCATTTCATTTCTTCTTTAGTTCAAACTACCGGAATACAGTCACCATGTTTGCAAGGGTGACGGGCGCAGGGGTCAAAAACTTCGCAAGTGTCTCCAGTGTAATCAGGTTTACATCTTTATCAGAAAAAGTATCAAAGTTTGCTGACGAAAATGACAAACTTACACACAATGTGCCTCCCCATTGATATCCACGCATGCACCATGTTGAGCATCCGTACATTTTTCATCCCATCTTGCTCCACGAGCAACTTCCTCTCGAGTCAAAGAACACGCATCTTGACGTTTATATTCGCAATAATACCCATCTGTGAGTGGGTTGGTGCAGTCACAACGATGAATGTAATAGAAACGAGATGTACTAACTGAAAATGGCTTATTTATTAGGAAAATACAACAGATTGAACTGCGCCCCATTGCGACCCTCCTCGTTGTGTATGCTTTTTCGCTTTCTCGGACGGTTAGAGAAAGAGAAATAGCGCTTGGAACGCGGAGGGTCGCAATGGGGCGCAGTTCAACCTGTTGTATTTTCCTAATATAGAAAAAAGATTTCATTCGAACTCCTACCTCTGACTACATCAGGAACACATTTTCCACTATTTTCACACCATCCACTGTCCATTTCTCCATGATGAGTTATCCCATTATGATAGTCTTGTTGAATAGCTTCCAGCTCCGCTCTGTCCTTATCCTTGTCCAAATCCAATTCAATTCTGAATTTCATTTGTTCCTGGAGATTCATGAAGGTTGTCCTCACTTGGAGATTAGTTTCTTGAAGAACATCGCTGAATTCTGCCCTTCCATACAGGGAGTCAGCTCCTTTGGAATGGTAATTGGGACTTTAAGATTTTCACAGTTGTCTCCTGAAACTAGAAAACTTAACTAGCAGTTTGATTGAGAGGTGACGCACCAGTTACAGTACCATCAACGATTTCCAAGGTTGATGGACATTTACACGTGGCAGTTACGGTTTTGGTCTGGAAAATCGATGGGGATGAAAAAAACATTCAAAATCTCCCCACTCACCTTCAAATCCAACACATCTTCACAGATCCCACCATTCTGACATTCCGAATCATAACAAGCGGATAATTGTTCACACTGAAATTAGTTGTTTTCAGAATTAATTCAAAAAATAAAAAGTTGAAAAAATGGTCACCCTCTCTCCGAAAAACTGTTTTTCACATTCGCAGAAACACTTTCCATTTCCATCCAGCGTTCCTTTTCCTCTCCCCAAACAATATACTTCTTGACACTTTCTGTCTTCTTCTGATTCATCACAAAGACCTCCGAAATATCCTTTCTGACAAATACATTCATACTGTACTTGGACATCTAGATCAGCCAACTCTTTATCTGTCAAAGACTCTTTATTTCCTTTAGAAGTACGGAGCTCTCTGAGCAGAACAGTGTTGACAATCGTTCGAGGGTTTTGGATGCTGGAAACGGAGATTGCCAGCAAAATGAATCGAAATTGAAATCAACTTCTTACCTGACACATGTGGAATTATTTTGACACAAGTTGTTTTCGCAATTCGTCTGATCTGCCACGTGTTCACACGTCTTTCCGTAATGAGTAACAGGACAAACACAATAGAAACTGCAAACCGATTTAAAATTCTGATAAAAAATGAAACCCACTTCCCAGCCTCATTGAAACAGGTTCCCTTATTAGCACAGATATTTGTATTTTCCAAGCAAGGATTGAACTCTTTGTTCTAGAAATGAAAAGTCGAATTCATTGTATTTTTTATTGTTCACATACTCTTTGAAATGCTACACTTTCCTGATTATAATTGGGAGCCGTTTTGATATCATTCGGTACATCCGCCTCAAGAAAATCTATCAGTTTTCTGATCTTTGCTCCTAGAAAAAGTTTCAGATACTCTAGAATTTCTGCGTGATCTTTGGAATCTTCCAGCTCACGAGAAAATAACAAACCTTCAATCCAAATTGAAAACAGACAAACCACCAGAAAAAGTAATCGAATAAAATTCATTTCAAAATTATTCCAAACTAAAATGATCGCAAATTACGAGAAAAGAGTCGATTGCGTGGTGGTATGTTTTGTTGGCAAAAAGCTTCACGTGTTAATATAAAAATTGAAATTCCAGACTGCTGCCGTGGAAGGAGCTGGACAATTTTATTCTGTTAGATTTGAGCCGCCGCCATCAAAAACCACGTTTGATGTGACTTTGAAAACTGTGAGTAGGATCTCTAATCTAAAAAGGAAATATTATTTTTCAGTACGCTTCTCCCAACACCGAATACGTGGCAACTGTCACTATCCCCAAGACATATCCATTAACGGCACCTTCGATTTTCTGTAAAAAGGATCCGAAAGTTAAATTTCGATTCCTGGAGAAAACACAATGGAAACCAAGTATTGGTATCAGAGAAGGTATGTCATCCTGAGTTTCTTGTTGACTTGAAATATTTTTCTGAAAAGGCAAAGCAAAATCTCGAAAAAAAAAGATTGATTGTTTTTTTTTCAGTTAGTTACAGTAACATTTTTCAGTCCTCATCGAAGCATGTCATGTGATGTCCCGTCGAGACCTTTCGTCACGCATGCCAGTCTTGCCAAAACTCCGCCCACCGATCCAGAAGACTCGAGGATCAAAGTCGCCAAAAAAGTCAGATTAGAAACTGTATTTCCTCATTGATTTCTATAAACTTATGAACTTTTATACTGGTTCCTTTTTTCTTATCTTTCTTTATTCTTTTTTTTTAATTGCCATGCAACTGTGGAACTGAAAAAAGAGAAAGATGCAATTTTTAGGTTCAATTAATTGTTCATTGACATTAGCTTTGAGTCAAGATGCGACATTGTTCTAATCCGGTCAATGCGAGACGCTTCTAATGCATTTTTTACATACCATACAGTTCTTCCGACCATCTGCACATCTTCAAAAAGAAGACGCCTTTCCTGCCCCTTGGTGTTCGTTAATCCCCTTCTTCCCGAGCGCCCATTTTCCCAAATTGCTCAGTCCTTCTCTGATTTTCATTTCTTCCTTTTCAATCATCAGCCCTCTTTTCATTTAACAAGTTCCAATCATATTTAGGCATTGAGTTGTGAGTTTTTCACCAGAACTTCCTTCACAAGAGCATAAAACCGTTCAACCGAATGGAATTCTTTTAAATTTTTTAGAGAGTAAAAGTATACCGAAAAGTAGAGTTTCTACAAGTGTTAGCTGAACTTTTAAGATGGATCAGTGAGAAACGCAACGTTAAACATTTAGTTATCTTTTATTTGTACACAATTCCTTCTCCTTTTCCCCACATGTCACTGTCCTTATAATGATACCACTGTGTCAGAAGGTGAATGTAAAAAGGGGTACGCATGTGGTGGTGATCTACATTAGAGACACACACCATCTGCCTCCTATTTCGGTGTAACAGCTGCTTGTCCCGCACGGTTTTCATGGATGACCGTTCATGGCCTGTCGAAAAGACTTGTGCTCAACATCTGTCCCTTCCTCGGAGGAGGGATGTATGTCAAAACGTTCTAGGAGAGCCGTCTTCTGACGATGAGAAGTCGTCGTCATTTGTAAGAATACGTCTCCAGGGAGTTCAGAAGAAGCCGGAATAATGTCATAAGTCTTCACACTTGGTGGTGCTTCCCGAATCGTTGTTGCCTTTTCTGGGAAATGATATGAAAAGTTGGTCCGTTGGGATGAAGAGTCGAAGAGGTTTAAAGAAAATTGGATGAAAGAAGAAAACATGTTTTACACACACAAGATAAACCGTATCAATTTATTTCTGAAATTTGCTGTTAGTTCATGAACTCATCCACCAAACTACTTGAAAACAACGGAGGACATATCTGGTTAAGCAATGCCTTCCGGCTTTGCCTGGGAGCAGCCAGGTGGTGTAGAATTTCATTCCTTTTGTTTAGCAAATCCTTGAAAAGAACAAACGAGGCACAGATTATTAGTTATTCTCAGTAGAGGATAGAGATCCGTTATGAATAAGTGCCGGAAAGTGTGGAAAGTAAAGTTTTGAAAATGGAAATCAGATTTTACAGTAACCTGGTTTTTATGCAAGACGTTTCACTATAAACTTGCAATTCAATTTCAATGAATCAATCAATTGTTTTCTAACTTCACACCCATTTTTTAACATAAAAAATATTTTCAGAAAATGACTTCCAGATTATTAAGAATGGCTTCATTGTTTTCCGCAAAGACTGAAAATTTTAAGGTTTCCATAACAATTTTGAGTATGACAGAGTACTATCGAAGAAAAGTAATTTATTTTTTAGAAAAATTTGTGATATACCCACATTTTGTAAACCGGTCATGAACAAATAAGTTGTGGAATATCGAGATATTCTATTTTTGAATTTTTTGATTCCCACCAAACCTTGAAACTTGGTTCTGGCTCAAACTGAGTTTTCCCGAGATCGACAGCTTTCTCAGATTCCTCAAGAAATTAATCTAAGGAAATTTGTCATGCTCTTTTCTCTTCATTCATCCATCTAAAAGAGGTCCTCTTCTACTTCTTCAAAAGCTCCTCCCTATTCCTCTTCATTTCTGTGCTTCTCTCTTTTTTCTCTAGTGTCTCCACTGCTTTTTGTTGACGACGACGACGTCTTCTCTTCCATATATGTGCCTGGCAGAGGGGGCACCCGAGAAGAAGAAGAAGACGAAAGGAAAGCATGAGCAGCAGCTCTCTCCCCAACGGCTTCTTTTCCTTTCATGGCTTCTCTTTCTCTTACTCTCTTCACTGGGACAGAGCAGCTCCTTCATCTTCTTCTTCTTCTTCTTTTCTCGGGAAGGATAGCTTGACTGACTTGACTTTTCCTGGTTACTCTACACTTTTGGAGAAGGGGAGGTGAAATTGGCTTAGAAGTTCTTTCTTTTCTTTTTTTGTGGAATCTTTCTTGGTTTATCTCTTGACTTTGGTGAAAGAAACTCAATTTCATCGTTCAAAATAGTCATAAACACCTAAAAATCCTTCTGAATTAGGTATAAACTTCTGAATGAAGATTGAGTTCATTTAATCAAATCATTGAGAATGAAGCAATTAAGGTGTGCTCTTAAAGAGTTTGCTTGACTTGCTCTCTTATGATATTCAAGTCTCCGAAGAAAGGTTCAGAAAACGATTCGCTTCCGGAGAAAATCTATCAATCATGAATAGATGACAAATTGCTTGGCATAAAACATTTTAGTTCATTTTTATTTTTTCTTACTCTCACTCTCTCTCCATTTTTTCTGTTTCTATGGTAACTTATTGGGAATACTCTCCCAGGTTGTGGTGAAACTATTTCCAGTCTTCCAGCACTAATAGGAACTGAATCATAGAATTTTGAAATATTCTTTGAAGAACATTTTTTGCTCATGTAGATTATTATATAAAACCAGGTACGACAGTAGGATGGACCAAATTCTTTGTTCTAGAAAATTGAAAAGTTTCATCTCAAACTGGGAGAGTTTAGTGGGAAACTTCATTAATTTTCCCATCACTTTTCAGCTTGCCACAATTCCACCGACAGTAGCAGTTGCTCCCCAACCGTCGGCTGCTGGGATGGGGCAGCAGGGGCAGCCGCAACATGAGATGCGCGCCAGTAGCACCTCATCTACAGACTCCAATGGCTTCCCTGTTAAGGATCCAGATGCCATTAAACTATTTGTTGGCCAGGTCAGTTGTGTTTATTTCTTGTTAGGGTCTGTCTCATGACCAACTAAATCATCTTGTTGACAGCTTTGATTCTGAGGGGAGTTATCTCTATTTCTAATTCCTAACAAAGTGAAAAACACCGAAATCTTCTGACCAGAAAAAGAAAGAAGTTACTTGTAAAAACATGAATTTGTTTTGGGGAAAACAAAAATTATGCAGTCGAGACATCGAATATGGCTTCTTTTTTTTTTGTGAGAGGATACATTCTCCAAAGTTAGAACAGAGTTCCCTGATACATCTGGACCCAAAGGATATTATATTGGGGTACTTGTTGGTATTCCAGATAGTCTAAAAACTGCTCCTAGACCCTTCCCTGATGAAGTAAGTTCCCCTCCTTTCCCGGGCTTCCGATAATACTTCATGTGGGTTCCTACAAAAGATAATTGCAGAATGAGAGTATTCATATGGATATATCTAGTAGTCGTGCCAACGGCTCTCTCTCTCTCTCTCTCTCCTTTTCTCTTCTTTTCTCTGGGTGAGATGCAAATCGATTAGCCTTTTCTTTAGCGCGACCACCGCCCATTTTGGAGCAGAAACCCGACAAACTTGACACGAGAGAGAGATTTAGGGAGTATCGAGAAGTTAGAGAAATTAGAGCAAGTTGTATGCAAGTAGATTCAGTCAAGAAGAAGAAGAGGGAGAAGAGGATGAATGAGATAGGACACGAGGAGGAAATAAGGATGAAGATGAAGACGTCACGCAATCCGGGGAGTTGGGAACTGGGCATTCAACTTTGATCTCAACTTATGTAAAGTGAAGAGAAAGCAGAATAGTTAATGTAGAAATGAAAGAGAAACTTTCGAACAGGGAGATTGATAAGTTGTGGCAGGACAGTCTGGATTAGACTTCTTAACTGTAACGTGTGACCAAGTTAAAATTCGTGACGAATTCAGATACGGAGAATTAGAGAAGAAATAAAAACATTGGAATTAAAAAAACAGAACAAAATGTATTCCTAAAAACTTGTGAAAACATATTAATATACTACAGATTCCTCGAAACCTGGAAGAAAAGGACCTAAGGCATCTATTCGAACAATTTGGTAAAATCTATGAATTCACAATACTCAAAGACAAGTATACTGGTGAGTGAGAGGGGCGTTACCCCGAGTCGGAATCGCGGTTCGCTGATTTTCTCAATTCTTTCTCCAGAATCTCCTATAATAGCTTTGAATGCATTCAGGTATGCACAAAGGTTGCGCATTTCTCACCTATTGCCATCGAGACAGCGCTACGAGGTGTCAGACGACGTTACACGATCAGAAAACTTTGCCTGGGGTGAGTTCATGTGTTTTTAAGATAAATGTGATACTTGGGAGTTTTTGAGTCAAAACAGGGTTCAACAGTTTCTGACGTTTCTTGAAATCTATTCACTTCATATGTAAATTCTCAAGAATTAAAGACAAGAATGAGCGATTAGGCAAAAAATAGGAACTTAAGTCATCCAAATGAAACGTTTTTCTGTTCTACTTACCAAAGAGCCAAAAATAAGTTTTCAGCTTAGTCTGAGAATCGAACCTACAATTCTATTCTAGATGTAGAAAAAGTTGAAAAAGATGGAAACTGGGAAAAATAGAATTTACAAGAAGAGAATGAAAGTTGTCGAGTAAGGATGGCCTAGTTCCTGTGCTATGAAAAGGGAAAAGAATACAAACGAATTTCGGAAATTTCTGATTGAATTTTCTCTCCACGGACCCGTGCGCCTCCTCTTAGTTTTGGTGGGACCTTCTGAAATTGGATTAGGTACGTGACGGGCGCATCTGTGTGTGAATTCGGCGGGTGTTTCGGAGAATAAAGAAGCGTTAGTCTTCGAGCCTATTCCGTCTTTTAAAGTCTTCTCTCTACTATTTTTCTGTCTCAAAACCAGTTTGAAACTTTACGAAAACACCTTTGTAAGTTTCCTAAGTGACAGGAAAAATCATTCATTGAGAAAGAGTTCCATGGGGTTCAAAAATGATTGTTGCCTTCATTCGGAATCTAGGAAATATAAGTTCAACATTTTAGTTCTCAAAACTTAAAAGTTCAGATGAATAGAGCAATGCAAGTGAAACCAGCTGATACCGACAGTCGTCCAGCATCGCCAAAGGATAAAATGGACGACAAAAAGTTGTTCATCGGTATGCTCTCAAAGACACAGTCTGAAGATGATGTCAGGACACTTTTCGCCGCTTTTGGTGAACTTGATGAGGTGAGAAACGTTTTTTTGCCTTCATTCTTTAGTTTGCAAAACTACATAACCAAAACTTATCTCATGTTGACAATTGTTAGGTTACTGTACTTCGAGGAGCCGACGGAGTCTCCAAGGGATGTGCGTTTGTCAAATACAAAAGTGGATTCGATGCACATATGGCGATTTCCGCGCTTCATGGCTCTCAAACCATGCCAGGAGCTTCTTCAAGTCTAGTAGTAAAATATGCAGATACTGAAAGAGAACGGCAAAATCGGCGAATGCAACAAATGGCTGCTCAAATGGGAATGTTAAATCCGTTGCTTGTGAACCAAGTGGGACTGCAATACAATGCTGCTTACCAGCATGTTCTGCAACACCAAACACTGGCTGCTGCACAGACATCTGCAGCCAGTATGGCATATCTACCCTTGTTACAACAACAGACATCAGCGGCTGCGGTAAGTGGCATTTATTCTGGAATGGTAAGACGATGTTCTTCATTTTCAGGACCCGTTGCAAATGTTGCAATTCCAAGCAGCGGCAGCCGCCGCCGCTTCTGCTGCCGCTGCCTCCGCAGCCATGCCCGTTCCACCACAGCAGCCTCAACAACTTGCTGCTCAATTTCAAGGTCTTCAATCAGCCGCCGTCGCCCAAAACCAGCACTATGCACTAGCCGCTCAGGCATTGGCACAGCAACAAGCCGCTCAGCAAGCTCAGGTGGTCGCTGCTCATCAGGCTCAACAAACCCAACAAGCCCATCAAAGCCATCAACCAGTTCATCCAGTAAATCAGACAACGCCTGCTGCTCCGCCTCCAAATGACACGTCTTCATATGCTGCTGCAGCGGCTGCTGCTGCTGCCAATTATAATAGCATTTTGTCAGGAATGGAGAGCCAACATAGTGAGTTGTTGAAATATTGAAACACTACTTTCAACTATTCCAAGATGTGGTTCCAGATGCCGCCGCAGCACTTCAACTGGCACAAATTCAACAGCAAGCAGCAGCAGCTCTTCCGATGGTGACTCCGAGAGAAGGTGAGCCCTGTGCTTTCGACCCATTTTCTCATTTCCAGAGTAGTCTAAAAAATGGTGTTTCTGTGCAATTTTTTCAATATTAAGTATTGATCGATTGTTGTGCGGTTTCATCACTCTCTTTTTTCTCTTTCTATATACAATATTTGTTGATTTTTCTTATATACTTGGAATACGCTTGTGATGGTAGTAGCTGTAAAAAGGATTGATTGAAAACTGGTGAAAATGTGGAAATTGTAAAAAAAAAACTTTCTTCAAAAAACTCATTGTTCTACTCATGCACAATAAAACAAGAGAGATATGTGTAGGAAAAAAAGAATTCTACCACACTTTTGATCATGCTTTATTGCGTATGAGTATGTCCAGAATATTTTCATCTTTCCACATTAATTTCCACACCAGTCTTAATTCCAAATCTGAAAAACGAAACCTAATGATCTTTCAATATTTTTTTTCAGTATTGTGATTGTTTTTGTTCATTTCTTTTAGTGCTTGGTCCCGATGGCTGCAACCTTTTCATCTATCACCTGCCGCAAGAGTTTGGCGACGCGGAGCTCATCCAAATGTTCGCGCCATTCGGTCACGTCGTGTCCGCCAAAGTGTTTGTCGACCGCGCCACTAATCAGAGCAAGTGCTTCGGTTCGTGTTTCGAAATATTTCATATACATAAATTATATATACATATAAGGAAGTCTAAATTCAATTTTTGAAAAAAGTTTTCATATTTCAAATTTACGCTTTCTTATATAACCCTCGTCAATGTGAGTGACTTTCAACCTCAACATAGAAGCTTGTATTCAGCACGATCATTCATTCTCCATATTTATTTTTATTTTTATTTTTGGTGGTATTGGTGATATCGTTGGGTGGTCCCTCACATTGATTTGGTATTTTCAGTTTAATTTAATCAAAATTATGAATTGATGAAAAATATGAAAGCTCTATAGAGAGATTCATAGCTTTTAATATAACGAATTCTCGTAACAGATGTTGACCCTCATGATCGGATATTAAAAATCCTGAGGAAAAAGACAATTTGAGTTTTGTAAGATTCTCGAACTTTTTCAAATTCACATGCAACGGTTCACATTTTGATTTTTGTTAGTTGAACTTTGATGTAGGTTAATACTGAGAGGATTTCATTACTCCATGTGGAGGAACATGAATGTTTTCGTCAGAAAAATTCCTTTGAGGAAGAATGACGTGTTAGATGCTTGTTCAGATCTTTATGATAAAACAAGCTATGTTTTTTGAATACCACACTTTTTGTCAAACAAAAAATGTAAGAAGCTTTTCTAGTAAATTTTATTTTCTCAAAATTTCCGAAATATCATCTAGATCTGACTGAAAATTATCAAAACAAAATAGAAAATGCTTGGGTGCACACCAGTTTTCGAATCTCCGTTTATAGGTTTCGTGTCGTACGACAACATTCATTCGTCACAAGCCGCCATAGCTGCCATGAATGGTTTTCAAATTGGCATGAAACGTCTTAAAGTGCAGCTGAAACGTCCCAGAGAGTCGAGCCGTCCATATTGATTTTTCTTTGGATTTTTGTGATTATGTGCTCTCAAACCGTGAATCTCTCCTAATCGATCTTGTGCCATATATATATACTTTGATTTTTGCTGTTAATTTATTTTGTGTATTTTTCAAACTCTAACACCTAGCATGTATTGTTTTTTTTCTTGCACTTTCACCAACGAGCACTCTATTTCTTATGTTGTCTCTAGTCTCTTTTTGCCGAAATCCCGATTTTCTTCCGACCGTACCTCTAGTCCCTTATTTGTGTCATCAGGCTAAGGGTTTTGTGTGTTTGTCTCGAATATTGTTGAATCTAGAAATTCAACAAAAAATTGTAGTGGAAAACTTAATAATTACAGCCGCCTTCCGTCATCATCTTCCTGTGAATCTTCATCAGAAACACTTGTACAGTCGACAGCAATACAATCATCATCACCACTACAAAAGTCCGTATTTCATAGTAAGATCTCCTTTTTGAATTTCATTTTTTTACTCAAAAAATAATGGAGAATCTCAAAAGAAATATTGAAAGGTGGTGTTCATAGATGTGTCGTTTTGTTGGTCTTCTTACTGTACTCATTTCAATTCTATAACTATAACTTTTCATTTTAGTTTAGTCTTTTCAAAAATCATCTTGTCATGTTAGATATCACATTCTTGTTGATTCATTTTTTACGGCTGCTCAACAACATTTCTCCCAGTTTCCATTCATTCTTTTTGTGATTACTACTTTCAACATTTGAAACCAAACACACAAAACTTTTCTTCGAAAATGCTGACTTTGCAATCTCATATCTTCCATATTCTACCTGAAAATTCAAAAGAATAGGAATATTTGAAGCTCATCGGAACCATTTCTGAAGATAAACTAACAATTAACTTATTTTGATCTCTCAATTATTGTTTTACTTTGGCTTTCCCATTGATCTCATATTGGGTATTGAGAAAATCGACAATGTGCGCCCCATTTCCCGCCGGCGTGACCCTTCTCATTATGTGTGCTATTTCTTTTTCTCTGCCCCTCAGCTGACGTCAGAGAAAGAGAAATAGCACACATAATGAGGAGGGTCGCGCCGGCTGGCAATGGGGCGAACATTGTCGATTTTCTCAATACCCAGTAGAGGATTTCTGAATAAGAAGTCTGTTCCGCCCCCTTTTTTTTTCAAATTTTTATTCCTTTTTAATCAACATCGTTCGATGTAACCACTGGCTTTCCTGCTGTACGATGATCTCATGGAGAAGAAATTTGTTGATTTATCAACTTTCTTTGTTCCGCCCCTTTTTTCAGATTAGTTTTTCATTTTATCTAACCCGACCAAATTGTACACTTCTATTCAAAAAAATAAAGATTTTAGTTTTACAGTTATTGTTTTTTTAAGCGAAAAAAGAAAAGAAGTTGCTAAATTTCTTAGAATCAGAACAAGAACAAAACAGATTTTTCGATTCTTCTCAAAACTTGATCGGCAGGCAATTAGACGTCGACTGCTTCCTTCTGAATGAACGAATGAACAATAATAGCCAGTGGTCAGTTGATACTGCACTCATGACGATAATCAGGACGAAATGTTATTTATAAACTATTTATATTATTTATTAAGGAAACAAAAATGTATTTCTTTACGATATGAATTAACAATGAACAGAATCGTAGTAGAAAAGGGATATTTGACACGAGATTTTAGGCGAAAAAGGGCAGTGAAAGAGAAGAGATTGGCAGAAGATTATCACAAATGTGACGAAGAGTTATCAAGTAGTTTGTGCCCTCCTGGTCCGTCACTTTTTTCATTGTCTGCTCAATTTGATTCTCCCATTTCTCCAAATGTGAATCCTTTTTGTGGGGGAATCGACGACCAATCGAGATGAGCGTGGTGATGATCGGAATGAAAAAGTCCCGATTATTGGCATGTTTCCGCATCAAAAGGAACAAACGAGGTGACAGTTTCGGCAGAAGCGGATGAATTGTGTCATTCGTTATTTCTTCTGGCACCACATGGAAACACTTCTGAAGGATACGAAGGAGCGGATGGAGAATGGAAGTGTAGGACAATCCTTGATCGGCGACAGCCAGGATATCGTAGATCAATTGGATTCCGTTCAACTCTACAACGAACTTTTCCAGGAGATTCGGAACGAGATCGGTGATTCGATCTGGAATGAAATCTATATAGAATCAGTGAATAGCGAGAGCATTGTTTTTGAGACGCGTTTGACTTGACTGAAACCAAATGCACCTTCAAAACAAATCCGAGAAATTAAAAAGCTCCAATAGCTTACCGATAATAGTGGCAGCGATGTTAACGATATGAAGATGTCTGTTTGTCAATCCGTTGAGTGTACTCTTTCGGAGTTTCCTCTCCACAGACGAATCCTTCATCTCATCCCGTTCAAATTGCTCGTTCTCAATCGCCAGCACTTGATTATATTCGATCATTCTATCTTTCCAATTCAAAATCTCTAATCGGAAGCGACGTCGAATCAAGAATCCACGAACGATCTTCTGAATAATCACTGCGGATTTACACTCTTTCTCTGCCATGATTCTCTGCTTTTCACGTGTTTCTGCCAGAATACGTGCAGTTTCCTCGTTTTTACGCTCAATTTCGACAGAGATGTTCATGAAATCAATAGATTTCGATAGCTTCTCCAGTTGATCTTCTGGGATTTCAGAATCCTCGAGAATGATTGCATCATCATGTCCTTCATCCGATCGGTTATCATAATCGTCTGTGACATTTGCAGCTTTTGCAGCAAGAGCTCGTTTTTCGATGGCCAACAATTGCTTTGCCTGAAACTTTTTGTGATTCGAAATGTGAAAATACAATAGAATCACACTTACAACTTCTTCCTGTTTCCTTTTCAATAGTTTCGTCTCTCGGAGAATCTTTCGTAATTCCGGTGTGTTTGCAATGTTCTTCGGATCGGCAATCGTCATATTCAGATTGTTTTCCTCGACGAATCGCTTCTGATTCTGGATCATAAACTTCAAGAAGTCGCTGTCTCTCTTCTGATCTTCTGTTGGTTGGAAAGAAGACGTAGATGACGTGGATTCAGAAGAATGAGGTTGTGTGAAGTCCATTGAAACGGGAAGAGGTGAGGAGATGGTTGTACGTGGAGTTGGGATCGGAGTTCGAACTTCTTTCGCTTTTTCCACTGCAGTTTCCTCCGAAACCTGCACTTCCAAGCTTTGTATCGCACTCTGTTCTGGTTCCACGACTCCAGTATTCTTCTTATCTTCCTCTTCATCTCCATTGGAAACATCCACCATCTCAACGTCTTCAGATTCATCTTGATCGATATTTGATTCTTGTTGCTCCACGTGGATTTCTCCAGAATCATCTATTATTGCAAAATACGTCAAGACTGACATTTTCTCGATGGTAGTGACTACTAATTTCAATTCTTCGTCGAAAACTGTTTTTTGAATGTGTCCGACTCGGAAGCGTTTCTTCAGCGTGCTTGGAACCAGTGCCTCATCGTTTTCTTCCCCTGGAAGCTCCGCCTCTTCCACTACAGTCTCTTGCTTTTTCTCAAGCTCCGCCTCCTTCTCTGTATGCTCTAACCCTTCCCTCACTTCCAAGCTTTGTATCGCACTCTGTTCTGGTTCCACGACTCCAGTATTCTTCTTATCTTCCTCTTCATCTCCATTGGAAACATCCACCATCTCAACGTCTTCAGATTCATCTTGATCGATATTTGATTCTTGTTGCTCCACGTGGATTTCTCCAGAATCATCTATTATTACAAAATACGTCAAGACTGACATTTTCTCGATTGTAGTGACTACTAATTTCGACTCTTCTTCGAAAACTGTTTTTTGAATGTGTCCGACTCGGAAGCGTTTCTTCAGCGTGCTTGGAACCAGTGTCTCATCGTTTTCTTCCACTGGAAGCTCCGCTTCTTCCACTACAGTCTTTTGCTTTTTCTCAAGCTCCGCCTCCTTCTCTGTATGCTCTAACCCTTCCTGAATCTCTTCCTCCTCTTCAATGACCTCATTCCAATGTTTGGCTAAAGTTGTTCGAGTGAAAGTGGTACGTAATGGAGTATGTGGCATTTTGAACACATCACCCAAACTATCCATAGAGGCACGAGACACCGTAAACGTAGCATCGTTCAGCGTCGAATTATTGTGTGGACTGGCATTCTGGACGGTGAATGTCGCATTATCAGTGAGTTGTGATGTGGAGAATGGAGACAAACTTCTCGAGAGACGACGGTGTTCACTGAGAACTTGTTGAACGACATGATACAATTTGGGAGGGTTTTTCCTCCACAAATAAACCTTCCACATCTTCTGAATCTTGGCCGCCTTCTCATTGTACATCTGCACCATTTGTACTCTTTCCAGGTACATTTTCACGAAGAGTGTCACGTTTTGATCGAGTCCACGTGGAATGGCGAGCTCCGATTCGGCCAACGAGACAACCTTTGCCCATAAATCGTCGCCAGGATACGATTCGATTGGAGTGCCATTTGGAACGTACGTTGTCCAAATCTTATTGAGGAGCAGTCCATCGAGAAGAGAATCTAGATCGAGTACCTCCATTTGCAAATCTCTTCCAATGACTTTCAGAGTATTGAGCACTTCAGATGACATATTATCGTGCACTCCGGATAGTCGTTTCTTTTTTGGTGTTGTCAGATCTGGAAATTAATTATTCCTTGCTGTCTTTCACTTCAGCAGAACTCACCTTCATAAGAAGCATTTTTTGTTCTCAAGAATCGAACCCGCTTCTCTTTGGCAACACGAACACCAACAATCGACCAGAGAACTGCAAGAATCGCGTCCTTCTTTCCTCCGACGATCGCAGCCGCCGTCACGTCTTCAGTGTTGATTCCGATGGCAGTCATCTCCTGAAGCACGATCTTCACATTGTTCACTTTGCGAAGTCTGTCTCCGGCTGGATCACGGAGCTTGAGAAGAAGCTTTCCATGAGGCATCTCTCCGACCGTTTCGATGAGCTTACTGAAAAATTGAAAATACATTTTTCGTTTAGGTTTCTATATAGTGACTTACGCTAGAATCAGTCCATCAGAGAAATCTTCAAATCCTTTCGCCTGATAGTTGTAGCTTTCTATGAATGACTGTTTATAGGTGGGCTGGAATCCAATTCTCGCAAACGCCTTCTTGAAATCCGCCGAACTGCCGGTGAGCAGTTCACGAGTCAGTTCACTGAAAATCTCATTCATCGATTTGAAATGCGATGATTTCGTGAAGATTCGTGTCAAATTCGGAATCACGCGATGAGCGTAAGCAGTTTCAATGAGGAAGAGCATTTTCATAGTGATCTCCAAGAAGTGTCGATGGAGAGCCTCTTTTCCAGCTGCTGTGATGATTGGAACTCCAGATCCTTGGGCGAACTTCTTATTCTTCAACATTGCCGGATTCGAGAAAACTCTTTCGATGAAGAATTGGGAGAGAGCGCGGATCATGAACTTTGGTTCCGCATTGATTTTGGCATTGAAAATCGCCTCGAGCGCCGCTTTCAGCCAAGCGGGATGGAAGCAAAGGAATGTGCGGAATAGTGTTGTTTGAAGGGCTGAAACCATTTGGTTTCTAATGAATTTCTCACGAATTACTTACACAAATCACTGTAAACCGCGATCTCATTCTTGATTGCAATGCATTTCTTCGACAACAAGTCTCGAATACTCTGCTCCATTCCAGAGTCCTCCAACAGCTTACGACACTGTTTCTTTATCTTCTCCGCATCATTTTTCTCAAAAACGTTTCGATAACGAAGACGTGCTGCTGCCTGAAGACTTTGCACATCGGAGGCTTCTGCCTTCTTGCTCAACATCTTCTGAATTCTTCTACAAGCTTCTGCGGCAGCCGCTCCCAGATCGAGTTCCTCCGAACTATCTATTCCTATCATTGTGTTGGTCCACGTGGCGAGTGCAACCATTTGTTTGTCGGCTTTTTCATCGAACGAGAGAATTGGAGGTGATGTGGATTCGGCCGAAATGGCGAAGTTTGGATTCACAGGAGTTTTCATGTTGATTGATGTCGGACTTGTATCGAGGAAAGCTTTCTCGGTGGCACAAAGATCGATCTTATTCTTCGTCTGATTCTGGCTGATCGATTTTAGAATACGTTCTTCTAAAATGATTATACCAGTCTTTGAGACCAAAAATAAAAGTCATTCACTCACCATTTCGGCTCGCCAGCCGCTTCAACATCACTTTTTTTCGGTTTTCAATGGAGTCCATTTTGTTTTAAGCTGGAAATGAAAAAAATAAATGTATGGACTTGAGACGGCAAAAAGAGTTAACACGTGGAGATCCATGAGTAGGGCAAGCAAATACAGCTGGATGAGAGAACTAGAATTCTAAAGATATTGCTAAAGATAGTTTTCTTTAAAGAAAAAGGATTGTTTTCAAAATAGACAAACATTTCCCAGGTAGAAAAGAACATCTTTGAAGTGGGGAACCGTTTCACTTCTGGATTAAAAAAATGACTTATTCAGCAAAGCTCTTTGTTACGGAACAAGCAACTTTTAAAATTTCTCACAGCTGTCTTTTACAAAAAGCCGAATTCGAGTTATTGAAACTTCACAAAACTATCAAATTGGGAATCGTCGAAAAATGTGATTTCAAAACTGCCGCTTGCATTCTTTTGCGGTGGGGCGCGGTTGCTACATTTCCGCAAAATAAAATTTTGCAAAGTTGCCCAAGAAAACAAACCTTCCTGAAAAAATGAGGAGTACACTTCGCGAGTTTCCGCTTCAAAAAATGAACAAAAAACAACAAATGAATTGACAAATAGATACTCTATTTATAAATGATTAAGGCTATTGAACAGTAACATCTGAAGATTTTAGACATGTTACATGGAAAAAATCGAAAAAATGACACAATAAATTATTACTCTTTTTCTTGTTGCTTTTTGATTTTGCGACGAGCCTTATAGGTTTCAGCAACAACCGTCGAACGATTCTTTTTGTATTTTCTTCGATAAATGAAGCACGCATTGCACAATATTCCGTCTTTCGATGTGATATTTCTCCATTCACAACTCTCATCTGACCCACAATTCGAGCATTTTCGAGTGGTACAACTGATCCGCAAGATTTTCGGTTTCAAATCTTTCAATTCGTCGGATTCTGTGGATTCTGATGGATTTGCCGGAGAAGAAGTTGAGGATGAACTCGGAGAAGGAGATGAGTTAGTAGATGAATCAAGTGTAAACTGCTTGCATTGATTGATATAATCCAAGCATAAATAGTTGTCATTGTAGCGGTAAGTAGGGTGAGTAGGGTAAGTTGGATAGAAAGTGTTGAAGTTGTTCGGATTCCACGTGGAGACAGTCGATGGTGAGTCGAAGATGTAGTTTGCATCGAATACTGGCGAGAGTGATTGGCGGGAATCCATGGCGATGCTGAAAAAATATGTGGTGAATTCTGGAGGAAAATGCAACTCAAAATCAGCTTCTAAAGCGCTGAATTTCTGCCGAGATTGAAAGAAATGAGCAAGAATTATTCAGTTTTTCCATGTAGAGAGACAAAATTTACGCCTAAACGGTTGGGAATTGTATCGATAATTATTTTTTTAATTCGAAAAACCTGCAGCTAGCACTTCAAGACAGAGCCAGCCAACTTCTGAGCTGCTCCCACGAGTTCATATAACAGAATGGTAAGATGTTCAAGACATCTTTTTCTACCAAAAACCAGAAATATTAAAAACCGAAAAACATAGGACACACTGATTTCATTTCAAAAATGAAGTTTTCAAATTTAGATAAACAAACAAACGGGTTAAGTTAGAAGAGAAGCGAGTAGAGGAATTATTTTACAAGTCAAAGAGGGCGGGGCGGTGACAATCAAATTATATACAACCATGCAATAAATAAATATTTAAAATCCACAGCTACGAAGATGCTTGTTCTCCGGACTACGCATCATCGACTCATGCGTTTCGTTGAGAATACGCGCCACCGAATTGTTCACCGAGTTGTTTTTCGAATCATCGAACTCGTCGGTTCCACTGAGCATCGAATCATCCGTTGCTGGTGGTGGCAACTCTTTGAGAATTGGTGGAAGACGGGCAGTTGACACTTGGAATGGTGGAGCCGACTTCTTCAGAAGACCATCAAGTTCATCGTTGAATCTCTTCAAAGCAGTGTGTTCTTCCGGTTTCACTCCCAACTCCACTGGATCCTCTGGAATCGATTCTTCTGGCGACTTCATGTAGATAGAAGACGTCGTTGAATAATGGGATTGAATTGGAGACACTTCCATTGGGGGCTTATCATTCGGAATATCACAATCAACTGGAAGTTCGCGACACTTCGAATCACACAACAACTGAGAGTTCTGCGAATCCGTGTCCTGAGAGAAGTCCACCGAGTAGACCGATTCAGCGATGGATCCCACATTTGGCAGTGTCGCAGTGGATCCGGCATCGATTACTACTGAATTCATACGTGATTTGATGGAATCCGATCCGACGATGCTGCAAGTGCTGCTGCTGCTCTCCGGCGCTCCTGGCACAGCGATGTTCGGTGGCGACTCCAGATACACTTCTGAAAGGTGGAAATGATTTATTGAACAGATTTCTTCAAACTAACTGTCGCTGGGATCTCTGTACGGCAACGAGTCGGTGATAACTGTCTGACGATCGGTTTCCGATTCTGAGCAACCGATGGTGTCCTCGCCGCCAATAACGATTTCGGTTGGTGGAGTGGGGACTGAAACAAATCAATATTAGAATTCTGAACACAACTTCTTTCAGAAAATGAAGGAAGAAAACTAAACTAACCATGAAAGATAGCAGGAGCCGATGTGTCAGCGAGTGGGCTCTTCTTTTTGCCCTTTTTCGCTTGTTTCCTCTCCGATTACGTCGATTTTGTCGATTTTCGGCTGAGGATACTTTCATCGGCTGTCGGAGCCACCTCATTGTTCGGGAAGTACGCACGAGTCTGAACAATTTCTACTTTAATTTCAACTTCGAAAAACGAGAAACTTACCGAAAGTCCAAGAAAACGTTTGATACATCGCAACATTTTCTTTCAGCAGGTTCTTGCGAGAATTTTACAGCGAGAATTTGCAAGCGACTGGGGTTGATGATGACAAAAAACAGCTCAATAACAACAGTTTGCAGCCGAGAAAGAATTTTGGCTCTCAAAATTTTGGAAAATGGTGCAAACACCTTCAAGCAATCATTGCGGACTTTGAACATACCGTAGTCTTTAATTAATTCCTTTAAAAGTTTGTTGAGTGATTGTTGGATTTTCGAGCCATCGTCAACCGAAAATTGTTGAGCTCACACAATTTTTTATCTTCATTATCTTGGTTTTCCACCTTGCAAATTAGTTTTGTTGTAGCTTGAAGTCACGGTGTTCAAAAAAATTATTCGGACTATAAACTTTATTCCATTCATATCACATAATCTTAGTTATGTACACGAAAAAAACACAAAAATATAAACATGTAATACATTTGATATTTGTACAATTTTGTGAGAAAAAATTGCAATAAAAGTGAAGGAGACAACACTGATAATTTGAAGAATAGCTAGTGTTGTCAAGTATTTAGTAGGGATTGAGATGTAATTGGAAGAGGATCTTGATACAAAGACTCCTAATTGATAAGTTACTTGAAACCAGCGGTATTGACTCTCTGAACTCATTACAAATCCATGGGAGCAGTCGAATTCAAGAAGTTCCAGCTGAAAATTTACATACACTTTTAATAGAGTTCTTTGTCAGTTCTCATCGCATGCTGATTCCCTTTTCCTGTTTTGTGCAGCCGTGGCCGTACTATCTAGGGCCGCGATTCCAGGAAAACAGCACAGAAGGGTTCGTGTATGGTCTACCATTCTTCTTCTTCTTCTTCTTCTTCTTCTTCTTCTCCTCTCTCTCTCTCTCTCTCTCTCTCTCTCTCTCTCTCACAAACACTTTTGACCTCTGCCCCGTAACAGGAGTTGTTTTTCCATCGATCTATTCATTGACAGCCGAATCATAAAATCTTAAATTTCATTATTCGAGAGCTAGGTTTGGTATATTTTAATCACCAAAGCAATTTATACTCCGTTCGAACGAGGGGTTCAAACTGAGATCGGAACCATTTCTGAAGATAAACTAACAATTAACTTATTTTGATCTCTCAATTATTGTTTTACTTTGGCTTTCCCATTGATCTCATGGAGGATTTCTGAATAAGAAGTCTGTTCCGCCCCCTTTTTTTCAAATGTTTATTTATTTTTTACTCAACATCGTTCGATGTAACCACTGGCTTTCCTGCTGTACGATGATCTCATGGAGAAGAAATGGGTTGATTTATCAACTTTCTTTGTTCCGCCCCTTTTTTTCAGATTAGTTTTTTCATTTTATAACCCGACCAAATTGTACACTTCTATTCAAAAAAAAATATTCTAGTTTTACAGTTTTTTTGTTTCATTGTAATCATGAAATGATTTATTTTGATCAGAATGAATTTTCAGAATTCTCTAGATTGGGAAGAATAAGCATGAAAGCGTTAAAAAATGTTTGAATAACTTTCAGAGGTTCTTGTTTTGTTTGACTGGAAGGTTCATAAGATCCAGACGCTTCTGGTAGTGGTTCTTCCGTTGTTGAAGTGGCAATCAAATAGGATGATGGCTTATTCATCGGCGAGTCAAGGGTGGTGCACCAGCAACGATGTTGGAAACAACGAGGGATCGCGTCGAGCTATAAAATTTTCTGTATTTATATCCACTCCGTAAGTACCGAAAACTGCCAAACAACGATCGATTATTTGCGTGTGCAATACTTCTAGTGGTATTGCGGACTCATTACAACACGCCACTTTGAAAATTTTTAATTCGCGGCTGCCAAATCAAAATTCTGTTCTTTCAAGACAATAACTTACCTCGTCCAGTTCCAAGCACCAATCTTTGCACACTGTGGCCGTTTTGCACTTTGGTCTCTGACCCCTTCGAAAATGCTTATCAGCTCCCATGGCTTCAGAATACACAGAGAAATTCATGATGCAAAAGAAAATCAATAAAAGAAAATAATTGGAGAACATTTTAGGCTCAAGTTTTGTGGTTCGTCGTTTTGACGGGTGATAAGATGAGGAGTGTAAGAAAACACCTGTCAGGGCCAGCTGCCCATTCAGAGTTTGCTATTAGGTCACTCAGAAGGGTTCTCTTTCTCATTAAAAATCATAAATGCGGGAAGATATAACATTTATTGGATAAGAACTCGCCTGAACATGATAACAGTTTGAAAAAGATTAGATAAATGAGAATCACAAAATCTGACGTTTTGGAATTTTTTTTCATAATGAACAGTCGATCTGATGTGTGTTCTGTTCAAAAAAACATCTCATAGAGCAGTGAAGCGTAGGAGATTTCAGAAAATTCCCCAAAGAATCATAAACTGAAGAAGATTGCGGTCTGAACACTTAGGAAAAAATATACCATCAGCAAAAAGTTATTAATTTTCTGTTGGGTTACTAAAATCTACTGAGAATAAAGTTTGAAACCCATGTAACAAGAGAAGCCTTCCACCGGAACAGAATACGGATTCGTGCATTATTTGTTCTCAGGTATCCAGTGGTATATCTATTGGAACTCCACTTTCATTTCTGAATACCCTGAACAATAGTTTTTAAAGCGGCTGAAATAGACTCGCTATGGTTTTAGAAGACTTCACTATATAACAATAAAAGCTCTCTGGTCAGTGGAACAATATTTTCTCATCATCATTGATTCTTTGGAAGCTATGAGCCTTGCACTATCTCATTCTATCTTTTAATTTTTATCTTTCTCTCTTTCAGTTCTCAAAACTCTCCGTCTTCCTTCAATCCCATCTTTTTTCGAATCTTTGTTTCTCCATTTTTCTCATTTTCCTATTTTTCCCTTTGTTCATTATGCAGTACACTTTTAATGTGCGTCGGTGTTCTTTTAATCATTTCTCACATGTGTGTTCAAGTTTATCCTCGTTTCATTAAATACATGATTTTTAGATGCCTCTCTGGAACCAAATTCTCTTAAATGTTTTTTCTTGTTGTCCTACTGTGCTAATATGAAGCTCAGTTAATTCAAAACTAGGAGAACGTTTTTTAGTTTGCTCAATATCTAACCACACAAACAATCAGTTAGAAAAAAAATCCATTTGTCTCGTCTACCATTTCAATGTCTTACAAACGAGAGAGAGAGAGACTATTCCGCAAGCCTATAACCTCTAACTATGAACGTCTAATTACACTGGGATACTGAAAAGAACGAGGAAGACAAGTCAAAATGTAACGCCCAAGCAACCATCATTCCCCTTTTCCAAGTGAAATCCTCTTCCTTTTTTCCCTCTCTTCCCTTCTACGCACAAAGCCGGTAATAACCGGGGAGAAGAGGAGTGGTCAAAGAGAGGACAATTGTCGGGACGATCATAGCGATGGACACAAATTCTCTCCGTCCAACCAACTTTTCGCAAAGATGAACTTACTAGTTTTCATCGCCTCTTTCTCCTCTGACTCAGCAATTTAGCTGCAGTTCGTTATTTTTGAAATTGGCCACACAGATATTAGGTATGGGGAGTTACTCATATGTCTACAGTTATACTCAGTTAGCTTATTAACATGAGTTTTCAAACAGAAGCGATTTCTTTTTGTTCATTTTTATTTTTGAAAAAAAAAAACCAAAAAATGTTTTTATTTGTATTTTGTCTCTTCTTCTAAACATCTCTTCGAAAACAAAAAAAACCATGTAGCTTTTTCTCCACGCTTCAAACATGATTCTAGACTACCTGGAATATTTCAGGAAGATTTTTTCTTTTGATTAAGATCTGAATTTTTTAGTTTTTGAAAACTTCTCCCTCTAGCAATTTTTCCTGTTTGATCTACTCTCAAATACCATATTCATCATGACACGTTTTCCGTATAAGCCGATCTTCTATGGGGGGTTGTTGCTAAGTAAACTTTTGCATCAAAGAAGAGCATTTTCTCATTCTTCTTTCTCAAACATTTGAGTGACACATTTTCTCTTATAAGACATTTTTGGGAAACAACTTTACCTACAAGCAATAACAAACAAAAAACAATCTTATCTTCATAAATTTAAATCATCTTTGTATATGGAACCTGCCTGTTCTTACTTGATGTCCTTCACTTTTTCTCTCTAAAACTTCCAAAATTTCCAGCTTCTCCCAGTTTTCCTGTCTGACTATGAGCTGATCTGAAATTCCATGAACACATTCAAAAATGCATTCTCACGTTACGAAGAAGCCATCCTCTTACAAGTTCGCCACATGTGATGTTCAATTTTGGAGCAACGATCAGAGAAACGTTTCACATGGGAGAGTCACTGCGGCTCGGGCCACGATCCGTGGGAAAGAGACATTGATAGATCAGCCAATGGAGGAAGAGGTAAGAGAGATTTTCCAATGCTACAGGTCTGGTTGCTTGGAGGAGCTTGTCAGATTTATATCGGAGATGTTGAACACAAAAAGGAATATGAACCTTCATAAATTGTTGCCTAGCTCTTCAGTTTTTCATTGCAGATTTCCCAAAAAGTAATGTCATCTGGTACCTATTCCGTGTCAAAGGCGTGTGGGAACGAACAAACAAGAGATGTGCAGAAAGAGGTGCAAAGGACTTTCTATACAACAGTCACGAAACCACAGAGGTGAATTTATCTTGATAAATATGTTTGGAGGGTTATTCCACAAAAAAAAATTATCATCCACAAAATTGATTAATCCTAAAAACACTGCTAACTTTGGATCACTCGTTCAAAGTTACTCGCTTTCAACTGGAAGTCAAGATGGAGAGTTATTTAATTCGGATACACCAGCAATTGCAAGATGAACTCTTTTTTGTAAAGTTCTGCGTATCTCAATCTCATCGTTCTGGTGTAAGAAAAAAAGAGAGCATCCCTTTCGATAGATTTCGCGTTTTGTGTTTGGCTAGCTCCAGGCGCACAATGAAGATTAGTTTTTTTTTTCATATAGTGAAGACTTGGAAGTCTTTGTGTAAACCGACTAAGTATGACCTATGTAAGATGCAGACGCAGTGGAAGACTTAAACAGATATGCGCTAAACAACCGTTTATTAATCGGACAAAACGGAGTTATACGGATGCAAGGTGGGAGCTGGGGCCTATAGAGACAGGCTAAGACACGAGCGCAACGAGTTAACATTAGAGTTCTAGAAACAAAGGTAAAAGGCCTCGATCCCTCGCTCTCCTCGCCTTATATAGGGCTCGGAGAGACGCAGAGAAAGCGGGAAAGTTAGAGACAATTAATTAGCGGTTCGGCGAGATCACTTGTCTGTCGGTGGTGCGCGTTTGCCTCGTCGTACTGTACTTGGTGAACGATGTGAGTCTAATCGGGTGAACGATGAACATGCGTTGTTACGTGATGGGAAGAGGGAGAGTTGGTGGTGACTGAACGTGGGGTTGATGACAACTCCCACACCTCCCCTGTCATGTCGAACGTCCCGGGCGACATCATCTAACTCGACCGATGACCGTGTTGGCTTATTGTCGACTGACTTCGAATTAGGCGTGGCTTTATGACTTGTGCCATGGCTGACGGATCAGACCATTTGCCTTCTTCTACCATCTTCCTTCCTTTCCGTTCACTTCTTCATCCTCCTACATCCTCCTTCCGACTCCTCTATCCCGAACCATCCTCTTTGTCCTTCCTTCTGTCCTCCTCCTTTCCTGTCCTGCTGACTCCTTCTTCCTTCCTCTTTTGTCCTGGTGACTTCTTGTTGCTGTCCTTTCTTGTGGCTGATTGCCCCTTCATCCTGGTGTCTTGTCTGGCTTGACTGGCCCCTGTTTGTGGTCTTCACTGATCCTCTTGATCGACCTCATCTTTGGTTAGATCCTTACAAGTGTTGACTGCTTGGTCCTTTCTTGGATACGAATTCCTCGAAGTTGTCCTCGTCTATTGACTAGGCTTGTGCAACGAATTTACTCGGTATCTTTGATCGGCTTCTGCTGACTTCCTTGACTGGTTTACTTGCTCCTCAGCTGATGACCTTTGGCGATGAATCGTCGAGTTGAATTCCTAACGGCTTTCTGAACTCTTCTTGTTGGCTTCTTGGTCTGGACTAAATCCTTGCAAGTGTTGATGATTGCTTCAGCTCCATTCCTCAATACCGATTGACTGATGTTGTCTTCATCTTTGGCTATACGTGTCTGCGTATTCTGTTGATGACGGACTGATTGGTATCTCCTGGTTTGCTTCAGCTTCTCCTGACAAGATGTTGTGGGTGATCTTGGTGATCTAAGTGATCCTTCTAGTGGATGCGCATTTGCTTCTTGCCTCTGGACTACTGTCGTTGTTCTTCCTTTGAGTTGAACTGCTATCCGTAGCTTCAGCTTCATACAAGGTCCTTGTGACTCCTGAGCAGTTTGACTGCTCCATGAATCGTTGTAGTTCTACGAATCCTCTCGTTGCTCTCTGATGGCTTATCTAGATTGCTACGATCCTCGCTAGATTGATGATGGCTGTACTGATCCTCAGGTATTCTTTGAGTGACTTTCCGAATCCATTTGTCCTACTGACTGATGAACTGTGCTTGGCTACTTCTGGATTGACGTGTCCGTGATGGTTAGTTCAACCTTTGATGATCTGAACTGATCCTTTTGCAGCTTTGATGTGACGTGATGTTGTCGCATGATCCTCTGCTTTGATTGGTTTCTCCTTTTGACTTATTCAACTGATGATGACTCATCTCCTTGACTTTGTCTCTTGGATGACCGATGTTGATGTGACTTTTGTGAATCACGACGATTGTGACGATCTCACCGATAGCTTGTGTTGATCCTTCCGACGACTTCTTGCAAGTAAATCTTCTTCTGGATCTGATGGACTGAATCCTTGTTTTTCCTCATGCTACTCCTCTGGATACTTGAACTGAACGACTTGTTGGAACTTCTAGAATTAGCTACTTCCTAGTTATTCCTTTTGACTGGATTGTTGTTTGTGTTCTGATCCAACTTTGAGCTTGAGATTGACATGATTCCTCGGGCTATCGCTTATCGTTGAACTGCTACTGGATACTGTTGACTGATCCTTTGATTGGTTGGCTGACACTTTTTGATGTCTTTTTGGCATGATTATTGTTATTTAGCTTTTAGCTTTATTTTCAGGTGCTTCTTTGGCACATCTTTCTGTTATTACAGGTGCTTCGTAGGCACATCTTTCTGTTGACAACAGGGGAAATCACCTCGAAGGTGTACAATGAACGGGTAAGTAAAACAGGGTGAAACGCATTGAATGCTACGTACTACCAGTACTTCTCAGTTAGTTACTTGCTTAAGACGGTAAAACTAATGGGGAACAAAAAACTTATATGTGTGGGTACCTAGACTAGAAAACCTAACGAAACCAAATGTCTTTTGACTAAATCCTCTTATACAAACTATTGAATCTCCTCAAGAATGTGTTGCATCCTTATGTACTATTTGCAAATACACTTCGGTTGCTCCTTTGACTAGATGATATTCCAAATCATTTAATGACGATGTCCTAAGAAGGTGACTTGATAACTATGTCCGTGACTTGTTTTGACTTCCTCTGATCTGAATTATCCTCGATGGTTTTACATCTTGGAAAGTTTCGCGCTCTTAAGAGCACATAGGTTAAAAGGTTGATGACGCCGGGAGCCGCTTGCCCTCGCGTTCGATTAACAACGAACGCCTGTGAAGGGTACACGACTCGCCGTTTGGCTTGCGTCTAGATTGGCTAATCTTCATGTTGTTGGTACTGAATCGGCTTGACTCGACTGTTGACGATTGACTTGGTGAACGAACGAAAAACGATTGCGCATACCGAATTCCGAACGATGATTGATACGTCATGTTGTTGTTGTTGTCTGTGCCAAAACCAATTGTTGTTTTTGATTGCATGCTCCTTGAACGTCTCCAATGAACAGCAATGGTTTGTCCTCATGTAAGAGTTAGTTGACGAGAACTTGGTGACTGGTGATCCTGCAGAATCCCTGGTCCTTGACGATCGTATCCTTTGGTTAACCATGGCTTTGGTGGGGTTTCGCGCTTGCTCACTATTCTTCTTCCTTTTTCTTCTTTACTCTTCACAATCGCTTCCTTACAAAACCAAAATCGCTGGATGACATTACACTACCAATGGATACATTACACTACCAATTTCCTCGTTGTTAGTCTATTTGGATTCTAGTTTGACTAGATCTCCTTTTGGTTAGTTCCTCTTTGGGATTGCCCTTTGATGATGATAATAGAGGCCGGCCCTCGTATTATTTTGTTTTACTTCTTTCTTCTTTCTTTCCTTCTTTTCCTTTACTCCTTGCTTTGATACCTTCTAGGCACTTTGTTAGTTGCTCCTTGAGCTTCATCTGGGCTTTTCTTCACTTCTCTCTAAGGAGTAGCCTGGGATTTTCGCTACTCCGAACATTACAGTTCCTTTTCACTATCCTTCCTTTGGATGACTTTTCTTTACCAAGAACAATTTGACGTTGTTGAACTCAAACGATTGGTGTCTCCTCTTCTTGAGTTGACTTGCTCTTCTTCGTTGAATCCTCCAAATCACTTTGATGACTTCTTTGGTGTCTTCATTGGATTGTGTACTTGAACTCACTGACTTGAATCCTCCTATGGAGTGAATCGAAACCTTCCTTGGTTGAAACCACGAATTGATCCGAGATCCTTATCACTTCTGTGACAATCTAGTCCTCTGAACATGTTGTTGACATCTTGTCTCTTTTGAGCTTCCGAACTGAGATGACGAATGACTTCTTCTATCTCTTGAATCGATGATGACGATGACCTGCACACCAAATCTGTTGACTAATTTGACTGGCGTCTGTAGACTGATGTGGGTCTTTACTTCGTGTTTATTCATCTTGACTCAATGTTCATTGGTATACTCTGCTGACTGATGTTGACCGATGTTGAACAATGCTCTGTGAAATCCTTTTGATGATCCTCTTGACGATAATCTTCTCCGGGATACCACGTCGATTCCTAGACTGTGTGACCAATCCACAAGGCTTTGACGATCTGTTGGCGATGCTTGCCTCCCCTGTCAAAGAATGTTGCACATATTTCGGCTGGCTTTGTCTTCCTGACTTCATCTTCCGATATCTTGTCTTGATTGAACATGACTGTTCTTTGTCCTGATATCTTCCGAATGACGATTTGGTTGACGACGAACTATGTGTCGACTGCCTGATGACATGACGATGTGTAACATCTACGGATACTTCTGTTGGCGTACCAATGTCTTGCGACTTCTGATACTCCTGATGTTGTTGATGCATCCTGATGGAATCCTTGACAACTTGTGTTATCCTTATGACCAGTTGACTCTTCTGTTTTCCTAGCGAAACCGTACTGAATTCAAAAGTGGATTGAATCGTTCCTCGTTTTCCTCGGAATACTGATAAGCATTGACTTGATACTGATCAATGGCACGACGTTGCGACCTCTTCCTGTGATCCTTGATGTGTCCTCTGACAATCAATGCGATCCTCTTTGACATATATCCACAGCTTTCTCTGGCGACGATACTCACTGCTTCTATCCTTGGCATCTAGAATCCTCTGATCCTTGTTGTTGACACCGATTTGACGTGTTACGTCCTTCTTTGTTGCTATGCCAGCAATGGCGACTATCTCGTTTTCTTCTTTGTAGACCAGTTTCCTCTGAATCTTCAACTCCTTGATTTCTTCCTCAAGAACTGAACGTCTTCTTTCGTCCCAATGAATTGGTGCGATGTCTTGACTCAGAATTCTTCTTCTACTTTACATCCTCAACTCAGGCTAATTGATTTCCCTGACGATCATCCACGAACTATGTCTTCTGTTCTGTTGTCTCTTCATCTTGTGTCCTAGCAAACGGTACCGGATTCAATATACGATTGAAATCTTTCCTCTCTTTTGCGTGTTTCCCGACGAATTAACAATGGACTGATCCATGAGCGAATGATGTTTTGCATCCGAAAATTCCTGATGGACTTCTTCCGCGAAAACGTGTTCTTACACAACTGATACATCCTGAACTGTTGATGAACTGTATACTTCTCAGCAATAAAACCGATTAGCAACTGCTCTTGATGTTGAATTCAGCGATTTGACGTCATACATCTTCATCTGACAACGTGTTCCGAAACGATCCTGATACATAACTGTCCGGCTTTAGTTAGACTGCTGCCATAAGCTACTTCTCCTCGAACGAACGGTTTCTTGATGACTGACGTCTTCACAACTACTCAATGTGTACTGCTCCTTGATTTGATGAAACAAATAGCAATTGATGTTGACTGAACAGTTGATTTGACGATCGATGTCTTCTGAACATCCACGTGTCCTGACTAATGCTTCAGTGTGTCTTCTTTGACGACTTCAGTTGATTTCTGTCTTCACGACTTCATCTGTGGCTCTTCCACTTTCTACTACATGCTTGACTTGTTTGACTTGTCTTCTGGTGTTCATGACTATCTTGACTATCCTAGCGTCTATCTTCTGCGTTCTTCTTCAGCTAGACTTGTAGACTCCGCTTGGATATTTGGATTATCTTGGCACCAAACTGCATGATTCGAATAGGCTTCAAAGCTTCTGACTTGTTCTTCAGCTAGTCTCCTAATCTTCTTGACGATTTTGACTCAAACAAAGATTGTGTTTGCTTTCGTCTTCTTTTGTCGATATCCCTTGACTGAATGGAATCGTAACGACTACTTGAAAACATGAGCTACTTGCTCTTCTCTTTGCTCAAAATCTGACGACTTCGAAAACTGACTGACGATCATGATGACGTGACGACCATGTCTGATCTTCTTTTAGTCTCCTTGACTTGCTCTTACACCAAACGTGATGTTGAATCACGGATTTTCTATCTTCTTTGTCTCTTTTGTCGAAGTGCAATGATGTTGGCGACTTCTTCTTGACTATCGCGACAATCGATATACTCTCTCTTTGGCTTGAGCAATTACTGGCAATGGTTTTGTCTTGTTGACTTGGCTGATCCTATTTGACTAGGTTTTCTCCACCTTTCTCTCAACTTGACGATATTGAACCAAACTGGCAACGCCAGACCCATTTGAGCTCCCATGGGTTTGCTTGACAGCGGGATATCACAGCATGGCTCCTCTTACTGGATTCCCTCGGTGCTTCCTGGCAATCCGACACTGGATTGACCCACCAAAACCTTTTGTCTACTTTGACTTCGACCCAGGTCACACCGACACCGACTTTCACGGCTCTTCCTTCTCCTCTTGCCTACACGTTTCTGGATTCATGAACGATGACTTCTTGACGAACTTCAACATTCTTCTCTTTCACAAGTATCTGTATATAACAAAGTTGCAACTCAAAACGAGCTAAATGGATAGGTAATTGAACTGGACACGCTACCCGGCTTGCCGTCAACAGCGATATGCAACGCTGTTCTATGACGGTTACCGGACGCGCCACTCTGCTCCCAGACGATATCGCTTTCCTTGGCGTCGTACTCACGAAACGATCCTATCCGCTACTTTGTTCTTGACAATTGGTTGATTCTGACGAAACCAGCGCCTTCCGATCGATTCTCCTGTTTTTGACGTAGAAGTGTCGAAACGATTGATGTTGTTGGCTGCTGCTTGACGAATTGTCCCAATGTGTTGACTTGTTCCGCTGTTCACTGCTCCAAATGTGGCTTGAAGTGTTCCCAGCGCTACTTGTTGTCGAAATTCCGAAAAATTTGACGTGATTTGAGTGAATCCTTCTTCCTCGACCCTTGACGACGAGTTGTTGATCAGTTTGACTGATGAATGCGACGAATTCTTGACGAAATCCGTTGAAACGACGAAAAACGACTGACGAAACCTCTTGACGAAACATTTCGAAAATCCTCCTCCGTAAATCCACACGAGCGGCGCCTCTCTACCGTACTCGGGCCTCCGTGACGAGACCCTTCCGCATAATGACTTGCGCCTTTGAACTCTCTTTTGGCGGGCGTTCAAATTCGGGTGGTGTTTCTTCGCATTTTCCGAGCGATTGACGATGGAATTGATGAAGTTGTCGGCGGCGAAATCGGCGATTGTCTTTTTGCAGATGTTGTAGGTGCCTCCTCCGACCAACCGACGTCCCAAACGACTGCACTCGCGTCCTCCTGACCAAACTGCTCCTGATTTCGCTGCTTCGCTAAACTCCATCAGCTACTCTCATCTCCTTCTCCTCACGTTGTCCTTGACCGAAACGCTTGAGTTCCTTGACTTGACGATGTCCCTCTTGTTGCTCTGCTTGTTGACTCGTCGACGGCGGCTTGAACTGCTCTCTCCGATCGACACGATGACCAAACCAACGAAAGAGACGGAAGAGTATGGGGGTTCCCAAAGCAGCGTGCTAGCTAACTAAGGGAAAGAAAAGTGGCCTTTGGGCGTGTAAGCCCTACTCGCTGATGAACTAGCGCGCAATAGTCATGGCCCTACTACGCGAAAGACAAAAGCGAGCCCTGTTAAACTCGAAAGTGCTAAAACCTATAAAATGTCCCGTCCCACTATAAGATAGAGAAGGTTCGCGACGCCTAAACTAAAAGTGGGTAAACCCCGGCGGGCACCTAAACACCCTCGCGCTGCAGACTCGGTGGTTTTACGCGAGCTGCTACCAGTGAAGACTTGGAAGTCTTTGTGTAAACCGACTAAGTATGACCTATGTAAGATGCAGACGCAGTGGAAGACTTAAACAGATATGCGCTAAACAACCGTTTATTAATCGGACAAAACGGAGTTATACGGATGCAAGGTGGGAGCTGGGGCCTATAGAGACAGGCTAAGACACGAGCGCAACGAGTTAACATTAGAGTTCTAGAAACAAAGGTAAAAGGCCTCGATCCCTCGCTCTCCTCGCCTTATATAGGGCTCGGAGAGACGCAGAGAAAGCGGGAAAGTTAGAGACAATTAATTAGCGGTTCGGCGAGATCACTTGTCTGTCGGTGGTGCGCGTTTGCCTCGTCGTACTGTACTTGGTGAACGATGTGAGTCTAATCGGGTGAACGATGAACATGCGTTGTTACGTGATGGGAAGAGGGAGAGTTGGTGGTGACTGAACGTGGGGTTGATGACAACTCCCACAATATGTTGATTGGTCCTTTCGACGGCTAACAGCATTTATAGCACAGTTAAATTAAAAAATGATCTCAATTTAAGACTCAACAATTCATCCATCTCGTGTGGGGCCTTTTCAGGCCTCTCGTCATTTGTATTACTGGTGTTTTCCTTTTGATTTCAATGAATAAAATAAATCTGGTTGACCTACTTAGTGCCCATAAGACTTGCTGATTGAGGAAAAAAAACATTTATTTGAAAACCATAACACAAAAAATTCTGGAATTCCGTTAATAATGTTTTGATGCGGTTCAGCTTTCCGATGGTGTCCAAGTGGTTTACAGTTAACGAAGATAAATCCCTATAACTACGAAAACTTTTTCATTTCTTTCTGTTCTTTAAGTGACAAGAACAAACAATGCGCATCTCTTTTATCATTATGTTTCATTTGGTGTTTGTGCTTGACATCCCCCCTATATTCTATCACCCTCTATCTTTTATCTTAAGTACCTCAAACTTTCAAGTTTCTAGACTCGCCCCTTGCCTCGGGGGGAGGCCTCTCCATCGAAATCTAATCTCCTACAAATCAAAAAAGAAATCTCTAGGAACATGATCTAGAGTTTTTTGCCGCATTGCAATGTCTAATTACTCGTTTAATTAGCATTTGTTATAACGAACAATGGGAGCAAAATGTTGTGCTCCATCCAGCTGTAAAGTGAGAAAAAGGTACAGTTTTTACATACTTTTGAATTCAAATCCATTCTCATATTTTAGACTCAAATGTTGAACATAACTAGGTTCTTAAATTTGAAGACTTCTGCATAATTTCATTATATTCAGATTGCTTGACGAATATGAAACACACGAAGTATATGTCCCTTCTCGAAGTACATCCCAAGATCCAGATGTATCGTTAAAACGCCGACAGAATAACACGATGAGACTCTCAGTACAATCTGAAGGCACCTCCAAAGAAATCGAAAAAACATCATCCACACCTGGAGTCTCTTTGACATTACCACGTGTCAAAAACCATACGATAAGATCAACAGATACAGTACCCATAGTAAGGGTCGATGCCAGAAGGCCTCCATTGAGGGTGGAAACAAGTCATGTTGTGTGAGTTTTTTTAGTGATTAGATGCAAATAAAAAACCGAAAATCTCTTCCAGAACGGGATCTCTAACTCGTCAACTGAAAGATATATCTGGTAAAAGTGTCGTCCGGGATACCAACACTGGTCAAACAATGGCTGCATCTCAACGACAACCACCTGGAAAGGTCACTTATCAGTATAAGTGAGTTTTTTGAATATGAAATCACGCAAAAAAATAATTTTTTTAAAGAGTAAACGCATCAGAACGACGAGTCGAATATCGTTACCAGTCAGAAACGTTATTATATGATTTCGAGGAGACCACGTGAGTTTTTTCATGAACTTTATAACAAAATAACAACGATGAACTGTTCTGATTTCAAAAAAATCTGGAACAAATTTATTTTTGATTTTTGCGTCATTTCTTCATTTTATTTCTGCAATTTGTTCGTAAGGTATTTTTCAGTAGTTCAGAGGTTTCTTCAGTTGATAATAGCTGATAATAACAAATTTTTTTTTCAGAAAAAGAGAACAATTCGAAACGTGGAACAGCAGAAAACGAAAGCCTTCTAATGCCGTGGCAGCGGTGACGATGATCAGGAAAACGAGGAGCCTTCAGGACCAAGCTGATATAACCGACTTTTTAGGTACGCGAAGCATTTTATGAAATTTAAAAAAGGCAAAGGGTGAATCAATTGGGCACTATAAATAATTATATTCTTTGAAATTAAAATGTTGGTTTGAAAAAGAAACACATAACACCTGGTATTGATAAAATCTCAGGCATTGAAAACTGACCAAAATCTTTATTTCTCTCTTCCACTTGTATGATTTCATAAGTAATAGACTGTTATACTATGTGCAACCTACATGATTTTGTAGCTCGATGAGCAAATATCCCCGGAAATAGTGTTTCCGAAATAGAGGCAGAGAGAAACGAGTAAGGTCCTCGTACACACTGTAGTACCTACCCCGAAGATATGTTATCTTTCTTTTGGCTTGCCGGTTTTGTTCTTTTTCTTTTAAAGTTAATTTTTATATTTTTTCGTCATTAACATTATAAGGCTACAAATAGTTTTTTATTCGTTTCCTGGGTCGTGTCTAAACCGAAGTCCTAAACCTATTCACAATGTTTACAAAGTGCTAATCAGTACATCACACTGACATCTAACAACACAAACTCATTATTTCTCTTATTTTCTTGTTTTTATCACGATCATTTCAAGAATGCTTCATCAAGCATTCTAAAAATATTCCAGAAAATTTACTAGCATAGAATTGAACGGATTTCCAATTTCGTCAAAATTTCCAATCTAAATTGGTACACATGCATTCATACAAACAAACTCATACACACATGCATGCTTATTTTGTGTATCGATATTTAATTGATAAGGAATGTATGTGTCGTCATTGCCACAATAGGAATTGAAGTGCTAAAACCCCCCGACGGTGGGGGTTGTGTGCATACATTTTTCAGCTTTTTTTATCGAGAGCAAGTTTACGGAAAAAGAATCGACACACCCTTTTTGCATTCAGCTGGAATTTTAGTTTTCTCTCTAATTTTTTAGATTTTTTTTTGAGAACTTTTTTCAAGTATGTTTTCTCTTATTTTCAAATAAACCTCCCAGTCAAAATAGTAGAGAATTTCCATTTGAAAAGATAGGACACAGGTGGTCCCAGCATGCATCTTTTGCTGGGTCTACCCTGCTCTTTTTCCTTCTACTAGCAATCCAAATTTTGAATCTTCTTTTGATACGAAACTATTTCGGTAACAATAACATGAGAAACCAATTTTTGTTTGAGCTATAATTATTTCAAGAATCATAAAATACCGAAATTCTTATATTGTTTCTACTATCTTGTTAAATTTCCTAACAGTTTATCCAATTATTTTATCTATATTTTCTATAACAGAATTTGATGTGCCTTCTTTTCCTTTAATTCTTTCACCCCGTTCTAACCACTATAACAATTGTTTCCAAAGTTCACAACATCAACTAAATGGGTTCTTCGCATCGATATAATGTTGACGACGTCTTTGCTGAATCGGATGATGATGATGCTGAGTTTCGATCATCCACATGGAATTTCATTGAAAACTCCTCTTCAAGTAGAGATGTCAAATCGGAGAGTTATATGAGGAGCACACCAATTCGAACACCAACAGCGTTTAACAGTAGAATTGGTGGAAAGGGATCAGCAAACGGTGTGGAGACGAGAACAACATTTACAGAATTACCCAGCACGTAGGTTTCGAAACACTGCACAGAGACCCACCATATCAATGTGTTACGACTAAAAATTTAACAAATACTAATAGGATTTATAACTCACTCTTTTTCAATCAATTTATTGACTGAACTAGGCTCATTGATCACTAATAAGTTATAACAACATCTTTTTTCATGTTTTTCAGTTCTAAGAAAGGTTAAGATTTTGTAACACGTTAATATTTTGTGTCGTTTTCCGTCGTAAATCTTTTCTTGATTCCGTAATAATTCGTGATCCTTAGGCCCGTAAGTACCAGCCGGACAGCTTCGACTTACCAGTTTCACTACGTGACACGACGTGTGAGCAGCACCGGAGCCCGTTACACTACTGTAGAGCTTGAGAAAACTACTCGTGACTTACCAGAACAACAACAAGAATCTTCACAGAAACAACCCGTGGTGCAGGTAATTCATAGGCATTTGCAGAAGATTTCATATAGACGAATCCACTTATTCTAGAGGAGGATTCCTGTGCAAATGGTAGGTAATGGCGGCGAGACCACTTCCTACTCGAGGTACTCTTTGGCCAATGACATGATTCAACGCTACAATAGTCAAACGTTTTCTGGGATATCACCTCATCAGAGACTTTCCTCATATTCGTTGCACAGTATAGTTGGTAAGAGAGAATCTTTAATCTGAAGAAGTGTAAAATATATAAAGGTTTTGGTCAGAAAATATAATTTTCAATGCCTGGGAAAAGTATGAAAATAGCTGTAAAGGTGGAGTTTCAAATTATAAAAAACAAGAAAGTTGGGGGATGTTCTTGCACAATACTAAAAATGTAAACATTGCCTAGAAACTAGGTCCGTACTGAAAAGTGTTATCTACACCAAAAACTATAACACGCCTTCTGTCCACCGTGACTAGTCGGTCCTTGAGCTTCAATGGCTTTTTCTGGCTGCTACTGTTTGCTGCTAGACCACCCAAAATATTATCAGTTTTACAGAAACTAAACTGAAATTAAGAAGTTTACATGAACTTTTTCTTGTGTGTTTCTTTTGTTGCTCAAACTAATTCGACATCGTATTTTTTGAACCATGATAAGAACCTTATCTAGTTAGTGGTCAAGATTGGGTGATCACCGCAAAATGACGCCGCCTGATTCTCTTGTTTTATAACTAGATTTGGGTTTTTTTAGAGCCAAGTTTTTTTCCTTTGGGTCTTTTTGGTGATTTCTTCATGTTTCTCGCTTTTTGACTAATGCCTCTGTGAGTTCTTCTTGATTTTCTTGTACTCCTATACGTACCAAAACCATTGCCAAGAGGGTATTCCTCTTCCTGACCACATACTTCTCAATGGTTTTCTATGAATACATGCTCCCTTTTTCCTTCGATGTTTCGAGTTCCTCCAGCCATAAAAAACCGAATTTCGTTTGGAATGTTTGTATATGCTCTCTTGCCAGCTTCCTAGCTAGTTAAACTCAGCGCCATCTGTGCCCGAAAAATGAAGGGAACATTAATCCGTACGATACACACAACTCGGAAGTCACTTCTCCCGCAGAAACTGAAATTAGAATAGAGGATTGAAAGACGCAGACGGAGAAAAATGGGAAGATAGAACTATTGCCAATAGATGATTTTTTCGGGAAAAACTTTCCCTTTCGAAAATTCTGTACTGGAAAACGCACTTACGAGGTCTGCTAGTCTACTAGTGTGCAAACGTACTCCTTAACATATGTTTTCGGTCTTTCCAACTCCCGCTTCATCTTTTTCATTATGTCGTAAATACTGTATCTCCTAAGGTTCTCTGTAAAACTAATGCGCATCTGTAATATATTTTAATACCATGAACAGTGAGATGATAGCACACACATATATGAGGCGAATCTATAATATTAGCATTCGTGTTCCCTCATGTGGTGTTTGAATAACGTAGGAACACCCTGTATTAGAAGCGCATTCTTTTTCCAATCTAAGTACTTGTAGTATATAATTTTATCAAACATTTTTGATTAAACACGTCAGCTCGGAAACTAGGATCATAAATAATTGTAACTTTTCTCATTCCACTCAACCACAACCTCCTCTCTAAACGGATTATCGCCCCGGTTTCATTCTCTTTCACTATGGACGAATGGACAGCTTGACCTTCCCCCGTTTTCCGTCAAAATCGGTATGTGTCCTTGTTTATACTATTCGTATGAGGAAAGATTTCTGATGATTTATTTATTCTGAGTAGGTGTGCTTCGCACTTCTCTCATAGCTTTAGGGTACTCAACAAGAGTCTATAGGTTTCGTACACATCAATTTGAAGTCAAATTTTTTGAAAATTTTCAGAAAAATTGCTTTAGCTAGTTTTTTTTTAAAGGAGGACCAAATAGAATTTTGATCATAACGGTACCCTTGAGTAGGTATCCAAAATCTAGAATACCCGAAAAAAAAGAACGTAGAATAGTTTGTAGAATGGAAGAACGTATAGCATGGAAATTAATTTTCAAACTCAAAATTTTAAAAACCTGATCCGAGATGTTATGTCTTATATGGTGTATCCTTGAGCAGGCCTATCTTTTGAGGCAAACTTGTTTGTTTCCCTTTTGGCATCCTTTAATATAAAAAGAAACAAAAAGTTTTGAAAAAAAAAGTTTTCTTTCAAAATAAAGCTGCAAGTTTAAAAAATATGAGTCATAATTTCATCATGAAAAAATTTGAATCATTTTTAGAATAAAAAACATATGCAAAGAGTTTTTTTTGCATATCACTCCGCGCGGTGTCGATTTCTTTCCGCCGGACACCTCACTTATTTTTCCTTTCCGATCGTGTTCGTATGTCTTTTCTCTCTCGGTCTCTCAAAGAAAGTAGTACTGTCTAGCTTGTCTGTTTCTCACTGCGCCTCTTTTCCTCTCTAAAGCAACATCAACAGCCGTTCTACGTACCAGCCGGACCGTGGTCAGGTCATTGCAATTTATTTCTCCCCCTTGATTTTCTGTTTTGTGTGTGTGCGCGCTTTGCGCATTGAGAAAGAAAAAGAGAGGGAAGTAATTTCGAATTTCGCGCGCGACATATAAAAAAATCACAGTTTGAAAATTCTCATTCTTTCGAATCCCGAACTCTAGTTTTAGGGCTTCTATCACAGAATTCTTTGTTATTTTGCCGCTATCAGAAGTGTAAAGACCTACTAGTAGCTACTTTTTATGCATGGTTTTCCGGTACGACAGTCCGCAATTCCGGGCGACGTACATTGTTTACCGCGAGTAATTTTTTTTTGTTTTTTTCGTGTAAATTCATTATTTTAGGCTGAAAATGAGCGTTTTTCAATAAGTTCTGGCATTTTTCTGTCAAAAAGTCATAGAAAATCTACAAACTAACTCATATCCAACAAATTTGAGCGCGAATTAACCGAATTTTAGTCGGCAAATTTAGAATCTGATTCTTGAAAACTTTTCTATTCTTATAAAAGTTAAATTTCCAACAATTTCATAATTCGAATACATTTTTTTATTTGTAAGATCTCTGCTGTGCTTTTTGTTATCCGCAATCTTCCGTTTCTACTTTATCCTTATAATCTGTATTTTTATGTCTTTATAGCGATATACCATCTATAGCCCCACCTGGAAGAATCGAACCAAATTTTCCATTTCACCCAAAAAAAGATTTATATGGCACCGAAATGGTAGGCGAGAGATATCGTAGTAATCAACAGCAGAAGAAGTCAGCTGATCCATCAGACGCTTTCGAAAAAGAAGTTCTCGATCATTATGAACTTAATAGGGAAAAATATAACGGTAAGAGCTTGTAAATTAAAATTTTTCGCTTTCTTCTTACTCATCATCATCATTATTCTTCTTAGTTTTCCTCTTCTTCGCCAATTACTCACAAAACGTGGGGAGCAAAACTAAATCTACACCAAAAAGCGCATATGAATTCGTTGATTGAAATTCGTAGAATGTTAGAATGCGAAAAGATGAATCTTTTGAATTTTTCATTTGCATAGTTTCGCTCGATTTTCGATTTTTGATACGTATTCATCAATCAGTGTGATTGACAGTTTTCGCGCGGATTAGTCAGTGCTGATTAAATCTGTTCGATTTCAAGGCCTTGAACATTGATAAATTAGGAGTTAGTCGAAAAAATAAGACTCAATCTTTTGAATTATTGAAATATTCATTTAGAATAATACTTGCACCTATGTTCAATTTCAATGGAATGCACAAACAGATTTTTCTCAATTCTCTTGCCATTCTGTTTTCATAAATTGTTGATTCGCAGAAGTTGTATTCCGATTTCGAGGTTTTCCGAAGAAAAAAAGATTTTAATCTTTATAACATATAGCAACTACAAAACAGTCACAACTTTCGATCAAGACTCGTGATTTATATCTCAATCTAGAGGTTTGTGGTGCTGCTAGCTGTTTGATTGAGGGGTCAAGACGGCAAATAACGGTCAAACCAACACGAAAACTATTATTATTCCACTCAACAAAATCTAAGCGTGTATACAATTGTCCAAGCAAGACGAGTTTTGTTGAACTCCGAATGATTGGGTTCCAAAAGTTGAGCAAGCTATTTTTCGTGTTACTGAAAGGAGTCCGAAAGCCTATCTATAACTGATCCTCGCTGATAATGAGCAAGAATTCTTTTTTTTATTCACCGAATTATTGCTTTGGCGTGAACAACAAATATACTTTCGATAAGATGTATTGTCTCTTTGAGCCAAAAAAGACTGGAAACGCTAGTGTACCTGTACATGTGTTTCTAAATTATTTTGAATTAGAAAAGGATTCGGTGTTTCTACGCGAATGACTCTACAAGCAATAATTTTTCGCTTTCCTCACTTTTTCTACGTTGCAAATGAGTGAAATACAAGCATACAAAAGGAGCATCCATCTCTATTGTATAGAATGTGCTAAGCAATTTGTTTGTTGGGTAGAAAAGCATTCATGTATCGTAAGATGTAGAAATATGAGAATCGCGCTTTTGTAGATGGGCATGCGGCACAGGATGAACTAGACAGGGTAAAAAAATTGGAAAAAATGTAAAAGTTCTAGGAACGTTGATCATTTGGGGATGTTAAGCTCCGTTTCGGGAGGAAATCATGCCTGGAGCGTTTAACTAGTTGAGAAGACTGTTCCATCGGATCAAGAAAGCCCGTTGTTTTCCTCTATCATGATTCCCAAACAGCTAGTGTCTATAACAGTTGAAAAGTGTGCTAGCACCCATAGTTTATTTGAAAAAAACAAATCACTGATATTAAGATTGAGGTATTGCTTAATCGAAAAATCCCTCTTTTTTTCAGATGAAAGAGACAATGTGCAAAAGAAAACGTTCACAAAATGGGTCAATAAGCACTTGTCGAAGGTGAGAATGACATGCATTTTTTTGAAATGTTATCGAATATTGTTCAAATCTCCAGTATTCAATATGATTCATGTTAATTTTGTGATTTTTGCAGACGGGCCTCAAAGTCGACGATCTCTTTGTCGATCTTCGTGATGGATATGCACTGATTGCACTTCTTGAAGCACTTACAGGCGAGAGAATTGTGAGTCGAATCTAATTTTAAAAAATTCAATACAAGAATTCAATACCCCTGCCTTGTCATGAACGTAATGAAATTATTTCAGCAAAAAGAAAACGGATACACACGCTTTCACCGCATCCAAAATGTCCAGTATTGTCTGGATTTTTTAAAGAAGAAAAATGTGAGTTTCTGAAATTATAAGCAAAAATGAGATATTCAATTATGAAACATTGACTGAAAATGCTCAAAATTCCATTCTTCCAGATCAAATTGGTGAATATCCGGCCGGAGGATATTGTCGAAGGGAACGGAAAACTGACATTGGGACTCATCTGGACGATCATCCTGAACTTCCAGGTCTCGGTTATTCGTCAGCGTCTTCTTATGGAGTCGCAACACGAACAAATCAGTGCACATTCCTCCTCACAGGTCTTTTTTGTTACTGGGCTATTAACATGTGTTGATTGGTTAAGGTTCAGTAGGTGTTCGAGAAAGTTCCTATTGATACTTTTCCTAAATCCCAAAGAAGATGGAAAGCTCTTCTTTCTGATATTTTATTTCAAAATCGTTAACAAACTGTTGATTTTCGTTCCAAGAAGTGTTTCAGATTCCCATAGCTTCATTTTAGTTTTCCCAATAATTCCTGTTTTTTTTACAAGAGTGTGTGACGTGACGCTTCAGTTTCTATAATTTGCACCTGACCAAGAATGCCAGTTCTTGGTTTCAATAACTGATTTTTTTAAATTTTCCTACATCAAACATCCCCAAACTCGTCGCTCTTAAAAAGAACGGGTATAGAATATTTTCGTGTTGACAAGTTACTTTACGTGATCTTTAAAGAAATGGGGACGAATTTTTTGAAGTTTCCATTCAAAAAATGCAATCGATATTTCATGAACATTCGCTCAACTTCTGCAGGTATTCTATTTTTCATTGTACAATAGAGACATTTCTGTTAGTCTTTTTCGTGGATGGGTTTTAACGCTTCATAATACAAGCATAGCTAGCTAGAAAAAGTTGAACAACTTTTTTTTTTCAAAATCCGTTGTACCGAGAGACTAGTTGTTCATCAGAACTGAATTTTCCACCCTTACATTCTTTCTGTTTACCGGCACATTCCGTTGAAGTGAAAAATACGTGTCGACAAACAATTTCTGTACTAAGAACTAGAAATTGGAAAGAAATATAGTATCCGTTACCTTTGCCAGCGTTCGTGAACAACAATTAGTCATTTTTAAGGTGTGGCTTTGATCAGAAGTTTTCAAAAATTCATGCCCGAAATTACGGCATACTTTGTTTTCTAAACATCACTTTTCTGTCAAGTTGAAGAAAAACCAAGTGTTGGAATTTTTGGGTGTGGCATTTTTCTCTGTTGCCTTTGACATCTTCGCCCACGTTTCCTTCTTCTTCGCATTCAATTTAGTTGTATTTCTTTTCTGTGGGATTGATGATTTCTAATCATTTGGCTACCCAAGAGAAAAGAAAGAAACAACAGCATTTTGGGTTGAAGTTCAGTCATTTACCCCAGTTGGGAGATGTCGAGTTATGGAAATTAAAAACGACAGGTAAAACTGTAGTAAACTAGAAACAACAATCAGATTTGTATTGACTGAAACAAAGAAAGCAGTAGCTTTCGAACTCCCTTCAAATGAGAGTTAGGGCGGATTGCTCAGAAGTAAGGTGGAACAGAATATTACTCGTATAATATCCGTGTATGGTTGCTTTCATCATTTTAGTGGGCTGTGCAGCAAAGTGTAGACGTTCAAAATCTTTCTATTTGAAAACCGTAACATTTGTACTCAAAAACACGAGAAACATTCAGCGGCGGTATCGATGGATTACGCCTAGCCCTTGTTTAGGTTGAATTTTCCCTGCCCTTTGATTGTGTCCCCAATCTGTGCGAATCAATCAATTTGACAAGTTTCAATGTCCTCATCTCTTTTTTCCGTTTATGATTCTATTGTTATTTGGATGAGAGAGAAAAAGAGAAAAAAAGAGAGTGAGATGAAGGAGACGACCCAATACCCGGGGGCGTTGACTGTGACGAGAAGGAGGTAGGAAAGGTAGGATGGGTTTACGCCCTTACAAACATGGGCGGGTTGGGTGTGTCGTTTCCATCGTTTTTTTTAGTTTCTGAAAGAATTATGGTTTCTTAAATGGATTCAGAACGACACGGTGGGGTGTGTGATGTGACATTGAACAGTTGGGAAGAACTTTGAGAAGTAGACATTTTTATTGGGCTTGGAAAAGTTTTTAAGTTCATCCATAGTGGTTATTGAGATGCATCTTAGAAAGATGGATTGCAGTGAACTTTATGGAATTAGATTCGAAAACCATAAAGTAGTTAACGAAAAATCTATGTTTTCCGTCTATCACGTTTTAGGCTCGAATTTCTTCCTTTCATCTTCATTGTGCGCCTCACTGACCTTAGAATCGTTCCCAATAGATTCATTCTAATAGGGTTTTCGGGAATCGGTAGAAATTCGCCGTCCCTGTTAAGTCCAACCGATAGAATTTACCATATTTTTGACAACGGAAATTGTGATCCCAGAAAAAATACGGTTTTTCGCTGCGCAACTAAATTACGATTTTGAAACTGTGAGTTCTAGGATTGTGTACTTTTTTTTGTACAGCGCGAACATTTCTTCTCCCATGCATTTCACCGAAAAGAAATAGCAACCGAAGATGATGGAGCTGATCTGCAAACAGAACCTGCGTTTCATCGGCACCATTCTACTCACATATGAGTAACTGCCAGGAAGATGAATGAACTGCAATTTGAAATAAGACTATAAAAATGAGAAATGTCGATATTTATGAGTATAATAAAATTCGCCCTGTCACCATCGCTTTTGCGAACCGATGCTTTATATGCACACACAAGCTAGCAGCACGGAAAGCTACACACGCAGACACGTATTGTTTCACTCTGTGGCGTTTATATAATCTGTATATTATATTCCACTAATCATTGGCTATACGAGCAATTCTGGCTCTGGCTTCAATATATGAAAGTAATATTCTGAATATTTGAAACGCGTTGGATTCGCCTGTTGGAATAATCAAAATCAAAAACTACTGAAAGCTCGGCTAGCTCTCATGAATTTGGAGAATTATGGATTTCCAGTGGATACTCAAGCATCTGCTGTTATGGATTCAAGAACTAATCTGTTACTCGATTGAAATTTGTTGTTCTAATAATACCCCACCTTCCACCTCCTCTCTTAGCGCCACAAGCAGAAATGCCGAAATAGCATTCATAGGGCGAGAGAGTGAGGCTTCCGACGAAACGACTTATTACGGTCGAGAAGGCGACGACCCCACCTACTACACAGAAAAGAAGAAGAAGGAAAAGAAAACCACGCCCATCTCATGGAGCGAGGGCGGAGGAATGAAGAGAGAAGAAGGACTGCCTTCGACTTCTTCGTTCTCGACTTCTGCGTCTTCTTGTTCGAATAATTTCTTTTTACTTTCATCACAATCACCAACACAACAACAAAACGCCCAACGGGAGTTTTTTGCTTTGACTGTCCCATCTTCTTCATATCCTTCAAATTCTTTTCGATCTTTCCACCCGTGCGATCTCTGCGATTCGTACGTGTGGCAAACGAAATCAAGCTTAGTGACAGCATCTCTTTTACTTTTTGGACTTTCAGCTTTCCTGACCATGCTGAAAGTGGTTCGGAGTTACTCAAAAAAGGCTGAGCGAAAGTCGGAAAGCTCCCGTGCTGCCGCCGCTCAAGGATCACAAATTTCATCATCCAGTCACAACCATCAGCAACAACAAGCAATCGGTGGAGGTGGCGGGAATTCCAGCTATTATGAAGAGTACTCCAGAAATGGCGGAGCAGGAGCAGGGTACAGTGGTGCAAATGGTTTTACCGGAAACGGACAAGTGATGCATCATGCTGACAATAAACATCTGTCAAATGTGCACCAAACCCACCACGGTGGATTCTCAGAAAGCTCAAGTTATGAAACCCGCGAGCATTTCGAGAGAAAAGTTCAGCGAGTCAAAAAAACGCGTGGAGAGCGAGAACGTTCTAGATCGATGAGGAGAGATGAGGTAAAGATCATCTAGAAAATGAAGTTTTATTGCTCATTTTTAGTCTGAACTACTTAGGCTTGCTCCTCCAAACGTCTTTTTTGTAGAAACGTATTTGTGTTTCTGCAGTCAGAGACTAGACTATTTATTTCGGCGTTAAGTTGAGTCATGTTCCAACAGACAATACCGCACAATCTAGAAATGTATTGAAGCCTATACTTCAGTGCAGAAGAGATAAATGTTCTCTAGTTCACCTTCTTCTGTCCCCGATATTACTAAATGTTTCCTTATATCTCTTTCTGATTGTTTATGACTTTCTTTTCCCGCAATCATTACTTTCTCTGGTCAACAGTGTCTTCTTCTTCTTTTCATTCCAATTCGTCTCGGATAGGGTGCAGAGATATCTGTTCGATTCTAATCTCTCCGGGACAATTCCCTTCCCACTCTAATGAATTCATCAATGATATAGTAGGTAGTATGTAGAGAGAGGATGAGTGGAGGATAACCTTGCCAACGCCATCCACAAGTTGGGTTGCGGAGGTTTTCCGAAAAACTTTATTCAACCGAATTAAATGTTATTCGCTCTGAACAGTAGCGAGAACACATTATCGATGAATAAAAGAGACACAGTTTATGAGATAATTAAATAATATTACGGAAAATATCCGCTTAGTTCAGACTTTAGTGCAATTCTATGTAAAAAAAAAAGGAACGGGGAGATGAAGAGCCAATAGAAATTCTAACCATGATCCGAAAACAATTCATGAATACAGTACTCAGTGTTTTTGTAACTTTTTCAATTCTCGACATTTTGAATCCTTTTGAATTCAGCCGAGCCTTCTCTTCTATCCGCCTGTTCGAAACATTCACAAATTAGGTAACTTTTTAGGTAATCGGTATTGTTTACGACTGTTCTCATCAAACTATTGAAGTGATGATTCTTTTCTCCGATTTCAAAACGCCTAAAATTTATCCCTGGGAGAAATTGTGAACCACACCCTTCTATCGTCGTTTCCTGTTTTGTTTTCTTCTTGTTTAGAAGAAAGGAATTCTGATTTTAGACTGAGAAGGTGATGTTGATATGATGATTTGTAAGAAGATTGAGAGAAATGAAAGACAGTTGATCAACAATACACAAAATATAAAATTACGGTCGACGTTTTTCGGGGTCTGGGACTGCGAACATTTTGTCGGGGGACGAGAAAAATATGTTCATGAAGACGCGGCGGAAGAAGTCTAGTTTAAACTTTATTTTTTTTACTGTATACATTGATCTGGCTTGCTTTTCCCGACTTTCAGGCTAAAGAAGAGTATAGTTTATATCTATTTTCTCATTAACACCAGGAGAAGCATGAACGATCTCCCACAGTTACAATTAGTTTTTTTTTTAAAGTTCATATATCGGAAATGAGATAGTGAAATGGGGAAACTTTTCGAAAAATCTCGTTCAATTGTAAACTTGATTTCCGAAACTTTTTTCTAAAAAGTTTGACCGCTGTTGAACATTTCTGACCAGGTTCCAGCCTTTAACCTCTTGTCTCTCATAAACCCGATCGAGTTACAACTTCAAATCTCCTCTCAGAATCGTTCTGTCTAGTTTTCTTTTCACCAGCCAACACACCCAGTTCTTGATTCTCCCCCATAGACAGTGGTTCTTTTCAATACCTCACCTCCTCATTTCACCCGCATTTTGCTAGTTTGTCAGCGGTTCCGAAAGAGGGAGAGAGAGAGAAAGAGAAAAAACACAAAAGAGAAGGAATGGGAATACTGTGAGGGGTCTGCTTTTTTTGTATGCACAGCAGATACACAGAATGCGCGGGGTTGCGCATGCTTAGAATGTAATGATTCACACTGGGCACATTTATTGGAGGGAGGGATACAAAATAAAAGTATATGGAAAGATCAGGATAACAAAACATCGAAAATAGGATATCTGATTGAACAACGCTGAAAGTTTGAGTATTGGAGTACTTTTGTATAGCTTTCCCCCAAATACTACAATTAATCGCTCAGCTGGATCTTAACACCAATCTCAACACAGATATCGACTCCGATTCTTCTTTTAACCTACTTTTCTTGCAGGTCTCCGAAGCGTTACATGGAAGCGATGCGACATCGGCGCGCGACGCACTGCTTCAATGGGCGCGAAAGGTAAGCGTTCCGTTGAGGTCATGAAAACAGTTAATTATTACAAGATATCTATCATTTTTTTATAACTCCAGTTTTCAAATATCTTTTGCAGGTGACCGCTGGATATCCTCGTGTGAATGTCAACAACTTTTCAAGTTCGTGGCGTGACGGACTTGCTTTCAATGCAATTCTTCATCGATATCGACCAAATGCAATTGATTGGAATAAGGTATGCTTTCTACCAATTCGTGTCTTTATTTAGAAATTTTCGCAGATTACAGGTTTATTTGTCCCATAATTGATGCCCCACATTAGTTATGTACATTTAGAAAAACCAGAAATATAGAATAAGAATCAGCGTTTCTCTGATGATTTCAGTGATTACGTTGTAATAGCTGTTGTCTTTTTTTTTCACTAAATCTCCCCCTTGCAAACGGTTTGAAGTGAATAGTGCGACTTGGTTGGTGTGAGACGATAAAATGATTAGTAGCATGCATCCATTCAAGGAGATCCAATAGAAATAGTCGAAATCTTGAAGAGAGGAAAAGAAATTAATTCTCTGTTAATCATTGCTTCTCTCAATAACGCCAGAAGTTAGATAGCGAGAAGAACATGAAAGAAACGGAGAGGAGAGAATCCACTTTCGTATGCTTAGCGTTAGATCTACATAACAATTTCTCGGGGCTAGAAAGGGTGCGCCTTCATCGGTGCAAATAAAGAGATTATTGTAAAAATGAAAAAAATCACAACCGCTAGTAATTTGGGGAATGATCAGAATTCAGTTTTATACTAAATTGAAACTAGGATAGAAATCTGCGAAATTTTTTCTCTGATTCTTGTTTTCTTTCGCACCTGCGAGAGAAAAAAAAACCATCAGGATTAAAATTGAACAATTTACAGATCAGCGACGAATCGGTTTCCAACCGAGAACGTCTCGATAATGCGTTCGCTGCAGCAGAACGCGAATTCGGTGTTTCACGTCTTCTCGATGCCGAAGATGTTGATACAAATAATCCAGACGAGAAGTCTATCATCACCTACGTTTCCTCCCTTTACAATGCTCTTCCACATCTACCAGAGCTTAATAGAGTAAGTTAGCACTTTCCAGAAAGCATATTAAAAATCATAGCTTTCTTGTATTTATGTCTAATTTATATGTCTGTGAATATGTCTATATGTCTTTCTAACCCTTCTTTTAGCTGCAAAAAGTACAAGAAGAATACATCGAAGAGGCACATGAATGGAGAGAATGGGTCGTTCGAGCCATCCAGTTGGTTAATGATCGTCTTCTCCAGGGCACCGCTTCAGAATTGATATACGAACTTCAAAGATTCAGAGACGACGATATGCCGCCACGAGAAGAGCAGAAAAGACGACTAGTTTTAGTTTACGATCATCTTGAAAAAGTTATGAGATCCACTGATCTTTTTGCCATTCCACATGAGCTGAGCGCTCCAGAATTGCAACGCGTTTGGCTGGAACTTCTCAGCTCGATTGATCGACGGTTTGAGGTGTTGGAAAGACATCGGGTTCAGGAGGTATTTTGTCTAGTGACTCTATTTCGATTGAATACTAAACATTGTCCTTGTCTCTTATTAACACATGCATGCAGAAGTCTCGCTATTCAAAAAACCAAAGTCCATTTGGACTATCATTTTCAATAATTGGCCTTTTTCTTTCTGTTCAACTTATTTCTTCGGAGAAAAAAGTTCCAAAGAAAGTTCTGAATGATAGAAAAATTCGAAGGTTGCAATTAAGAAAAGCGATACACTTGAATTTCAAAAGCCACCATACATAAGTGCTATTCCCTCCGTTTTAATTCTGATTCATGCTAAACGTTTTCTTTTCCAGGGTAACTCGAACGACATCATCTCCCGTTTGGACCACGGCATCGGTATCGTCAACGAGAAGCTTGATTTGATTCTGAAAAGAATTGAAGACGTCGAGTCTCGTGTTGATACATCACCTCCAGCCGCTGTTGAGCGAACTGTTACCGAAATCATTGAGGATTTGAATGCACTCGAGCAACCGATCAACGGTTTCTTCCAAGATGTTGAAGAATTGAAAGCCATGCAGCATCCAGAAGCGAACGATTTTTATCGCCGCGTCTATGGACTTCATCAAAGAAGAACAGCCTATTTGGAACGGCTGACTAATCAAATTCTTGTTCGACTTGGTGTCCGCACCGACACATTGCACAAGGAGAACCAGCAAAGATTAGAGAACATGCGACAGACGTCTTTCAGTCGAGTCGAGGAGTGCATCGAATGGGTCAGAGTTCGTATGGAGAAACTGACGACTATGGAGTTTCTGGAAGATTTGGAAACTTTGGAGCACATCTTCGAGCAACACAAGCTAGATAATCGGGATATTCAAGATTTCCGACAAAATGTAGATGAATGCATCGCCAGACAAGCAGAAGTATCCGCCGAAGACACTTATGAATACTGTGAATTGTTGAGAGTTTTGGAGTCGGAATATCAACAATTGAGAGATCTGTCCGCCGGAAGAATGTTGGATTTAGACTCACTCATCGCTTTTGTCCGTGCTGCTCAAATGGAATTGATTTGGGTTTCCGAGCGAGAGAGAATCGAAGTTACCAGAAATTGGAGTGATATCAAGCAATTGGATCTTCCAATGCTCACTAACTACTACAAACAACTTCTCCATGAAATGGAATTGCGTGAGAAGCAATACAATGATGTGCATAACCAGGGTGCTGCTCTTTTGAATCAAGGTCATCCTGCAGTAAGAGTCATCGAGATCTATCTGAAAACAATGCAGACTCAATGGGATTGGCTTTTGGCACTCTCCAAATGTCTCGAAGAGCATCTACGTGACGCATTGAATCTGAAATCGTTCATGGAAGAAGCTGCTGATGCGGAAGCATGGATTGAAGAACAATCAGCAAGACTTGAGAACAATTACAATCGAACTGACTTCTCTTTAGAAGAAGGAGAGAGATTCCTGAGAGAATTGGATGAGATCAAAGATATTCTCAACAAGTATCATCAAGTGCTGATGGCTCTCACTGAACGATGTGCTTCTATTTCGCCACTCTGGCAACGAGGAGAACGCATCCCACATCCAATCAATGTGACTGCTCTTTGTGATTATGCCGACCAGAACATCACTATTAAAGCGGGTGATGATGTTGTTCTTCTTGACAACTCCGACCTGATCAAATGGACTGTTCGTGATCTTTCGGGAGTGGAAGGTCAAGTTCCGTCTGTTGTCTTCCGTATTCCACCACCAGATGCCAGACTCACTGCATTCCTCAATCGACTTCTCCAACAATTTGAGAAACTGAAAAAACTCTGGGAGAAGAAGCATCGAATGGTTCGATTCAATATGGTTCTGAACACCATGAGAACTATTCAGTAAGTTTTTGGGTGAGACTCTAAGAAAGCAATTAATTATTCTTTCAGAGGATGGGATCTCGATACGTTCAATTCAATCGATCCCGATCAACGTGATGCCATTATGAAAGCTCTCAACGATGATGCCAACAAACTTCTCAGTGAGCTTGATCCAAATGATCCATTGGCTCTTCGCCTTCGCGAAGAACTCCGAAAGACCAACGAACACTTCTGGAATCTTCTCAATGCCTCTCAAAAACCACCAGAGCCAGATTGGGCGTCTCAATACGATCAAAAGATGTCCGAGTTGCTGAGAAAACTCGAAGAAGCATGGCGTCGATTGAATGACGCTGTTGGAAAACCAGTGCCCCGATCATCCGAGGAGCTTGAAAGAGTTATTCATGAACACAAAAGATTCGAAGATGCTCTTCAAGCTTTGGATGGAGATGTCGCAAATGTTAAGGAACTCTTCCGCCAGTTGCCAAATCCAACACCAACTCAACGTGTGAATCATGATCGATTGAATGTTTTGTGGGATGATTTGTGGGATTTGTCTAGGATGTACGTCGAGCGAATCAAGGTGAGAAATTATTAAATTTCATATTTGGATTTCTAACTGAATAGAGATTTCGAACGATGAAGCACGATAACTTGTTTCAATGTCGTTGTGTTGCAGGTTTTGGAGTCGGTTCTGAATGGCATGGTCGAAGTCGCTGACATCGTGAAGCAGCACGAGATTACGTTGAACTCATTCGACGATTTACCGGCTGCGCTCGACAAATTGCGTGGTACTCACTCGCAATTGCTCGAGATCAATATGGTGCTCAAGGTGAGATTTTCGCATGACTATTCTTTCAAGCTCTTTTTTAAACTTTGCCTATAAAACATCTTACATTCAGCAACAACAAACGGTCATTGATCAGCTCAACAAAAACGTTGCTCTTCTCCGACAACATGTTGCCCGAACACGCATCAATGAAGGACAGTAAGTAGCCCTCTAATCTTTCTTTGAGCTCAAGCTATTTTGCGTTACATGTTTCTGAAACTTTGTTTTCCAGCCATCCTGATGTTGACGCTATCGAAGACGAAGTCCAAAAACTCAATGTTCGTTGGGAGAATGTCAATTCTCAAGTTTCCGAACGTCTCCTTGCTGTCGAACGCGCTCTTCAAACGCAAATGCCGTATCGTTCCGAGTACGAGACTGAAATCAAATGGCTGGATGACGTCGAAGAGACTATCAATCGCCTCCGTAAACCAGATGAGATTCGTCCAGAAGAATATCAACAACAATTGGATCAACTCATTGCCATGTATACTCATCTTCAGGAGCACACTCAAAACATTGAACATGTGAATAAATTAGGAGGACAATTCATTCATGAAGCCAAAATTTACGATGCCAAGCTTGGACAATATGGAGATGCTATTGTTGGAGTTCACGGAGTGGATGTTCGTTCACTATTCCGTCGAACTAAGCCACAACCAAAGAATGGAGCACAGATCGTCACAGAGGAGTTAGAGGTGAGTAGTCATTCATTTGGCACACTTTTTCCAAACTTGACTTTTCTCAAACAAAAGGGACATATGAAATATGTGGTTGTGTATTTCGGGGGCAATTAAGTTTTTGAAAAATGTGCCGAGGTTTCCTCAACTCACAGTAAATCCCTTTTTCTGATTTTTCAATCGTTTCCAGCTCTTGAACCGTCGCTTTGCTCAACTCAGTTCGCTCATTCTGGAACGTCGTAACACGATGAATGTTCTCATCCAAAACTGGAAACGTCAGAAGCAGGTTAGTTCAATTTACAATTTGCTCCATCATTTGTTGTCATTATTCTTTTTTCATCGCCTTCTCCACACACGGGTGTCCCAAGTTCTCACTAGTTAGGCATGTTCATAGGCTAATGGTGATAGAGAAAAGTATTAGAAGAATAGCAAATTGATTCCTGAGTCAACACCGGCTTAAGAACCAATTGATCCCATTCTTTAACGCTTAATAACGGCTTTATGGGTTATACGGTGGTAGACTATAGTTGTAGTATTCATAGTAGTATTGTTAAGTAGGTATCTGCCTTAAACTCTTTCTTATTGTTTAACTTTACACAGAAAAATCGAATTCAGAGCACAACTCGAACTCCACCCCCTTTTCAACCCATCTAATTCAAACTAAAATCCTTATCATAGCACCAGTTTTTAAGTTTTCATAACATGCTGCCACCGACCAAGGCTATAATAGCAAGCCTTCCCACAACCTTGTTTTCAATCAGTTTCAGATTGCGCTGGTATCAACCAAAGCTTATTTATTTTAAGTTCTTGTGTGTCTCACATCATGCAATTACATTACACACACCGCTTTTAGTTCAGATTTAATAGCCTTCATCGTTCAAAAAAAAACTATCCTGACATCTGGAAACGGAACCTGAAAAATCTATAAAAAATGCACCACCAAATTGTGTCGAAAGTCCTCAGGGCAGGAGGGAAATGTGTTCAAAAGTAATAAACAATAACCAAATGTTGATCGTCTTCAACCATCCAGTGATTCAGGTAAAGTGTGACTTTCTCATCCCTTTTCAGCAGTATTTACGGTTGTCCTATACCTCAATATCATTCGTACTTATGTACCTACTTTCAACTCGTTTGTGGTGTTTCACCATATGAATAATCTCCTAATATTCTGTTGTATGTAGTTTTTTGCATTTTTTTATGTTTTCTAAACTAGGTTTTTCCATGTTTTTTATCTTGGTTTCCTCTAATATCGTTTGGCTTTTCATGCTCACACACGAATGCACCTGAAAAATCAATGAATAGAGAATGGCTGGAAAATACAAAGCTTGTGTTAACTTTCGAATGATGTTGACAATGTATATTAAGTTTCAACCGGAATCTAATTTTCTGACAGCTCTACTCCTTGATTTTTCTGCTTATAGGCTTGTTTGATGTGAATGTAATTCTATTTTGTGGCCCGCAACTTTTCCAATCAAAAAATTCTCACATGTTCTTTGAATTCGATTTTCTTTGAGAATTAATCCCAGTCTTCTATCTTCCTCTTAGTTCTTCTTATCTTTCCTTGTTGTAGTTGTTCTCAGAATCTCAAGGCTAGTTTTCCTACTGTAACCCCATTTTTTTCTCAAATAATTGTCTACGTGCTGTGTGTGAGTGTTATCTGTTTGGTTGAAAAGCTTACGATATGCTATTGTCAGTATTGACTGCTAATCTGTGAATGGTGACGTTTATCGAAAAAGTAGACATTCTGAATGGGAGAGCTTTCGAGAGAATCTTTCCGGTCAAAAAAACATTTGATCCCAATCAGACGACTTCTTTTTCGTTTTGTCATCATAGAAGCATCACTCTGACTAGTATGTGTAATTAATACTATAACAAATAATAGTTTGTAGTGTGTTTGACCTCACCATATTCTTGTTTTCTGCCATCTCATCTCATCTCATCTCTTTTTTTCATTTTGTTTCTAAATCACCGCTAAGGTTCATTTTTCTCTGCACAGGAAGAAGAAGATCGTCGCCGTGCTGAAGAAGAAAATAAGCGGCGGGCATTCGAAGCGGCGCGTCTGAAAGCTCTTGAAGACGCCGAACGTCTCCGACGTGAGCGTGAAGAAGCTGAGGCGCGTCGTCGTGCTAAAGATGATGCTGATCGGGCTCGCCGTGCCGCCGAAGAGGCCGATAGAGCACGTCGTGCGGCTGAAGAAGCCGAACGACGTCGTCGTGAAGAAGAGGAGCGTAGGCGAAGAGAGGAAGAGGAAAGAAGAAGAAGAAGACAGGATGAAGAGGATCGGAAACGTAGGGAGGAGGAAGAGAGAAGGCGGAGAGAGGAAGAGGAGAGGAACAGAAAGGTAGGAGGCTCTGAGGTTTCTTTTGCTTTTGTTTTTGAGTGCTGTGGTTTTGCAGTGATTAAACCTCAACTAACATCATAAAACTTAACAGTTATCTCGATATCTTTCCATTCATTCCATAAATAATCTGTTGGGTACTTTTCTAGTTGGTGTTTATAGTTCGCATGATTATTGTGTAGTAGGTATAGCGGAAACATTATGGTTGAGAATGATAACAAAACAAGGTTTTCAAATTTAGATTTCAAAAAGTTATTATCTTGGGTTTTTGTTGAGGTTTTCGACGCATCAAATTCATTATTCTCAACCATAATTGTTTTCAGTCTTAAGTAAAATTATCAATTTCAATCTTAAATTTTTCAGAAGAACGATATTGACCTCAAGATCCAGAAGCCAACCATCAACCTTGAGCCAATCGTTACCTCGCATGGAGATGAATGGGAAATTGTTGATCCAATTGGTGATCGTGCCAAAATCAGCGAAGTCGAAGATGAAATGCAAACTTTTGCCGAGGAAACAATCACCAACACCCAGTTCTACGAGATGGAGGGCAACTTGAACAAGAAGACCGGAGAGGTACTCACCTTCTTTGAGGCTATCCGTCAAGGAAATCTGACCGCTGCTGGTGAATTCTTCGATGTCCCATCCGCATCTATCATGTCTCTCGAAGAAGCGGCCAAATATGGATTGGTAGAAAAAGATTTACCTACCGTGCTCAACACTCGTTGGGGAATCCACCACCCAGAAACTGGATCACCGATCACATTGGCTGAGGCTATTCAAATTGGATTGTACGACTCGAATGTTCGTCAATTTAGAGATATTCACACTGGAGAGATTCTCTCGCAATCTGAACTCATGTCGAAAAGAATCGCCAATCTGGAAACAGTTATGAAGCTGATTAAGGAGAAGATCATGAAACTCCCGCCAACTTCTCTCGGAAACGCTCTTGACAAAGGAATGCTCAATCCCGCGACTGGAGTTTTCAAAGGAAAACACACCGATATGGAGCTTCAATTGTGGGCGGCTATCTACCATGGATATTTGTCGATTGAGAATCCAGAACACGTCACTGCTATCGGCATCTCGTTGACTGACACAATTGAAAATGGATTTGTCAATGCTAATAACGCTGAGTTTGAAGACCGTAACTCGAACGACAAGTTCAACTTCCGTGAGGCAGTGTCAAAGAGGAATGGATTGATTAACAACGACATTGTTGAAGTTATCAACACTTCTGAAAACAAGAGAGTTTCACTCGGAGCTGCATTGGTTCGAAACGTCATTGGAGTCAAAGATGGAAAGTACACCGATCTGGCTTCCCGTCACTCGATGTCTCTGAAAGAGGCTCACCAAGATGAGCTCATTGGAATGGCTCTGACTTTGGAAGAGGCTGCCCGTAAAGGACTTGTCGACTCTACTGGACACTTCGTTGATCGAGGAATCAAAGGACAACGCTATACTCTTTTGGAGGCGATCGTTGCTGGCCTTTTGGATGCTGAAGTTCGTCATATTGTGGATCCAGAAGAAAATGATGTTATTTCGATCTCAGAAGCTTTGGAAAGAGGTCTGCTTCAACCAAATGGAACAATTGTTCTTGAGAAGCAAGAGAAGGAGTTTACTATTCCGGAAGCTGTTCGTGAAGGTCTGCTGACAAAGCGTGTGCGCCACTCCATTTTCAACATTCGTGGAATCCGTAACACCGAAACCAATCAACAACTCAGTTTTAACGAAGCTGTCGAAGCCGGCGTCATCATTCCAAATGCTGAGCGTGTCGTCAATCTCCAAACTCAAGAGTCTTATCTCATCACTGATGATAGAGCTAAGAATCTCATCGAAGATGCACTTCACGAGCTTCTTACCACCCCTGTGGGCATCAAAAACGACCGTGGTGCCTTTGAACTTAATTTGGTTCGCGCTGTTTCAAGTGGAATAATTGATCCAGTGAAAGGAGTCTTCTTCAATAAGAAAACTAAACATGAACTCTCCACCAAGGAAGCTTATGAGCATGGTCTTGTGAACTTGCGAGGAGCACTCAAGGTGTTTGGACTTCTCAATGTCCCACCAGCTTTGATTAGTCCATCGAAGAAGATTGACCGAAAAAAGAGAATCAGCCGTCCAGGACAAGGAGGCCTCGAAATCGGAGAGCACCAAGTCAAGGTCACCATCGCCGAGGCCATGAAACAAGGACTTATTGACTCGAGGACCCAACGATTCCGCCAAGGAAACATCAATCTCTCGTTGGACGAGGCTTTGTCTCAAGGACTGATTGACCCAGCTAGTGAATGGATTGTGCCAGATCGAAGCAAAGGAGTTGGTCCAACCATTGAGGAGAAGACTACCGAAACAATGACAGAGACCGGACAACAGCTAGCCCCGAAGTACTTCCCCGACAAAAATATTGAAGAGTCTGTCACGACTGTGAAGAGAGTTCGAACAACCGAAACGACTGCTCTAGGAGGTCCAGGAGGTGTATCAGTTTATCGTTCGATAACCGGTGGAAAAGGAGCAATTGAAGTACCATCATCTGGATATCACATTTATGAAGCTGAACGAAAAGGATTGATTGATTTGACCAATGGAAAGATTTCTGCTCCAAACGTGGAACGAGTCTTGAGCTTTGCTGAAGGAATCGAACTCGGAATCATTGATGCCTCTACTATTCAAGTTTCGACCTCCGGAAGGAGTATTTCAGTCAAGGAGGCTTTGGAAAGAAAAATCATGGAGTCTGATGGATCTGTTAATGGACGTAACATTGAAAGAGCCATTGAGGATAAGACTATCATTATTGATGCCGAGCCTCTTGTTCCATACAACAATCAATCCAAGAACATCATTCAAATCCCTCCAGGAAACGGACCAATCATCAGCTTCCGTCAAGTTGGAACACCAATCGTTGAAGAATCCACACAATCCTGGGAATTCGACAGTCAACAAGGCCTTCTTGTTGATAACATGACTGGTGAAAAACTCACTTTGGAGAGAGCTCTCGCCACTGGAAAGTTGGCTCCCGAAGACATTTCGATCAGAGATGGACTCACTGGACGTGAAATGACTTTCGAGGAGGCTGAGAAATGGGGAATTATCGATTCTAAAAACCGATACTTTGTCGATAAAGCTCAGAACAAGAGAATGAGTTACACTGAAGCAGCTCAACAGCACTACATGTACCCGACTGGTGGAGTTCCAGAAAATGCCTCGGATGCCGTTCACACAACTGTCAAAATTCAAACACGCACAGCTGTTGCCAAGAAGGAAGCATTGTCATCTGGCCTTCCACTCTCGGATGACAGTCTTGGAAAAGCTTTGGCTCTTGGATGGTATGATGGTTCTGCTGGAACTTTCACTCATCCGGAAACCCAAAAGAAACTGACACTGAAGGAAGCCATCATCAAGGGACTTTTCAATCCATACGACACCACCATTCTCGATAAGAGAACAGGAAAGGAACTTTCTCTGCTGGAAGCTATCCATGATGGAATTGTTGATGACACCGCTGGAACAGTAAAAGACACTCAAACAGGAAAAGTTCATAACCTCCTGGAAGCTGGCAATTTGGGGCTTGTCAAAGGAAAGAATTTTGGAGACACTCTAGACTCCAGCTTGTTTTCTGGAAGACTCGACCTAGGAACTGGAAGCTATACTCGACCATCTGGAGGCAGCAGCATGCCCATACACGAGGCTATAAACAGGAACTATGTTGATCAAAGCTCTGTTTCTGTTCGAGATCCATCCACCGGTAATCAATATTCTTATCAAGAAGCTGTCGAGAGAAGAATCGTTGATCCCGACAGAGGTCTCATTCATGGAGGAGGAAGCGATTCCACCAGCTTTTCTCATGCTCTCACCACCGGACACCTCGTCTCATCTGGATCAGGAGGAAGGCCAACATCCGGAAATCAGCAGCGTCTTGTCGAACAACGCCTGCAACTCACCCCTTTTGCTCCAAGTAACAACGGAAATGGAGTCAGATCTCGTGATGGCCGTCATGAGCTTGTTGATCTCGGAGGAGGACAGCAAGTTCAAGTGAAAGTTGTCCGCGGAGAAGGAGGTGTAGAAAAAGGAGAGTACACTGATCCAAAATCTGGAATGAAGTTCACTATTCAAATGCATGGAGATCCAGTCGTCACCGAGACCAAGACTAGTGTCAAATCGACATCCCAAGTACACTCAGTAGAGCTCGAACCACATGCTGAATTCGTGGGAATCGATAGAGTTCGAGACAAACGAAACAACCGTGTGATGACTCTCGAAGAAGCTCGGAAGCTTGGAATCGCCAAGGTCGATAAGAAAGGAAAAGAGATGACTAGAACATACCAAGTATTCCGGTCTAACATCCAAAATGCCGTGAACAATGGTGTCAAGGATTCCAACGATGAGAAGCTCTCACTTGAAGATTCTATTCGTGCTGGAATTGTTGATATTAGAAGCTTGACTTATCGACATCCAAAGGATGGATCCATTGACTTGACCCAAGCAGCCAACCGAGGACTCATTGATGTAACGCTTTCTGAAGTTCTTCCAAGAGGAATCATCCACCCCGGAACCGGAGAAAGAATCGACATCAAGAGGGGAATCGAATTGAGAATAATTGATGCCAGAAGTGGAGAAGTCAGAGATCCAAGAAGCAATGAGAGAATTACTTGGTTAGATATTCTGAAACCAGTCTACCAGGCTATTGCTACTGATGGAGTTTTTGATCCAACTAAAGGACATCACGTCCCAGTCACTTCGGCTTTGAACGATGGATTGATCAATGCTGGAACTGGACACTACAAAAACACTATCACCGGAGAAGATGTTCCACTCAACGAAGCTGTTGATAGAGGCCTCATCGATAGATCTACCTATGAGACCATCACCAAGCCTTTCTTCACTGATTACCGATCCAACAGAAAACTCAACCTTGTTGAAGCCGTTCGAGAACGTCTCATTGATCCGAAAAACCGCACGATCCAACTCTCCCGGCAAAGCATTGTACCAATTGCCAAGGCTGTCCAAGACGGTAGAATCCCATTGGAAATCGGAGAAAAACTGCGAAGAGTGGATAAGCTTAACTTTGCTGAAGCTCTAGGAAAAGGACTAATTGACTCCAAGCAGAATGTGTTCACTGATCCAGATACTGGAAGACAAATGAGCATAGCTCAAGCCATCCAAGAAGGATTCATTGATACCGGAAGTGTCCAAGGAATCGAGGGAAATGACGAGAGCATTCTGTTCAATGTTCTCCAATCATCTGACTTCGATGAGAACTCTGGAAGAATCTATGATAAAAAATCCAGTCTTCATTTGACGTTTGCCGACGCCGTTCATCGTGGAGTCATTGATGGAGACTCTCTTCTCCATCTTCAAGCTACCGGAGATTTGATTACTTTACGTGACGCCCTTCATCAAAACAAAATCGATTCGAACGGAAAATTTGTTGATGGAGGATCTCGAGTGAAAATCAGTGATGCAGTCAAATCAGGAAGACTTACCGTAATTTCGTCTCCATCGGAAGCAGTTCAAGCCGTTACCGAAGGAGTGAAAAGACGAGACGCGGAAGGATACAAATTCAAAATCACTGAATACGAAGATGCCCAAAATCAACAGAGAGCTTCCGTCCCAAAGTTTCGTGAGACTGTGACAGTATCAAAGTTGACCCCGCAATACAACGATCCAGGATTGTCGGTCAGAATGCGTCAAAGCACAACATCAATCGGAGACCGAGCGAGCAAATTCATCGAAGATCCATCACAGCTCGCCGAAATCCAACAGGACTTCCTTTCCAGCCTCGAGGCCGCTCAATTCGATACTGATGCAAGAGTAATTGAGAACCCACACACTGGACAACGAGTTTCAGTCCGTGAAGCTGCCGAAACCGGTCTACTCGACGTTCAAACTGGAGAAATTGTTAACCCAGATAATGGAAGGCGGTTTTCAATTCCACGTGCCGTTCACATGAAATTGCTCGGAGGAGATGCTGCCAAACGTCTTATGGAACAATTGAACGTTCCTGTTGAAGAAATCGGATATGCCACTCAGACCATTACCACTTCGACTCACTCCGCTCCTTCTCCAGCTTTTGCCACTGCTTCTGTTAGCTCCCAGCCAGGAACCTCTGGATCTACCACGACCCGTGAATACACAAGAACTATTGATTGGCATGGTCAACCATCAGAGCTGAGGAAATCGAAAACTGACCCACTTGCTCCTTATACCACAGTCACTTCAAACGTGACTGAGTCCTCTTCGGATGATGTGCCATCATGGGCTCGTAAGCAATAGGCTCCATCTCTTTTTTTACTTTCTGTCTTATATACCTCTCCACCGAATACACTGCCAATCTTGTTTTAAATTTTTTTATTAATCAAAAGTTCATAATTCCCAGTGCCAAAACCCCATCCGTACACTCCGCTTGTCCTTCCCTTTCATTTTATGATCATTAAACCTCCCATAGTATGTAAAAAATTGAAACAGTTTCCTCCATTTCTCCTGTCAAAATCTTCTCTCTTCTATTAGAATTTCATCGCGCGCCCCATGTTCCATCTTCTGTTGAAGTTTTTCTAGAATGTAGTCGTTTTCCGGGATTTTTTGGTGGACTCCCAGTTTGATTTTTTTACAATACCTCAAGCCCTGCCATGTAGATTTTCCCCCAGAGTGTCTTTGCTCAAAAGCTTAATTCATAATTGTGATGTCTCGTTTATTCCATATATGATTCTGTGATTATTTCACCAAACCGATATATTGAACTTAGAATTTAAAACCGTTTGTCAAACATACCGATTTTCAATCAATTTCTTTTTATTCAATAAATGAAAATAAAATACAGAAAGAAATTTTCGGTTCTGCTCCTGCCCGCCATCTGCCCGTCTGTCGTCAAAGTGTTTGTCCGTACGATTGTCGTCTTTACATTTTCAGATTTTCAGATGAAAAGTATTTGGTGGTGTATTTTTTAAAGGTTTTCCAGGTCTGTTTTTACAGGTTTCCCAGAAATAAAAGTTTAAATGGAAAACTCGTGATTGGGGTTAGCTACAAGTTTTCAGATGACTTTCAAATGCATTTTAGTCTTTTGAATTTTACTATTCCCGCACTTTTGAAAAAAAAAGGTTAGGGTTCTTTCGCCTTCATAATTATAAGCTAAAAACTTACTGTGAAAAACGGTTGGAATGTTTTTGAACTCTAGTATGTCTCTAGTATATCATATTTTTTAAACTCTAGTATATCATTATATATATATCTCTTAGAATAATTCAGATTTCTTGTTCAAGAAAGCGCAATAGATTATTTTGTTATTAGTACATAAACAAAAACTTAGAAAACGTAAAAAGGATGCGGGAAAAAGTGGAGCTGTTGGCTGACCGGACCCAAGACATGCAAAATTGAGAAACAAAACTTTATAGTGATTGTCTTTATCATGATCCAGCCGTCTTGATACCATGAATACATATACACGATTCATTTTGCAGGAAAATGTAACTCAAGTTATCACATTCCGTGAGACAGAAGTCAACGGCATGCTTGATGACTTAACACGTTTCCGACAAGAGATCGTCACCACTCATCTCAGTTTCAATCCGAACACCCAATCTGTCGATGCAGCTACTAAAAATGTTGAGGTATAGTGTTTGCTCCGCTTGGTCCAACTGTATTTTCAAAGCCATTATTTTCTAGAAAGTCCAGCGGTCACTCGACACATGGCGCGATCGAATCAAAGAACGTCTAGATGCGATTGATGAGTTGTGCCGAGAAGAAGGAGATTCGCTGTCTTCGGAACAATATTCAGCACTGAGAGAAATGAGGCGACAACTGGCTGATGAGTATGATACAGTGCTTCGAACAGTGGAGAGCATCCATACAAGGTAAAAGGCGCTGCTAACATAACTATTTCATTTCTAGAAGTAGGGCTGACAGAAGAAGACGAGGTATTCCTCTTTTCAAACTGTTTCGTAGTGCAGGAATAGTAAAAAAAAAGGATGGGAAAATGATATGCAAATTTAACGTCTCTTTTCTTTCCGATCACAATTCTCATACATTTCATACCTCCTCTTCTGTTTCTGTTTTCCCAACCCGGTTTTATTGCTCTGCACAAACAGTTTTCCGTTCGCTCTCTTGGAAAAGAATTATCATATTTTTGTTTGTTATGGTACTTTTTCGAACAGAACTAGATTCTATGATAGATATAGAACGCGGTAGAAACACTTTGACTCGGTGTTCGAACGTATAGAAGAGATCGCCGTGCATAGATAATAATGATACATGTTCAGATGGGCATTATATAGAGAGAGAGAGAGAGAGATGAGTGTATGCATATTCATGTCGGAAACCGACACGTACATTTGTATTAAATTTTGGCGACTATTTCTTATATGTCATAACTTTGTACCGATTAAATGTTTTGTTGTCGATTTGCTCGGCTATCTGCTTGATGCTATTGAAAAATAACTGGAAAGCCGATAAACTTCTTTTTTTCAGACTCAACATCCTATCCGCCTTGCTCATCGAGTTCTCTTCTCTAACATCGTCGATGCAATCATGGATGACTGATAGAACCCGCCTTGCTGGCGATATCCGACAAAAAGTCTGCGATCCAATTAGCATTGATGAAGCGAGGTTTGAGGCGAAGTCTCTGATGGAAGAAGTAATTCGAGAAGAGTCTCGTCTAAAAACTATTGGTCATTCCGTCTTGAAAATAGAGCAAGAAATCGCGGCAATGTACGATGACGTGAAAGCTTCTGGATCTGATGATGTTCCCGGCGGAATATCGATTGATGAGGTTCACGAGACTAGAAGACGCGTCGAAGATGACTATTCACAACTTCTTCGACAATGCCAAGACTTGATTCAATTCCAGCATCGAGTATATGCAATGAATGAGGATCATTCAGAACAAGCTAGAAAAGCTGATGAATGGTTACAATCACTTCAGAATGATGTTTCGAATGCCGAATCTTCCAAAGTCCCAGATGACGCTAGAATTCAAAAGATGGAAGAGTTGAATAGAATGGCTGCTGGTGGATCTTCCCAACTGGATGAAGTAGAATTAGCATCTCGTCGTCTTCTGAATGCCCTCGAAGGCACTAACGCTGCTGATGATATCAGGGCGAGACATGAGGAATTGGCGAATGAGAGAAGAGGAAGACACCAGCAAGTGTTGGAGAGATTACAACAAAATATGATGGAAGCAGCATCGAAAAAAGCAGAAGCAGAAGGGGTTAAACAAGCGGCGGCGAATCTCAAAGTTTGGTGTCTTAATACTTTGGAAAAAACAAGACGGCCGGTGGAACTCCCTCTTACTGAAATAGCACTTCACGAGGCGAGACGAGATGAGCAATTACTTCACGGAGATATTGACAACCATTTGGCACTCATTGAGGAATTGAAGAAGAAAGCAGACGAAGTTGGAGACACTGAAACACTTGCAGAACTTGGCGAATGTAAGAAGAACCTGGAACGAAGTAATTCAAACTTGAAAGGCCTACACGATAACATTTTCGATGCTATCAACGGTCTTCAAACTGTGAATGCTGAAGAAGAAAAGTTGGCAAGGTCGATTGATAGTGTAGGATTCAACATTCGCATTCTCAAACTCTCCGAAGCCGAAGCAGAGGTTGAGAGATTGCAAGCACAGGCAGACAACCTCGAGAAAATCACTAAGAGTCTCTGTGACATCCCAAATGTTACCGGAACAGATGCAGTTCTTCAAAAAACGAAGGAATTGAAAAGACGCGTCAACTCTTGTGCATCTGAGCTCCAAGCGAAAAAAGGAAAAATCGCAGAATTAGACGCTATTGATAGTGATTTTGCTGAAACCAAAGGCCAGTTGGTTGAACTCATCGAATCCACGGATGAAGCTTTGAAGAGTCTTGAGAAAGTTTCAATTGATAAGCAGAAACTATCAGAGCAACGGAAACAAAACCAAGACTTGTCAGAGAAGCTACAACAAGGGAATCCTTTGTTGGACGACCTGGAATCTTTGGCTCAAAAGTTGTTGCAAGTTGATGGAGGCTCCGGATCTTCTGGCGCTGCTCAACGACAGCTGTCTGATGTGCGACAACGCTTTCAAAAATTGGCATCAGAATTGAAAAACCGAGGAGAAAAGATTAATATGCTCGACTCAAAAACAACTGCGTTTTCCGAAGCTGAGGGAGCTGTGTCAGAATACATGACCAAGAAAAAAGAACAATTAGTGCATGCTCCCATCCCGACTACAAAGGATGGCGTCAGAAGTTTATTGCTTGATCTTGAAAGAATGGACAAAGTTGGAAGAGGAGAACAGAGAAGACTAGAGGAAGCTAGACTGCACGCTAGAGAACTTGCTCGGGAGGCTTCAATCGAGAAAGAGGTGCAAGAAATGAATCAACGAGAAAAGAACTTAGTTGATCAATGGGATTCTTTGGCGGATCAATTCGATGAAGCAAGAGATCGTGCCAGAAACGCTGAAAAAGTTCTTGATGAATACGCGCAAATAAAGAAATGGATTGAAGGAAAAAAGAAGATGATGGATGCCATTGGAGCGCCAACCACAGATCAAGCTATGGCAAAGTCTCAAAACGGACAGATTCAAATCATGAAAGCGGAGACGGAATCTGAAAAGCCCGTTTTGGACAATATCAATTCCATGGCGAATGAGTTGATATCGGGAGTTTCGGATAAAGAAAATGCAGAGGAGCTCTTGAAGATGATGGATGTACTCAATCGAAAATGGCACTCGTTGGAGTCTGGATTGAATGAGAAGAAAGAAAGAGTAGAAGAAGCAGCTATGTTGGGACAGGGGTTGAGGAATGTGCAGAAGGAGTTGAAGTAGGTTTTTAGTGATTTTCTATCAGAATAGCGAACAGTTGCTTGATGACAGAAATGACAGGTTCTGATCCCAAATTGTGTAAAATCCCGTCAACATAGCTTTCAGTCCAAAAACTGAGAAAAATAATTTTTTTTTCAAGTAATTCCCATCAGCGACCTTTTTTGTTTCCAGATATTTTCCAGATAACTTTTGTTCTGCTCTCCAAACATTGAAACTATAATTTTTAACAATTACTTTATATTCTAGAAACGAACTTGGCGAGCTCGAATCGAACGTTGAAAAAGCATCCCGAATGTCTCCTAATAACATCAGTGATCAACTTGCCGCACTGGATTCTCTGAAGTCTCGATTTGGTGGAGTTGACAAGGCTCTTGAAAAGATGAAAACGATTCTTGAATCTGCCGAGGACCTCGAATTAGATGCAACGAATATAGCCGAAATTAAAGAGGCGCTTGAATTGACACAGCAGAAGGCTGACGAATTGGAAAGAAAAATTGAGAATGTCAAAAAGGCTGCTTTGAATGCGCAGAATGAAAGTCAAGAGTTGGAGAAGAAGGTTGATGACCTGATTGGAGTGGTTAACTCTGCCGAGAATGAGCTCGACCAAGCTCCACCTATTTCAGCAGACGCGCAAAAACTGTCTGACGAGCTGAAAAGAGCTGAGGAATTGTTCCAGAAGTTGATTGAGAATGAGGGAGAAGTGTCACTGACTAAAGCAAATGTTGTCGAGGAATTGAAGAAGAAACCAGATCCTGAATTGAAAAAGAAGATGGAACTTCTAAATTCAAAGTGGCCAAAAGTCCTTGGAGCATCTCGAGATCGTAAAGATGTAATAGCGAAAGCTGGAGAGCTCGTGCAGCTCTTTTCGGATTCGGAGGAAGCTCTCGAGCAAAGACTTCAAAAAGATCAATCTGAGCTGGATGAGCTTCTCAATAGTCAAGATCCTGAAGCGCTTGATGCACTCAAACTCGTTGAAATGACAATGGCTCGCCGATTGACCGAAGTGGATGGTCTGATCGCTGTTATGAATAGAATTGAGACTGCAGCGCCGGGACCGGATGCGAATCGCCTCAGAAGACGTGCTGATAAAATGGCAGATGATGTCAAAGGAATGGCTAAAAAGGCCAGAACAGCAGGCGCGTTGGCACAAAGAAGACATGATTTCTCTTCGAAATTCGACAGACTTGTTGATGAGATTAAGCAGTTTTCTGAGAATCAGAAGATTAAGATTCAAGATGCTATAGCAAAAGATCAGATGAATGGCGAGAGAGTTCAATCAAGTGAGTTTTTATCAAAAATTTCAGTATTTCAATTCTCGAGAAAGTTTCAGAATGGAACGAAATCGAGGATTTCTGGTCCCTAAAATCGCGTGAACTCAAAGCAGTCGGCGACGAAATCAAAAAGGACGGCTCCCCTGATGAGTCTCAAAATGTTGATCAACAAATTTCTGGTCTTCAAAATGGAATAGATGAATTGATGGATCTTCTGAAAGGGCAAAATGTTCGCTTGGAGGAGAAGAAAGAAGCAGCGAATCGTGTTCAGTCAGAGTCTCAGAAATTGGCTGGAATGATCAATTCTCTTGTAGCAGATGTTGCTGACCTGGATCCGATCGGTCGAAGCCGCGATGAACTGAAGAAACAAAAGGAGGAAGTTCAGAATCTGAGCGGAGAATTGGACAAGGCAAAGACAAAATTGCTAGAGTTGGAAGCGGAATGGGAAGCAGCCGTGGACGTTGGTGTAGTTGCACAACCAGCATATGAAATCAATAAAGCAACTGTGGACGAGCTGAATAAGGTAAGATTGTCTTTCAAATCTGAATGGCTTTCGGATCTCTTGATATCAAATTTCTCTTCCTGTGAACGTGCGCTCTCTTTTTCTCTCTCTTTTACTATGAAGCTGTTACGAAAGAAACTTTATCATTGTTATAAACAGTGTAATCTGAAGCTTTGGAATTAAGTTTTGTTCTTTGTCTTGCTGAATTGTCAAAACAAGTTGAACATTCTCTAATCTTCGGAACGCGATAAAGTGAGAAACAGTGTAATACTAGATGCACACTCGAAGAATCAGCTGTTGTTGGGTGAAAAGGCGGAAACTGAAGATTCGATAAATAAGAGACGAGGAATATAAAATGCGCGATTTTCGGTAGAATTCTCTAAACAAAAATTGAATATTCCTTTCTCTACATGTTCTATTTATGACTACTTTCGGATCATCTTGCGAATGAATGAGTTCTGATAATTCATTCAGGGCAATTAATGATGCATTGACTACAATACCGGTTATTGTTTTGCCAATATTTTACTATGAGGTAGCGCATTTTGCATGTTTATTTAATAAAAAAAACCGACTTCACTCAAAAAAAAAGCTTTTTATGAAGAGGCCTAGGCCTTTGAGTATTACTTATCAGAATCTATATTCAGAATCAAAGCTCTATCTAATCCACCCATTGTGTACTTACAAATTTAATTTTCAGGTTGTCGCTCGTGCTGGAAAACGTCTTCTTCAACGGGAAAAGAAGCTCGCTGAAACCGAGGACGAAGTTGACAAGCTCCATGAAGATGCCAATCAAATCGTTACTGTTCTCGATGTGATTTCATCTGAAGATGCTCTTCAAAATGACTCACAACTTCAAGATCCAAAGCATATCGCCGAGAAAATATGTCAACTTAAAGAGTCTCTGAAACCAGTCAGTGAAAAGATAGATGTGTTCAACTCCGACTGCAAATTGATGATAAAAACAGCAGGACCAGAATCTGATGTCAAAGAACTTGACTCCCTTTTGAAACGTGTTGGCAATGCCTATTCAGATGTTGTTGGAAGAATATCGGATAAGGAAATGACGGTGGATGCAGCTGTTCAACAGCAAGGAAGAGTTGACGATGCCTATCGCGCACTTTTGAATTGGCTGGAGGAAACGGAGGAGATGATGGAGAATCAGAAGAAACCGTCCGCTGATGCAAAAGTAGCCAAGGCACAACTGCACGCATATGAAGTTTTGATGAAGCATGTGGAAGATAAGAAGCCAAGTGTCGATGGATTCAAGACCATGATTGAAAAAATCGTTGGAAATGAATCAGACTCAGAAGACAAGAAAGCCTTGCTGAATAGAAACCAACAGATTGCTGATCGTTACAAAGAACTTCTGAACTCGGCTGTTGATCGTCAACGCAAACTTCTTGATGCCGTCGATCTAGCGGAACGCCTTCAAGAAGTTACAATTCCTCTAGATTCCTGGCTCTGTGCAGCTGAGAAGCGACTCCAAAATCTCGCTAAAGTTCCGATTACAATCGAAAAAGCAGAAGAGATGCTATGCGAGCAGGAAGCTTTACAAAACGAACTTGAACACAAATCGGATGATTTGAAGGATGTGCTAGAAATCTCCCCACTTTTGTCTTCTCTCGTTAGTGTGGAGGATGCGAACACCATTAGTGGACAAGTGCAACAATTAGAATCGAGAGCAAGAACACTCGATGCTGGAATCATGAAAATGAGACCGTTGCTGGAGTCGTTCCTTCAACAGATTCAAGACTTTACACTTGATGAAAAAGATATGGTTAAATTTGTTGAAGAAACAGAGATCAAATTGACTGATTTGGAAGAGCTTCCTATTGAGCCAGATGATCTTGTAGAGCAGACCAACATTCTAGCAGAGATCGCTGTTTCCATAGCGGATCGAGATGAGATGATGGCTAACATCTTCGAAGTAGGAAAACAACTCGCAATCCAAGGAGAACCAGAGGAAGCATTGATCGCTCAAAAAAGATTGGATGATTTAAAATTCCGCTATGCTGATCTGATGACCTCCGCTGACGAAAAAATCGCACTTCTCGCCAAGGCGATTCCTTTATCGGAAGGATTCCATGATGGATTCGACAACGTTATGCAAGTGCTTGAAGACATGGATCGAGACCTTCAAACTATCGATGAAGAAGATCCAGAAACACAAGCAGAGCTTATTTTCCTTCTGGAAGATGACATTTTCCATAAAATTCGCCCCAGCGTTGATGAACTCACCGCACTCTCCACTCAGCTACAGGCACTTTGCAGTGCTGATAAAGCGGACGAGTTGTTAGCAAATACTGTTGGAATGAACAAGCTTGTTAATTCTGTAGCAGATAGAGTAGCTCGACGAGCCGAACGGATAGAAATGGCTTCTAAGCAGTCTAGAGCAGTGTTGGATGATCTACAGTATCTTATCGAGTGGTTCAGTGCGGCAAGAGAAAGAATTGTTAATGGAGCACTTCCGTCTCTGGACTTGGAATGTTTGAAGTCTCAATTGAAACACCAAAGAATTACAAACGAAGAAGCCAATGCTAACAAGGTTCAATTCAGGAATGTTTCCGCAGAAGCAAAGAAAGTTGCCAGACAACTTGGAATGGAAGGAAAAGAAGCAAACGACAAGATATCGGATACAGTTGATGAGGGAAAGGAGCTGGTGGAAGAGGTGATGGTTCTCTGTGCAGAAAGAACAGAATCTCTTGAACGTTCCAAAGCACTCATGGAGCAGCTTACATCTCAATTCGATGAACTCAACAAGTGGTTGGATCAAATGGACATCGAACTTCAAGAATCCGCTTCTGTCACTACTGCCACTTCGCCACTGGAGCTACGTGAAATGCATGATCACAACGAAGAACTCGCTAGAATGGTGGCTGCTTATCGTCCAATAATCGAAGGATTCAAATCAGATGTATCGGCACTTCAGGAAATCCTTGCAGAAGACCAAGCACCTCTCTTAGGATCGGTCGCTGGAGAGCTAGTTCAAGGATATGAAGATGTTAGAGAGGCAGTTAGAGCAAGAGGACATGCCATTGACAATATGATGGGAGCCACTATTGGATTCGGAGAGCGATTAGAAACACTGGTTTCTAATCTGCAAGGAGCTGCTGACAGATTGAAGGTGAGAGTGGGATATTTTGATTTTAAAAAAAGCTCATACATAAAACTCGTTTTTTTTTCAGGAAAACGAAGGTATTTCCGCGGATCCGAGTGTACTGGAAACTCGTCTCGCAGAAAACCGAGCAATAGTTGAAAGCTTACGCGATAAACAAAACGCTTACGATGCTCTCAAACAAACCGCCAACGAACTTCTCGCCACCGCTCCAGAAGGCGATGCAGCTGCAGGAGATGTTGAAGACAAGCTTAACCGTCTTGATAAACTTTGGAAGGAGATTGAAAGAGAAGCTTTGGATCGTGGTGTTGTTCTGGAGGACGTTCTCGAGAAGGCCAAAAACTTTTGGAGTGAACTTGATTCATGTCAGAAAGCTGTTGATGATTTGAGAAATCGTTTGGAGTTGGTGGAACCCGCAACTGGGCACCCGGAACAATTGGCTGATCAACAGGAAATTATGACACAGGTTTGTAGATTTACATGTAACATGAGAGCTGCTGAAAGCGTTGTTTTTGAATCGTAGGTTTTCACTATTTGGAGCATTATATTTTAATGTTACAACTCAATTCAACATTCTAAATTTATTCATTTTTTCAGGTGGCCAACGAAATGGAGCGTACACGTCCTCGCATAGAAGCACTTTCGATTGCGGGACAGCAGCTCTCCGGATACGTTCCAGATGATGAAAAGGCTGTAATCGAGAATCAAATATTAAATGTTCAAAGTGGATTCTCTACTATCACCGGATTGTTCGCTGAAAAGAAGAGAGATTTGATAGCAGCGATGGATGAGGCGATGGCATTCCATGGAGATCTACAATCACTTATGAAGTGGCTAGATGAAGCTGAGAAAAGATTAATGATGATGTCACCGGTGGAACAGGCAAAACAAATGAACCAGATTGGACAATTGTTAGAAGAGCTTCATAGGTGAGGCATATTTTATTGTTTAAATTACCTACGTTGACTGATTACAGATTCAAAGATGAAGTTGACGAGCGTGGTGTGGCTAAAGAGCAAGTCGTTGCCACAGCTCTCCAACTTGCTGCTAACGCACCACCGCACTTGGCAGCTACAGTAAGACAACCGGTTGCAGAACTGAATGGAAGATGGACAAGACTCAATGCAGCTCTTGCTGAAAGAGAGCACAAATTGGAGAGTTCAATGCTTCAAATGGGAAAACTATCAGATGCGATTTCTCAATTGACAGCTTGGATGGACAAGACAAAATCCACACTGACAGAGTTCTCCCTGCCCAGAACCGCTGTCAATTTGAGAGATATTGAAATAGCCAAATGTAAATTGGTTGTGTTGAACAATGACGTGCATGCTCATCAGCATAGTGTGAACACTGTAAATGCTGCTGCTCAACAATACATACGAACTTCTGGAGGTGTTGACTCAGAAACTTCTAATAAACTCGAAGAAATGAATCAGAAGTGGGAGGATATTCAAAAACTACTGAAGTCTATTGCATTAGAAATCGACATTTCGAAAAAAGAAGCTGAGAATGTTGGTGGTGAAGTTGAGAAATGGCAACGGTGGCTGGAAGAGACTGAATCGGCGCTTCAATCCACGAAGCCAACAGGAGGACTTCCAGAAACTGCCGAATTCCAGCTTGATGAGTTCAAAGTGCTAAAAGCAGATATCGAAGCAAATTCTTCTGAACTTGATGCTCATTTGATGACTACTGAGGAGAGCTTAAAGAAGGACAACAAACAAGAAGATACTTGGCTTGCGAAGACTCATTCAGGAATGAAAATCAAGTGGAATAAGGTGAAGGAGTTGCTGGTGGATAGAGAGAAGAAGCTACAGTTGGCATACGAGCAAGCTGTTGCTTTAGAGTCTGCGTTGAACGACATGGAGACATGGATTGTTGGTGAGTTGGAAGCAGAGTATAATGAGCTGGAATGGTTTTAATTCATCAATTTTTCGATTTTTCCTTCGATACGCAAAGCTTTTGTTTTTCAGATGCCGAACGAAAACTAACTGATCTTCCACCAATTTCTCGTCTCCCCGAAACTATTGAAAAACAACTTCATGCTCATGAATCCTGGATGGATGAGGTTGCCCGAAGAAAGACTGCAATGACTCAACATCAAGCATCTGGAGTTCGCATGCAATATTATTGTGAGAAAAAAGATGGCATCCCAATCAAAAATCGTCTTGTTTCTCTGAAACATCGAGTCGAAAAGATCTCCGGACGGTCTGCGGAGCGTGCTAAACAACTCGCAACAACACGGGATGAAGTAGCCACGTGGCAAGACGGTCTTTTCGAACTGAGTCAATTCGTCGAAAGTGTAATTGAAAGAATTTCTCCCGACGCGAGCACAACAAGCTCAGTGGATAAGCTGAAATCAAAATTAGAAGAAGTGAAGCAAGCACAACGAGATGTGGCTGCTAAGCAAACTTTGTTTGATGTGACCAAGAAGCGAGGAGCTGGATTGGCGGAAAGAGCGACACGCTCAGAATACAAGCAGATCGCTATGATGAATGATAAAATGAACAAGAGTTGGAATGAGATGATCAAGAAACTCAGAGATCGACTCAAAGAAGCAGAGCAAGCAGTTCTTGAAGGAGGTGTGTTCGAAGAATCGATGAATGATCTTGAATCATGGATTGATGAAGAGATTGAGAGATACCACAGAACAGAAGACCAGCCCGTATTCGCAGATATTGATGGAGTCAGGAAGTTAGCCGATGAGGAAACTAGAAGATCAGCTGAGAGAAAAACGAAGGAGAATGGTGTGAAGACGGTTATCAAGAAAGCAGATGCTTTGATGGCTTCTGGAGTGGATGAAAAGGACTCGATAGCACAGGCAAAGGATCGTTTAGTGAAGAAATGGCAAGAAGTAGAAGAGGCTGCACGGCAGAGAGGTGATAGCATCAAAGTAAGTTACAAGAAACGATGGCTAAACTTTCAAACTTTGTTTTTTTAGGAAGCCGAACAAGCCGCAGCCGATTTCGATGCCAAAGCTCATGCTCTTCTCGATTGGTTGGCAGTTGAAGAGCAAAAACTGAGGAGTGCCAGTCTTGATGAAGTTGAAAATGTGAAAGAAGATATGAACGCAGCTAAAGATAATTATGCGAACTGCATCCAAAAAGGAGAAGAAATCCTCGCAAAATGTCAACCATCGGCCGAACCAGTCCTCAGAAATTGGATGCGTGTCCTGGAAGCAAGATGGAAAGAGGTTAATGAGAAGGTTGATGAGAAGGAGTTTGCATTGTTAGAAGAGGAGCAGAAAGCCAAGGAACAAAATGAGCAAATCCAGAAACTTGTGAAGTTTGCAGCCGAGAAGAGAGAAGAATTGAATAAGATGATTGAAAAACCATCTGCACAGGTAAATATGCGAGATTACAGTAACTTATTGTTTATTATAATGAACAAATAATAGTTGTTTTATTCTAAGACTAAACTCATCATGTTATTTATAGGATCTTGACACCATGGACCAGTATCTTCAAGAATTCGCCGCACTTGATGTTGAACTTCGTGAGCGACAACCAGAAGTTGATGCTGCATGTAAAGCGTTGAAAAAAGCAAGCGCTCGTAATCCGGCTGCGGAAATGTTGTCTACGGAGTGGAAAAAACTGTGGTTAGACGCAATGGGTCTACAGTCTTCACTTGAAACCCAAAAGAATCTTCTCGATGAAATGAAGCGATTGGAAGGATGGAAATGGGAAGACTGGAAAGAAAGATATGTGGAGTGGAACGATCATGCGAAAGCCAGAGTCACAGATTTGTTCCGTCGAATCGATCGACTTCATAATGGAAACGTGCCCAGAAAAGTGTTCATCGAGGGTATAATGGGATCCAGTAAGTTTGAGAGAAACAAATATTTCAAAGAAGCGCTTTTAGTTATGAAAAACGAAAGAAGTTTCCTGTTTTGAACAGAGAAACGCTGATATTCTAGACTCAGTACACAGAAAAAAATTTTAAATATTTTTCCATAGAATATAAAATTTCATATTAAAAAATAACTTGAAAACTCTTTTATTGGTCAACCCGTAGTTCTTCGAACGTGGTATCTTCTCGGGCTTTTCTTCCTCAAATTCTTTCTGTCTGGTGGGATTTAGCGTACATACTACTATGTATCCTTGCAACATTTGATATATCTATTGATAAACGCTCATTTTTCATCAAGGGCCCCGCTTCTTCTCTTTCTTCTTATGTCTTCTTTAATGGTTTTTCTTCTGAGCATTGCATTTTTAGACATTGTTCCCAACTCGACGATCGTCTATTCCAGTAAGTTTAAATATGGTCATGAGAGTTATATGAGATAAGTAACTCACAGAAAAACAACTTGAACCTGGTCGTTTCTTTTTTGGTTCCAGTAAAATCTGAAAGAACGTTGCTCATCGTTTTTGAAAAAGCTCTCACAATATGTATGCGGTGATATTGTTCTGTCATGAAAATATGCCTCAGATCTTGAAATGTGAAATGTTCTCCTAAATAGTTATAGACTTGGAATGGTTAATGTTGTTTTCTTTGATTTCGGAATGGTGTCACTTCTTCTCTTTCTTTCGCTATCTTCCCATATTTCCAACTTTCATTTATTTCATCTTTCGGTACGTATGAAAGCACGGTCTATCTTTTATTCTCATTCTTTCGAAATGATTTCCATTAAAGTTTCGATTTCTGCTTCTATCACTTTCTGTACCTAGTTAACTATATTGTATTCCTGTGTTTTCAGCTAAAAGATGCTAGTTCCGTTTTGTGTTCTGATATTCTGTTTTTAGAATTTCCAACGTCTAAAATGGAAATGGAGAAAGTGGCCGACTTGTTCGACAAAGGAGATGGCCTCATCAATTCTAAGGAGTTCATAAACGCTCTCAGGTTCGATACTGCTAACGTGAGTTTTGTTTCTCTCAGTCATATGAAAACTGTAGTTGTTCAACTCTCTCTACATGCCATCACATGTAAGAACACAAAAAAGAAACTCATTGAAAATTATCAGTTTCAGTTCGTCTCCTCAAACTTCTCCCCAATTTCTTGTTTTCAGAGAAATGCGAAACCTCAAACGGATACCGAAAAAATCACCCACGAAATTGAACGACAAAAGAAAACGTGTAGTTGTTGTCAGCCATATCAAATCGAGAAGATTTCAGAGAACCACTACAGGGTGAGTTTGTTTGGAAAAATTGTGTTTTCAACAGTTTTTGACAGATTGTTGTTTAGTCGGTTGTTCTATGAGCTTCACTATGATACTTTTTCCAGTTCGGTGACACGCACATCAAACGGATGGTTCGTATTTTGCGGTCGACAGTGATGGTTCGAATTGGTGGCGGATGGGAATCGCTAGATGAGTTCCTCCATAAACACGATCCTTGTCGTGCAAAAGGGCGGCTCAATATCAATATGTTCCCGGAAGTGCGTCCATCCCATGCTCTCGACTCGATGCGCGCATTCACAAAGAATCGCCACGCAAAAGAAATCCCAACCACGGGAACTCCAGGACCAGTTATGAAGATTCGAGAGAAAACCGACAGAAGTGTGCCGATGAGTGGTGGATTAGGTGGAACGGCTGGATATACTGTGACCAGTGAACACCGCCCATCTCGAATTCCACGAGCTCCGTCGGATATGTCTGCTGGACGACTGAGTCGTGTTGGAAGTGTATCGAACTCGAAAAACTCTCTCATGGACTCAACCACACCGTCAAGACCGGATTCAAGAGCATCGTCAGATGCGGGAGATCGTCAAACTAGGATTCCATCATTAAGAGGAAGAAAGGGACAGAGGTGTGTTGAGTTACTTTCGAAATGAAAATGAAAATTAGTCACGGTTTCAAGTAGGCAATTAGTTATAACTGTGTAATTAGTTACAACAGTTACAACTGTGAATGGCTGACAATGGACAATGACGCGTATATGTTTCAGATACGCTGGTCCCCATGCACCAGGATGCTCGTCTTCAAAATAGTAATCGTCTACCTACTTATTTCAAATTTCCCCCTGTTTTTATACATATCGTTTTTTGTTCATCTTTGCCCCCTAGTTATTCACTTGTCTCTACAGTAAGCGCGCCCCCATCCCACCATCATGGGTTACTGTAGGTACATTTCTTTTCTTTCAATTAAGTTTCTCTATAAGTTAAAAAGATTACCGGTATCTATTCTGTAATATAATATTTCCCATTCTTTTTTGTTTTTGTTTTATTCATAAAACCAGTGTTTATTCCAATCAATTACGAAACAAAACAAAAAAATTAATAACAAATACGGGTACCGTAAATACTGTAACAGTATTTACGGTATTTCATTTATTTTGACAGCTTCTTCGCCGTTCTTGTAAATCATCATGTTGATGCATCAACCAATAGTTTTCGATCTTTCGCAAGCGAATTCTCATTTCGTCAATTCTCGGAGTGCAATGCTCATCACAAAATGATAACACGATTTTCTCCAGATCGTCCATTCGGTTTTCGAGAAAAGTTTGGAACATCGAGGGCACATGTGATTCGCTGAATTCAGTTTTGTAAACGGTCAAAAATTTTGGCTCTCTCCCTGATCATTCAATTTTAAATGCATATCTAGGAATATCCTGAAACTATGACAGCGAACGAAAGAGAATTTGAAAATAAAGACAAAATAAGAAACCCAGATGTGGGAACAAATAAATGAGAACAATATTCACAATGTTGTGCTCTTAGTGCGGTTTTGAGTTTCTTGGAAAGATAAAGTTAGGTACAATGAAGGTGTTTAAATAGTGTTCGTGGAAGGGCGGAGTTTTAATATAAAATATAAAGAAATCATTTCAAGATTTATGTTTTGTGGACCAATCCAAATACATGATATTTTGAGCTGGACACCTTTCTTTTTGATTGAAGATACTCGGATTGCACACAGGTTCCTTTTTGCAATGTCATTTACTCCCAAAAAAATTGCTTTGGAATTCGATTGATTCAATCTTAAGAACTTGTAAGATGCAACATACAAAACACTATTTGGTGTATGTATATCATATTGATCGCGAGCATGCGTAGTGCAGTGATGTCGAAACTCTACAGATAAGGTGGAAAATATGTCGCCCTGTTATCAGTTGTACCCTTCCTCCCATTCCTTTTGGTATTCATTTCTTGTTGTCTACTCATTTCTCAAAGAGACGATCATGCGTGTCATATTTCTGATTCTGTCGGCAGGAGTTTTAACATGTGTGGTGAGTGAGTAATTAAAGAAATTATAGCTGAGGCTTTGAGGATTTGGAATAGTTGTATAGTTTGAGTGCTTAGAAAGTTCCAGTAACCATGCTAGGTTGCGCGCAATCAGATTGGTTTGGAACTTTATTTTTCAGAATTCTTAAAACTTTCCATTTTTAGAGAGCTGCTTTGAAGTGTGATTCTGAAACCGAATGTCAAGACGATGAGACTTGCTGCAAACTGAGTGACAACACTTGGGGTTGTTGCCCAATGCCCCAAGCAGTTTGCTGTGACGACCGGAACCATTGTTGTCCAACTGGAAGCACTTGTGATCCGCAAGGGCAAAGATGTATTGGAGAAGATGAGAGACATTCACCAATGAGAAAAAAGAAGCCTGCAAAAAAGACTGTACAGAGGAATGAGTTCAATGAAGTTCTTTGTCCGGATAGATCCAGCAAGTGTCCTGATGGGTCTACATGTTGCCTTTTGGAGCAAGGCACTTACGGTTGCTGTCCAGTACCTAATGCAGTTTGCTGCCCTGATATGCTCCATTGTTGTCCAAATGGATTCCAGTGTCATGGACAGTTTTGCTCACAAAATGTTAGTAGTTAGCTGAAAATCTCAAACACAAACAAGGCTATCAAAATCGCGGTCTGTAAATGAGTAAGACTGTAGAAGGCCGTGAGTATTGGTCTGATCATATTCACTGAAATTTGGGCGCTTTACTAGGGTCACTCGGTCATATCCACTTCCAAGCACCGGAGTGACGAATTCCGAAACCTGAATTACCCCAGCCGCCATTTTGACAGCCTTGAGCATAGATGAAACTGATAAGATTTTTCTTTTAGTTTTGAGTTACAGTACGCTATGATACCACATCTTCGAAAGTTCGCCTCCACTTCAATTCATCGTAAAGAAGCTGTTGATTTCATCTCAGAAGAGGACGACAGTAGCGATGAAGATGATTCTGAATCATCTGAAGATTCAGAAGAACCTGAACTGAAAACTGTGAACTCAGTGTTTGATCTGAACCCAGTCACTTGTGGATTCAGGAAAACTTGTCCAGCTAAAACAACCTGTTGCAAAATTGATGGGGAAAATGGGAAGAAGAAGCCAATGTGCTGTCCTTTGAGTAATGTGAGTTTTGAGAATAACTTGAACATATAGTCGATCTGCTGGGCAGTTATTATTAACGTAAGATACTGTCAACGTATGATATTGAATGATCCCTCGTTACAAACCAACAGGGATGTCAAATCGGGATTTTTAAGGCCGCGGCCGTTTTTATATCTCGCTTCCTACCGGTGGGCTCTTTTCGATGTGAGAGGCGGCCTTATAGAGCATAGAAAGTTGTGCATTTTGGGAAAAAGACTACCCGACTGAGCTATCCAAGGCCGCCTTACAGCCTTGGAAACCCTCTAGAGGCACATATTGTCAGTTTCTGAAAAAAACACTGATTTGAGTTCCTTTTCGCAAAACTTCCTTTCTTAAATTAGGTGATGTGCAAATTGAGTCAACTAATCTTAATTATAGAATTGAAAATTTTCAGGCGGTATGCTGCGAAAACACTTGTTGCCCATCTGGTTATCATTGCGTGACTGGTGGAAAATGTGAAAAACACGCTCGGATGAATGTGGAATCAATTTTCAAGGGAACAAGAAATCTGGATACCCACTTCAATTGAAACATCAGCACCAAAACAAGAATACTTGTTTTTCATTCAACATGATCTATCTGACTAATAAATCACTTTCTAGAACAAAAGTAAAAGTTGAAATTGTGAAAGTTGTTCCCAGTCCATCTTTCCCCAATCGGTCACGAGCTTCTATTGTTCTGGGGAATGTGGATAACACTTGTCTATTCATTTTTGTCCAGGAACGTGAGAACCAATTAGTATTGACATGGTTTGACAGCTCATCAGGGCTCAGAGATTAGCAGATAAAGAAAACGATTTCCCAGGGGAACAGTTACAGTGCGTATCGTCCCGACGCCCCTCTCCTTGGGATCACATTTCATACAAGGGAAGTCAGTCTTCATTTTTACATTTTCTTGACCTACCTTCTGGTGACCCCTCTAGTACCACGTGATGTAATGAACACAGTAGAACAAAAATTTCACTCGCCTGGGCTTCTGTTTCGATTCATTCGCGAGAATATTCAAAAAAACTTCAATTTTTTCAAAAAAAAAAAGAATTTAAAAAAAAATCACATTTTTATTCACAAATCGCTCCTTTCGAGCGCGCGCTCGCAATGCATCAAATCTGGTGTGGCAAAAGAGCGATACGTGTCTGCGTGTTGCAGCAGCACCGATGCGTGTATACATTGTTAGGGGAGTGGTAGTGGTTGCGAGCGAGACGTGCGGCGTGTCCGTCGGTCGAGTTTGCGTACTGCGGCGTGTGTCTTATGATGTTTATGCATTGTGAGCGCGGTCGTGGTCCCTGCGTACACTCATCTAAATAGCAATGGGGGCGTGCTTGGAAACGAGTTCTGATCACCATTGCGGCGTTTCTAGATGTTTAGTTGGCTTGATTGCTTCGGTTTTCTAGTCGACTACTCGGAAAGATTCGTTCGTTGCATCTCTACTGATGTATCTAATGTTACTGCTTTATCGGTCATATTCGTTGGGAGTAGTTTACGAGAATAAACCTTGCCAATTGACTTTGTCAGGATACGAAATCAGCTTTCGGGTTGTGAGTACTTCTGTCGGTCATGCAGGCATAACCTATACTCGCTAGACTTCTTGTCTGCGTAATACCTGATTGATTCTGTCAGCGCGATATGCTCAAGTAAAAGATTAAGCCATGCATGCTTTGATTCATCAATGAAATTGCGTACGGCTCATTAGAGCAGATATCACCTTATTCGGAATCCTATATGGATAACTGCGGAAATACTGGAGCTAATACATGCAACTATACCCCA
>GL379889.1:289202-312455 GCA_000143925.2 Caenorhabditis brenneri | reverse complement strand
AAAGGTCAGGTAATTAAATGGGCATCGATTCGGATTTTTTACTGATAATGCAGCTTTATGTCTTCCATTTTCCTCTCCATAGCTTTCACTGGATCCTCCTTTCCTAAAACCATTGGTGGAAAATCCTGAACTCCACTAGTTTCAAGAACTATCGTATTCTGAATCTCAGAAATCTCCTTCGAATCCAAACTGGTGTCATATCCGAGATCGAATTGATTATTTTGAAATCTCTTGAACCAATATTCGAATTCCGAGTATTCCATAATCTTTCGTCCAATTTTATTCATTAAACTTGCATATGCTTCATGGATTGGCTTTTTCTCATTGCTGAGGAATTCGTTACAAATTGACAAACGAACCCCGATTTCTTCATGAGGGACAGCCGATTGGTTCATTTTTCGCTGATTACTGGATCTAGAAAAATCAGTTTGTTCAAAATTGAATAAAACTTTCGAATTCGAGTGAGAATGGCAGAAGAAGAAAAACATAGACTAAACCTAGGGGGCGCAATGAAGAGGGGGAGGGGCGTCGAAAAAATTCAGCCTGGCGGTCTGCGGCACCTTTGAGCGTCAACTGAATAAACTCCTACTTTAAAGGGTGATCCAATGAATCGTTGAACATCTCCTGAAGCATGACGTTCAGTCTTTCGAAAAAAAAAAAAAAAAAAAAAAAAAAATCAGGAAATCGTTGGAACTGAGCAATGGAAACGCGCACGGAATATCTGTTCGACTGGAGACTCTTCATTGGGAATCGATGACGTTTTGCACTGTAAACATGTCTCGTTGTGCTGTGACAAGGTCACTCCGGCAAATGTTGTTCGTGTTAGAGATGTAAGGGTTTGAATAGCTCATGAGAGACGCAGAGAAGCTAGACTGTCTAGGTTCTCCGCGTCTCTCATTCTCTGTCTCAGAAATCCAAAAAAAAAGGCCTGAATTGCTTCAAAATGCTCGTACAACAAAGTTGTTCAACTCACTTCTCTGCTAGACAGTCTAACTTCTCTGCGTCTCTTTCAATCTCATTTCTTAAATCGAAAAAATGGCCTGAGAAACCGAATTTCTAGCATGGATTTGACGAGAGACAAGCCAAGTTGATAGAGGGAGAGACGCAGAGAAGCTAGACTGTGTAACTTCTCTGCGTCTCTCATTTTTTTACCTCGGTCTCTCGCGTCTAATTAATTCAAGGCTCAAGTTTTTAGCTCAATTCGAAAGCGTTTCAAGCTTTGCCTAATATTTTGTAGCTAAGAAAATAAAAGACGCAGAGAAGCCAGATTGTCTAGCACGCCTGCGTCTCTCACTATTCAAAAAATTGAAGAATGCATAACTTACTCCTAAATAGAGCTTGAACCTCGGTTTTCGAGCTATTCTGAAAATAGCAATACTATCTCCGGATATGAAAGTGAGAGACGCAGAGAAGTTAGACTCTCGAGCTTCTCTGTGTCTCTTACTCTCTTACCTTGGCATGCACGTAGTTACGAAGCTATGTAGCGATTTAGATCATTTTTGGGTTCGCGAAAAAAAGAGAGACCCAGAGAAGCTGGACTGTCTAGCTTCTTTGCGTCTCCCATCCTCTACTCCAAAATGCCGAATTCTTATTTCAGCTCTTCCTGGAAAAATCTTCCGGTCGCCAGTCCTATACCCTCAAAACTGAGCATTTGAACTACGATAAAATCAAAAGTGTTCTTCAATCACCGAAAAATCTTGATCCAGGAATCAGCAGCCACTATTTCGACGACGAGGATAAATTCTATTTCCAAGTTTTGAATCTTTCTCTGACTGTGACCTTTTCTCCAAATTAACTCTGAAAATTCGCAGAAATCCCTATCGATTTTTTGTGAATTCACTTTTCCGCAAATTATTTGATTTTGTGCGTTTCTAGCAGAAAAATTAACGTATATTTTGGAAAAAATTCAGCTTTTTCGTTAAGTCAGCAAGTGCGCTCCACTGCGCTTCACGGAAAATTTCGAAAAACATGATGAGCAATTCACTAAAACCCCTCGTTTTTTTTTTAAGGTTTTTGTGTATTTTTCCCGTTTTTTTTCCAAATTAATTCTGAAAATTCGCAAAAATCCCGAATAATTTTTGTACACGCACGTTTCCGTAAATTCCATTATTGTGTGCTTTTTCTGACGAAAAAATGACGTGTCTATCGGTAAAAAATTCGGCTTTTTTTGAGTCAGCCGCTGCACTTCACGGAAATTTTCGAAAAACATGATAAGCAATTCACTTTTTTTTCCGGTTTTTTCGCATCAAAAACCCGTATTTTTTCAGGGTAACCAACTCACGATGACTAGCATCTCTTCAAAAGCGAAAAATGAGCAAACTCAGTAAGAATTTTTGGAAAATGATGCAGCTTTAGAAAAAGATTTTTCAGATCCGACAAAAAGCTCGCAATGAACCCATCAACTGTCGCACACTCTGAAGTCGGTCTCCGTCTGCTTGTTTGCGTTGAATTCCTTGTTGATGAACTGAAATCAGATGAAGAGAAATCAATTGAAGAATTGTATAGAAACTGGATGGGAAGAATGCGAGGGCAATCCATGGAATTCGCGGAATTCGAATATTGGTATAGAAGATTCAAGAATAATCAATTCGATCTTGGATACGATACTAGCTTGGATTCGAAAGAAATTTCTGAGATTCATAATAAACTGGTTCCAGAAGCTTATGGAAAGAAGGATGTTCCAACAATGACTATGAAGAGAAAGTGTGGAAATGATGAAATCGCAGTTATTCCGAGTAAAATTGCCTCAAAAAGCTACAAGAATACAGACTATCGGTAAAAAGAGATCAGAATCAGGGTTGTGCGAAAAATGACCTCCGAAAAATTTTCAAAAAAATTTTTTTCGGAAAATCTCGTTCGAAAAAAAAACGAAAGATATTTTTTTTCGGAATTTTTTGTCCGAAAAAACCGAAGAGAATCGAAGAAATTAGAAAAAAATATTTTGGATGCAAATGATATTCTTTCTATTCCAGTCTCGACCATTTCAACAAAAAGCAACAAAAAGCTTCAAAAATCACCAAAATTGGCCAAAAAATTTCATTTTTTCAGATTTTTTTTCAATTTTTCGAAAATTTTGTACCGAAACATTTTTCGGCGATAAAGTTTTCGAAAATCTTGTACCGAAATACCTTTCGCAGAATTAATTTTTCAAAAATGTCCTAAAAAACCGAAAAAATTTTCGGCCCGAAAATTTTTTCGCACAACCCTGATCAGAATCTTGCTGTTGCTGACCTCAATATTTCAGATTCCACGTTCAAAATGTGCCGGTCATCTTTCAAGAAATTGTCCAAAGCATGCCAAGTATTGAAAAAATTCATATATTTTTATTTGATCCCTTCTTCCAAATGTACGTCAACGATTTCGAAATTCGCTTCGAGAGAAGTGCTGATGGATTAATTGAATACTGCGATAAAACCAATAAGAAAACCCTCATTAGGACTGATCCCGAGAAATCGGTCATTGATCATCTGTGGTTTATCTTGAGAGACCCAAATTTGAACCTGAACTTCGTCGGAATTCAAACTTTTGGAATTTGTGACCCATTAATCAACTTCGAAGGAATTCTGTCATCGATGCTTGATTCATTTGGTCATCGTTTATGTACCAACGCACTAGAACTCGATGGATTGAACGAGGACACATTCGTTTCGTTTTTGAAATGCGTCGAACCGAAAAAGCTTACATCAATTTCGTTTGCTATTTCATGGAAGGAACAAGGAAAGTATGAGAAAATGAAAGAAATCGTCGAATTGGAGCAATGGAAACAAGCAAGCCGTGTTTATTCGCATGGAATCTCTCCACTGACGGTCGATGATGTTTTGCCATTCGAACGTACTATTTTGAGCTGTGACAAAATCACTCCAAAAGACGTTGTTCGTGTCAGAGACGTAAGTACTAGGGTTTTAACAGGCATGGGTGAAAGCGTGTCGAACACGCACTTTTTCCCCAAAAGAGAAAAAATGGGGGCTTTTGAGGGAAAAAAGTGAGGCGCGGCAGCGAGGAATTTAGCGTTTTTTAGCGCATTTCGACACGTTCAACTCACCCATCCCTGGCTTTTGATGAGAGTTAGAGACACAGAGAAGCTAAACAGTCTTGTGCAAAAGTATGATGAATTGAAAGAGGAAAATTGAACTATTTCAGCATTTTTCGAAATCTCTCAACAATTGCTCTTGCACTCTCCTCACTTCTCAATTCTTGGATAAAGAATTGCACTACGATGAATTCGAACCTGTTCTTCAATCGAAAAATCTTCGTGCAAGAAAGATCAGATGTGAATCCATTGACTACTTTTATATGCTTCCACATTCTGAGATGTTTTTGAAAGTGACTGTGAGCGAACTTGATCGCGAGGTTGACTTCGTTAAAACCTATAATTGTAACTGATTCCAGGTTTTTTTTCTTTTTCTTGTTTCAAAAATCATTGTTGTTGTTGTTTTTTGTTTCTTCATATAAAATTTGTTTTTTTTTTCTAATTATACTTTTCGCCTGCTTTCATTTTTGAATGTGTTCCTACTCACTGAAAATTATTTGATTATAATGCGCTGCATTTTATAGATTTCTTCCCTTGTTGATTTTCTGAAAAATCACTATTCCGTAAAAAAACATTATTTTGCGCGTTTCTGGCGAAAAAAATAACTTTTTCGGTATAAAAAATCAGTTTTTTCTCTGAGTCAGCAAGTGCGCTCCACTGCGCTTCCCGGAAGTTTTCGAAAAACATGATTAGCAATTCACTAAAATCACTTATTTTTGACAGTTGCTTTGTAATTTTTCTCATTTTTTTCTAATTTTTTCTCATCAAAAACCTTTTTTTTTAGATTAGCCAACTCACGATGACTAGCACCGCTTCAGAAGCGAAAAATACGCAAATTCAGTGAGAAATGAATTTTTAAAAAATGCAGCTCTAAAAAAAATACTTTTCAGGTTCGACAAAAAGCTCACAATGAACCAATCAACTGTCCCACACTCTGAAGTCGGTCTCCGTCTGACAATTTGCAAGGAATTTCTTACTGATGAAAAGAAACCGATTGAAGATTTATATAGAAGTTGGATGAGAAGAATCGGAGGGAAACTCATTGAATTCGAGGAATTCGAATATTGGTGTAGACGATTCCAGAATGATCAATTCGATCTTGGATACGATACTAGTTTAGATGAGAAGGAAATTTCTGTGATTCAAAATACAATGAATTCGGAAGCTAATGGAAAGAAGGATGTTTCCACAATGACCATAGATAGTGAGGAAAAGTCTGGAGATGATAAAACTGCAATTATTCCGAATGAAATCGCTTCAGAAACTCTCAAGAATGCAGATTATCGGTAAAAAGAAATCCGAATCAGGATTGTGCGAAAAATGACCTGCGAAAAATTTTCAAAAAATCTTTTTTTTCGGAAGAATTCGTCGGAAAAAAAATCGAAAACATTATTTTTCGGAATTGTTTGTCCGAAAAAACCGAAGAGAATAGAAGAAAATAGAAAAAAATATTTTGGAACACGAATGAAATGTTTTCCATTCCAGTCACGACCATTTCAGCAAAGCAACAAAAAACTTCATAGAATCAACAAAATTGACCAAAAAGTTTCATTTTCCAGAGTTTTTTCACATAGATCGCCAGTTTTTTTCTTTACAAAACAACTTAGAATCCAAAGAAAAATTTCGAAACCATTTTTCCAAAAAAAAAATCTTGTACCGAAATTTTTTTCGAAAATTTCCGAAAAAACCGAAAAATTTTTCGCACATTCCTGATCAGAATCTTGTTATTGCTGACCTTAAAATTTCAGATTCGAAGTCGAAAATGTGCCGGTCATCTTTCAAGAGCTTATCCGAAGCATGTCAGAGATTAGATTCATTCAAATTCATTCTTCTGATTCCTTCTTCCGAATGTTCATCAACGAATCAAAAATTTGTTTCGAGAGAAATGCTGGCGGATTAATTGAATACTATGATGAAAACAATAAGAAAACCTTCACTACGACGACTGAACCTGAGAAATCGGTCATTGATCATATGTGGTTCGTGTTGAGAAATCCAAATTGGAAACTGAACTGCGTCTATATTAAAACCACTCTCGTATCTGATAACCCATTGAAAGATTTCGAAAGAATTCTATCATCGATGCTTGATTCATTTGATCATCGATTATACATCAGTGCACTAGATCTCTATGGCTTAAACGAAGATACGTTTATTTCGTTTTTGAAACGCGTCGAACCCGAAAGACTTTGGACGATTTCGTTTGACATTTCATGGAAGGAAAAAGGAAATTATCAGAAAATGAAGGAAATCGTTGAAACAGAACAATGGAAACAGGCAGGCCGTATTCAATCGCTTGGAATCACTCCATTGACGGTCGATGATGTCTTGCCATTCGAAAATAGTTATTTGAGATGTGACAAAATCACACCGGAAGACGTTGTTCGTGCCAGAGATGTAAGGTTCAGAAATTAGAGAATGGCTTTAAGCCCGGGCTTCCAGCTTAAATCCGAACGGCGAGAGAGCGAGAGGCAGAGAAGCCAAACACAACCCAGCTTCTCTGCGTCTCGTTTACTCACCTCTACGATAACTTTCATATCTTGTAAAACCAAAATTGAACTGTTTCAGTATTTCTTGGAATCTCTCGACGGAAAACACTGTTTTCTACGAACTTTTGAGAACCAATTGCACTACGATGAATTCGAAAATGCTCTTCAATCGAAAAATCTTCATGCACGAGTGGTCAGAAAGAATTCAATTGACTACTTTTATACGCTTCCACATTCGAAGAAGTTTCTAAAAGTGACTGTGAACGAACTCACTCGCCAAATTGTTTTCTTTAAAACCCCTAATTGAAAATGATTCAGAATTTACAGAAATCATTTTTGTTGTTTTCTTTTTTCTTGATTTTGTTTCAATTTTCTTGATATAAAAATTGTTTTTCTTTAAACTTCAATTTTTTGTTCAATTTATAATTGTGTATTGAAATCACTCAATATTATCTTAATATTATACACTGCAATTGTATTCCTCACCAGAATTGTGCGAAAAATACCCTCCGAAAAATTTTCGAACAATTTTTCAACGAAATTTTTTGTATTAAAAAAAACCCGAAAATTCGTGAAAAAAATTCGAACATATAAACTCATTTCATTTTACTTCGCTATTTTTCTTAAAAAACACTTGCTTTTTTCTAATGCCAATATGTTTTTTTTTAGATTAACCAACTCACGAAAATGATGAAGCAATTAACTGTGCCTTATCAAGAAATCGAAAATCGTTTAGCAATTTGTTGCGAATTTCTTCTCGATCGAAAGAAACCAATTGAAGATGCATATGATAGTTTGATGGAGCAACTCGGAACAAAACTCATGGAACACTCGGAATTCGAATATTGGTTCAAGAGATTTCAGAATAATCAATTCGATCTCGGATACGACACTAGTTTGGATTCGAAGAAAATTTCTGAAATTCAGAATTCAATGGATCCAAAAGCTATTGGAGTTGAGGATGATTCACCGGTGATTATAGAAAAGGAGACGTCAGTGACGGTTCAGAAGAATGTCAGATTTCAAATCGATGAAGATAAGGAAGATAGGAACAAGGAAAAAATCGATAAAGAAGGAGCGATTCCAGTTGTAGTTACTGAGAAAAACGACGAGGCAGGAACTGATAAAACCGCAGTTATTCCGAAAGAAATCGCTCCAAAAGTTCTCAAAAACGCAGATTATCAGTAAGTAGAATGAAGTTGCAAGCAGACGGGCGGCGCAAGAATCGAGCGCAAGAGAGCGTGCAGAACGTAGAGAGGGTAGAGACAACTCTTGCTTCCTCCGTTTTTCGCGTGCTTTCTCTTTCTTTTCCCTCTCCGTGTTCTGCGCGCTCTCTCCCGCTTGATTCCTGCGAATTGCGCGAGTTCGCTCCAAAAGCAGCAGTTAAAAACTTCAAAATTTCAGATTCGACGTTCAAAATGTGCCGGTCATCTTTCAAGAGATTGTCCAAAAAAGCATGTCAAGTATTAGAACAATTTTTATTACTTGTGGTTATCTTTCATTCTCAATGTCACTCAACCGTTTCGAAATTCGCTTCGAGAGAAATGCTGGCGGGTTGATTGAATACGGTGTTGGAACCAATAAGAAAATCAATTCTACGACAGATCCTGAAAAATCAATAATTGATCATCTGTGGTTCGTGTTGAGAGATCCAAATTTGACACTGAAAATCATCGGAATTCAAACCAATTTTGTATTTGATAACCCATTAATCGATTTCGAAAGAATTCTATCATCGATGCTTGGTTCATTTGATCATCGTTTATGCATCAACGAACTAGAACTCGAAGGCTTGAACGAGGACACATTCATTTCATTTTTGAAACGCGTCGAACCTAAAAAGCTCACATCAATTTCGTTCGATATTTCATGGAAGGAAGAGGGAAAATATCAGAAAATGAAAGAAATCGTCGAAACGGATCAATGGAAACAGGCAAGCCGTATGATTTCGCATGGAATCTCTCCATTAACTGTCGATGATGTTTTGCCATTCAAAATGATTTATTTGTGCTGTGAGAAAATCACTCCAGAAGATGTTGTTCGTGTCAGAGATGTAAGTTTTGAGAACGAGGGTTTTGATCGGATACAAAGGTTCCAGGAGGTCGCGCAATAATAAAAACTCACGGAAAAATGGAAAATCAGGACTGAAAAGAGCCTAATTAATTTTTTGCGGGCCTGTGGAAGCAGTTTTTGAAGTTCAGCTTCCATACACTTGTGAGGTACTCTTTCAGGCATCCGCCTTGAATTTTTCATGAATTTTAAGGACCAATTGAGGGAGGAGTTCTAAAATTACCATAATACCAAAAAGTTGACCTAGAACATAAAGAACAATTAATTTTCTAAAAATCTTCATGCGAATGCATGATTCAGTGCTAGCGGATATTAAAAATTAGAACTCAATTGGTCTCCGAAAATCAAAAAAAAATTTTGGGCGGATGCCTGAAATAATACCTCACAAGTGTATGGAAGCAGAATTGTTGTCAGTTTTAGTCAGACTAGACGCAAAGAAGCAATCAAACATCTCTCTATGCGACTCTCAAACTCTAACCTGCTTTGAAAAAGCTAAATTAAACTATTCCAGCATTTTTCGGAATCTCCCGACAAACGCTTACTACTCTACGATTCTTCGAGAAAAAATTGCACTACGATGAATTCGAAAATGTTCTTCAATCGAATAATCTTCATTCAAGAGTGGTCAGAAGTGGTTCAATTGACTACTTTTATACGCTCCCAGATTCATCATTAAAAGTGACTGTGAGCGAACTTGATCGCGAGATTGTTTTTGCCAAAAGCGCTAATTGTAACCGATTCCAATTTAATATCATTGTTGTTGTTTCCTTGTTTTTGTTGTTTTTACGTTTCTTAAAAAAAAATTGTTTTTTAACTTCAATTTTTCGTATTTTCATCTTCAATTGTGTTTTAAAGTCACTCAACATTATCTTAATATCATACACTGCAAGTGTGCTTTTCAACATGGTTGTGCGAAAAATAATCTCCGAAAAATTTTCGAAATTTTTTAAACGAATTTTTGTATTGAAAAAATCCAAAAATTCGAGAAAAAAATCGATCATTTCAACAAGTTTCTGGGCATTTTTTTCATAGATCGCTAAAAAATTTCCCATGTCTCGGTAAGGTATCCAGCTTCTGAGATAATTTTTTTAGAGCATGATATATCGAAAAATGATATTTTTAATGCAAAAAATTTAATTTTTCAAAATTGTATAAGCGCGCTCCACCGCGGAACCCTCCGTGGAACATTTCTTCCGTAAAATTTTCTTGCGATAAATTTTTCGAAAAAAATCCGAAAAGTTTGAACATTTTCCCGTACAAACCCTGCTCCGCATACAGAATGAAGAAATGTATTTTACAGAATTTTCACTTACAAAAAAAAATGAGAACTCCAAATTTTGACGAAGGAACACGGCGACGTCTCATCTTAGGCGAGTTCCAGTACAGAAGACCAGTCTTCGAATCTTACAAGAGTTTGAGCTGGAAAATCGGAAAAGACACGATTCCGTATCAAGAATTCGATTTTTGGTTCCATCGATTTGCAGAGGGAAAGATGGATTTAAGTTATGATAGAAGGTATTTCAATCGGGAATTGCTCAGAATAAAGTAATTTTTCCAGTCTGGACCCGAAAGCCAAGGAACTCTCCAACATGCCAATCGAAATCGTCGACAACATTTTGGATCATTTGGCCTCGGTGGATAGGTGAGTATGATTTTTCTCTGCGTCTCAGAAAATTTTTGGTGGCCTAGTGTTGGGAATCTAGGCCACCAATAAGAATTCAAGAATTCTGATTCAAAAACCGTCAATATTGGTCAAAAACAAACGTAAATGGCTAAAATTGGGCCGATAAATAAGCAAAAATGTTAGGTGGCCTAGGAAATTCTGTGTTTAGACTTCTAGGCCACTAATTTTCGTAAAATTTTTGAAAACCATAGAAATCGATTGTTATCAAATTGAAATAACTCGAAAAACACTAGAAACTGCAAAAAAAATCAGTGAAAACAGTTGGTGGCCTAGAAACCCTTGAAAATTGGGATCCTAGGCCACCAAATTCTTAGCCAATTTTCGGCTCATTTTGAACCGTTTCCAATTAGTTGGGAATGAGCCACCAGTCATCAAACCTCGAATTGATTGAATTAAGCGAAAAAAAAGTGAGTGGCCTAGAAACCTTGGAAACTGGGATCCTAGGCCATCAATATTCAATTTATATCAAATACCACCGTGGCCGGCTGAAAATGAGCTGGTGGCCTAGAATTCCAAATTTTCAGATTTTCTAGGCCACCGAACATTTTGCTTTTTTTGGCATTTTTCGGCGAATTTTCAAACAATCAAACCATTTCTAGTAATTTCAAAGCTAAATATTTTCTCTGCGTCTCTCCTCTTCCCACACAATTTCTTATTTTTTTCAGATTGACGGTTCGAAACGTGTCCCAAGGCCTTCGCGCTCTAATCGACAAACGTATCACTGCTATCAAACGGATCTCCTTCAACATTTATCCGGATACGTGCTCCGTGAGCATTGATGATGCCGAGACATTCTACAAGGAGAGCTCCCGTCGGAAAACGACTTATTTCAATAACGCAACCTCCATTGAAGGACCAAAATCCATCAAAAACTCATTGATCCATTTGGCTCATTACCTCAAAAATCCTAAATTGAAACTGAAATCGCTATCGATCGAAATTCGAAAAGCCGAAGAATTCAATGATGATAAGCTGGAGAATCTTGAGTACTTTTTCGACAAGTTTCCGATGTTTTTGCAATCAATCGATCATCAAATTCATACCGAATGCATTTGGATCAGAGACGTTTCTGAAAAATTATTCTTGCCGATTTTGAAATCTTTGAAACCGGGTGTCCTTAAGGATATCACCCTGATGAATGAAGAGATTGGACTTATGAATACCGAAATGATGGATGAAATCATAGAAACGGATCAGTGGAAGGAAGCAAGAGAGCTCAGTTCGTTTGGACCAATGGTCATTGCTGTTCATGGATTAGCGCATTTCGAGGAGATCAGTCTCTGCTTGTATGGTGTTTCTCCGAGCAGTTCGATTCGTCTGATGGAGGTGAGATTTGGCAAATACTTAACTGCTTTGGGGGTGATCAACTGCTATAGCTTATGTCTCAACTGCTACTTTTGGCTTTTCTGCTATGAATCTACGGCTCCGCAACATTCCGAAACCGCGACATCACGAAACCGTTAAATTAGGTTTGAAAATTTTCAAATTTTTTGACTCGATTTTAATCGATTTTTGGAAAGTTAGAACAAAAAACAATTTCAAACTTTTTTATGAAATTTTTTTTTCAATTTTCGGCCAAATTTTTTTTCAAAAAAAGTTCGAAATTGTTTTTTACTCTAATTTCCCAGAAAATCGATTAAAATCGAGTCGAAACATTTCAAAAAATTTCGAAAAAAAACGGTTTTCTAGTTGTATATTTATATGTTCTTACTGCCTTTTTATACATTTTTCCTGAAAAAAAACCGAAAAATTCAAAAAAAAAAACCGAAAAATTCAAAAAAAAAAAACCGAAAAATTCAAAAAAAAACCGAAAAATTCAAAAAAAAAATCGAAAAAATCCGAAAAATCATTTTTCGTTTGTTTTTTTTTGCCGTGAAAAATTCGAAAAAAAAAGTTGTTCGAATTTTTTCGGACTAAAAGTTTCGGAAATTTTTTTTTCGATTGCTTTGGAATTTTATTTTTGCACAGCCCTGGTCTGAACTGCTAAATTTGGCTCTTCTGCTATGGATCAACTGCTATAGCCATAGCAGTTGAGACATCAAAAATGGCGAAAATAGCAGTTGATCCATAGCAGAAAAGCCAAATATAGCAGTTGATCATCGATATATTTGCAGCGGAGCGCGTTTCCTTAGGATCCCGTAAGAACTATTTAAACCTATTCATTCCAGGTCCTCTCCGCATCGAACTCCTTCCGCAAAGCTCAACTCGAATTTCGCTTCTGGGCCACCGTCGATCAGTTCGTGGAGTCTTTAGGACCACGTACCTCCAGAGATCCGAAGGATGGAAACAAATGGTCGTATCCGATTCCGGGCACTAATCAATTTCTTCTAATCGATAAATTTTCTGAGAATGAGTTGTGCATTAGAAGACCATTCTAACTTTTTTGTTATTGTTTTTGTTGTTGATAAATTTTCGTTGTTTTCTTTTTTTTTTTCAAATTTTTGGGTTCTGAGCGTTTTCCCCCGCGAATTTCTATTTTCAAGTTCCACGAAAGTCAGGCAAATGCGCTCCATCGCGACTCTTTTTTTTTCTTTTGTCATAGAGCGCGATTGCTAAACTTCGATTTTTCAGCTAAAAAATGACTCCGAATGAGGAAACTGGTCGCCGATTTTGCATGCTGAGCGAGTTCATGTTTGGAAAACCGGTCTTCGAGTCTTACAAAAGTTTGTGTTCGAAAATCGGCGACGAAACAATTTCGTATCAAGAATTCGATTTTTGGTTCCATCGATTTGCGCAAGGAAAGTTGGATTTGAGTTATGATAGAAGGTATTTTGATTGTTAGTTGCTCAGAATAAAATGAAAATTTCTCAGTTTGGACCCAAAACCCAAGGAGCTTTCCGATATGCCAATCGAAATCGTCGACAACATTTTGGATCATTTGAGTTTGTTGGAACGGTATGTTACATTGTGTGGAACTGTGATAAATGCAAATGCGATCTATTGAAAACGGCTCCAAAGAACATAAAAACGAATGAAAACGTAGTAATTTCGTTTTTTCAAGAGGTTTTGCATCTTACCGTCCCCTCAGCCTACAAGTTTGTGGTTCATTGCCTTTACCGCATCGCGACCGAAGCGCACTTAACGAAATTGTTTTCGGCTGAAAATTCGTTTTTTCTAGGCTCGGAATTGTCAGACGCGATGCCGTCTGCACGAAGATACACCTGAGGATGTCAAAATGAATGCTCTATTGAGAGAATGCGTGAAATTAAGCCTAAAATAGCTCTCCATGATAAATAAAAATATCGCTCGATTTCTTGAAAAAAATCTTATTTTATTGTTATAGAAACAGTAAAAAATTTTTGGGAATTTGATTTCAAAATTGGCCGAATGAATTTTAGGTATAAAGGCCTAGCAGATAGAGCGTACTTTCTGACATACCCTGATGTACCTTCGTGAGTTTGAGATGCAATGTAGTTTTCTCTGCGTCTCCATATTTCATTGCACTATTTTCCAGATTGCCGGTTCGAAACGTGTCGCGTGACCTTCGCGATCTGATCGACAAACGTATCAATTCTGTCAAACGAATCAAATTCATTATTGACACTTCGCATGATACTTTTAAAGTCCGTGTTGATGATGACAACACTTACTATACGGAGAACAATAAACCCGATCGAAAGGCACACAGAACGTACATCTATGGACCGGGCGCCATGAAGAACTCACTGATCCATTTGGCTCATTATTTGAAAAATCCAAAACTGAAATTGGAGTGTTTCTCAATCGGTGATAAAGGCAACGGCGAAGAATGTATTAGGAAGTTAGAAGCCTTGCTGTTATCACTGGAACATCAAATTTCTACCAAAACTTTCGACCATAGAGATATTCCTGATACCTTTTTTCTGGTGGCTTTGAAGTCTTTCAGGCCAGGCGTACTCGAAGATATGAGGGGAGAGGCTGATTGGGATCGATTAGAAGTCATTAATGAAATTGTTGGAACGGAGCAGTGGAAACAAGCAAAACGATTTTTGGGGGGTAATATGCTCGCATTTGCCGATGGATTCGCACATTTTGAGGAGTTCGACATGGTCTGGGAAGACGGAGAGATGAAAGATGTGGTTCGCCTAAAACAGGTAATTACTGACGTTTGGAGAGCGCGTTGATACAATTCATATCTCCTATATATAAAGTGCCGTTCAAAAGTATATGAGTGCGTCGGTAGATACTCAACTGCTATAAAATCTAGTGCTATCCAGAGAAGACGCATATGGTAAGCCCGGCGGCGCTGGAAAAGGGTGGTCGGCGCGAGAGTGAGGGGGGCGAGAGCATGAGGAGCGCGGAGAGGGAAAAGAAGGGAATAGCGCGCGCAAAGAAGAGACGGCAGAGAAATCTCTCGCACCCTCCGCTCTTTGGCGTGCTATTTCCTTCTTTTCCCCTCCTCTTTTCGTGTACTCTCTAAACCAATAATAAGGAGGGAAAAGTGCGTTCACCTCCAAAACCAGAGAAGCCGAACGCCGTATGAATTTTCCCTGGTGCTATCTCTCAAGTACTATGGAGGTGATAAAACACAAGGAGGGAGATGATATTGTCTCAAACTCTATTTTGGCTCTTGTGCTATGAATACAGTGTTGGGTGCTAAGGGAGTTGGGGGGGGGAGGGGGCAAAAAATTTTGGCGCTTGGGCAATGGAAGCCTAGGCCTGGTTTGATAAAGAGCTATACAGTTTCTGCAAGTAAAGCAAGTTGGCGCCTTTTAAAAACAAGTTTAGGGAACACGGAAAAAAGCTTTTTAAAGGGCAAAAAGTAGATTTTTCCCTAAAATTATCGATTTTCAGCAAATTTTGGTTCTTTCTGAAAATGAGCTCCAAATGATTTCCAGTTGCTCCCAAATGGTTTCTAGCACGTTTACAATAACTCTCGAACGTGTTCCTGCAAAAAAAGACCCTAAAAATAACTCCCCTGTGACAAATTTTTGGTGCCCCTTCTTTTTTTGAAGTCGCCTTTCCTTGCATCAGAAGTGGCTAAACAGAAGTTGAGAAATAGCGCAAGATTGTATAGCGCTTGAGTATTTTCCTGTGTGAAAAAAACCAGAAACATTTGTTTCAGCTTCTTTTCGAATCGAAAACCTTCAAGAAAGGCGAAATGTCGATTTTTTTCACGAGTGTATATGATATCGAGGAGGCTCTCGGACCACGCATCTTCAGATATCCAGAGAATCGATTCAAATGGTCCTATCCCATTCCGGACACTAATGAATTTCTTGATTTTCACCTACAATTCTCTTCTATATTTTCCATTGAAAGAACCACCTGATCATTGTTGTCTCTGTTGTTAATAAACCCTGTTGTTGTTTTTTTTTTCAAATTTAATTTTGTGATTTTTAAGTTTGCTCTCTTCTCAAATACTATTTGTTTTCAGCTCTACTGAAAATTCTGTAACCTCACTTTCAGAATGTCCGATTTTCTCAAAAACAATCCGATGGCTCTTCGACACTGCATTCTGTTCGAAGTCCTCCAACGAACTCCCATTCATGAAGCTTACTCAAAGTTCTGCAGAACAGTCGGGGACGATTTCATGGAGTATCGGGAATTCGATTTTTGGTATTATCGATTTTTGAATAAAGAGTACGATTTGAGCTATGAAATCGACAAGGATAAGAAAATCCATGAATTCTCGGATATACCAATCGATGTTATGGAGAAGATTGTGGAGTATTTGGATATTTTTGATCGGTGATTACTTTGTTGTGACGTCACAGGTCGGAACCAGGGTTGTGCGAAAAAATTTTCGGTTTTCTCGGACATTTTCGAAAAAATTTTTCGGTGCAAGATTCTCGAAAAATTTTTCGGAAAAATGATTCCGAAGAATTTTTTTTGGAATCTGAAATTTTTATCGAGAAATTGATAATTCACTGGCGATCTATAAAAAAAAGTCTGAAAAATGAAAAATTTTGGACGGTTTTTGAAGTTTTTTTGGCTTTTTGTTGAAATGGTCGATACTGGAATAGAAACAAATTCATTTAAGTTCCAAAATTTTTTTTCGATTATTTTCGGTTTTTCCCGGCCAAAAATTCCGAAAAATAATTTTATTGGTTTTTTCGATTTTTTTCGTACTAATTTTCGAAAAAAAGTTTTCAATTTTTTCGCACGAAGTTTTCGAAATTTTTTCGCACAACCCTCGTAGAAACTAATCATTTCCAACAATAAACCAGACTAAAATGTAAAACTAACTAGATGATTTCAGACTGGCTCTATCGAAAACATCTCGATCCTTCCGAACATACATCAAAGATCAGAAACTATTCCAACATACTTTGACACTCGACACTGACCTACACGTTGCAAGCATTGAGTTCGGTGGAAAAACAGAAATCGAGTACAAAGCGAAAGAAGAGCATTGCATTAAGCGCCTGGTTAAACCCGGAAAACTGATTGAAAAGCAAGACCCTTGGAAAGAAGCACTTCAAGATTTCAAATTGATTCTCAAGAATCCGAAACTTCATTTGGATATTCTAACAGTCAACTGGTTCCCGGACCACGAAGATTATTATAGATCACTATGCTCAGGCCTATATGTAACTCTTGAAGAATTGGAAAATGCATTCAAGTTCTCCCATCAATTGAATGTTAGAAAAGTCTCAATTGATAACTATGACTTCAAACCACTTCTCACCATTCTTCCATTATTCACACCTGGATACCTTACTGATATTGAAGTTAATATTGGCGTACTAGAAGGGGAAGTGTTGGATTTGGAGAAAATCGCAGAAATGGAACAATGGAAACAGGCGAAAAGATTCACTCAATATGGATCCGAGTTCCTGACTCCACTACGTCATTTTTATCACTTCAACGAGTTTACTGTATTTCTGAAGACGTTTCCTTTGGAGGAAGTTCGAAAGATGAAGGAGGTAAGACTTGAATGGCTCCAAGACATTTCGAAACCCTTGAAAATTAGGTTTGAAATTTTCGAATTTTAGACTCGATTTTCTGAAAAATTAGAACAAAACAAAATTTGGAGCTTTTTGTTGAAAATTTTTTTTCGGTCAAATTTTTTTTCTAATTCTTCAGAAAATCGATTAAAACCGTGTCAAAAAATTTGCAAATTTCAAGCTTAATTTTCAAGGGTTTCGAAATGTCTTCGTTTCGAAATGTCACGGCTTCGAAATGCCGCGGAGCCGCATTACTGGACACGGCGTACTGGCTGGATAATAAAGGCAGACACGCCACGCACAAAACGCATCGCGACGCACAATCCTGCGATCTGCGTCTTTTACCTACTGAGTAGACAATTTCAGATCCTCTTCAAATCACCAAACTTCGAAAAGTGCTCGATTGCGGTTGACGATGATACTGGTGCCATGGCTAGCAAAATAGTATTCGGTGATTATCTCCTGCAAGAAGAAGATACATCAGAATTCAAGATGACCTATCACTATCCGATTCCACCCTCAACTGATTATTTTGAAATCAAAGTTAGGGTGCTTGATTTCGAAATCACGAGAATGAAGAGATAATTGTTTTTCATTTTCTAAATAAATAACTGTCTTTGTTTATCGTGCTTTCCAATTTTCATTTCTATGAAATTATGCGTTATCAGCGCAAAATGTTACTTGAAACTCGCCTTTTTTTCAGATTATCTCACAATCAATATTTCAGAATGCCCGAATTATCGGACATGCCTGAATTGGTTAAGGAGGAAATTGTGAAAAAATTGGATATTTTTGATCGGTAAGTCTGTTTTTTGCGGAGTCAAATTTAACGAAAACCTGCTGCACGCCAAGTCGCCGATCACTTGCTGCCATACGCGAGCGCGACACGCGACGCATCTAGAAACTTTCAACAAAATTGGCTCCGCGATATTTCGAAACCACGACATTTGGAAACCGTTAAAAAATTGTGTTGAAATTTTCAAATGTTTTGACTCAATTTTAATTGATTTTCTGGGAAATTAGAAAAAAATAAATTCAAACTATTTTTGAAAAATTTTTTTTTCGAAAACTTTTTTCGGCCAAGTTTTTTCTCAAAAAAAAACTTGAAATTTTAGTTTGTTTTAATTATCCAGAAAATCGATTAGAATCGAGTAAAAAAATTAAAAATTTCAAGCCTAATTTTCAACGGTTTCGAAATGTCGCGGCGCGATAAAATTTAAGTTTGAAACCGATTAAAATGAATTCTTTCAGAATCTCACTGGCAAAAACTTCTCGATCGTTCCAAACATTCGTCGAAGATCAAAAACTATTCCATCGTGTCTTGAAACTCGAGTCTAGACTCGGCGTTACGTTTCTTGATTCTTCGGCCTCATTCAGCAATTGGCTCCGTATCACATACCATGGGAAAGAATATGGCTGCCTCAAAAGTTTCAAATGTAGCGAAAAACGTATTCTTGGTGTGCCCGAATGGAAACAAGCACTTCTGGACTTGAATAGCATTCTCAAGAATCCGAAACTTTATTTAAACACTTTAGAAATCGGATTTAATGTCCCTGACTTTCAACCTTCCGAATCACTTGAAAATCCAATCAATGTTCTGGAAGATTCGTTCAAGTTCACTCACTATCTCAATGTGAAGAAACTTCGGGTTATTGAATGAATATTCACCAGATCAATTTTTGAAAATTCTTCCAACATTGAAGCCAGGATACCTTGAAACAATCGATATTTTTTCTCCCAATCGAAATGTCGATTCGATGAACACAGTCTTTGAAATGGAGCAATGGAGAAAAGCAAAGCGATTTGACATGGATGGAGGTCGTTTTATCTGGCCATTGCATCATTTGTATCATTTTGAAGAATTTACTGTTATCTTGAAACAATTGTCTGTGGAGGATATACGTCAGATAAGAAAAGTAAGACTGTAATTTCAAAAATTCTCTCATCGTTCTTTTCCAGGTACTCTTCGCGTCACCAAACTTCGAAAAATGTTCGATACTAGGCTATGATAATACTTCCGCCAATGCGATTAAGGAAGAATTCGGTGATTATCTCCTGAAAGATGAAAACACCTCTGAATTGAAGCAGACCTATCACTATCCAATTCCCAATTCAGCTGGTTATTTTGAAATCAGAGTTGAAGGGCATCGCTTCGAAGTCGCAAGAAAGAAGTGATTAATTTCTAATTCTCCTTGTTTTTTTCTGTTGATTTTTACTGTTATTGAATGAACTTGTTTCTGATTTGTTTTTTTTTCCGCCGTTTTGTAATTATGCGTTATCAGCGCAAAGTTTTACCTAAAACTAACCTTCATTTTTTCTCAGATTTTCCTCATTCCATTTTTCAGTATGACTGAATTCTTTAAAAACAACCCGATAGCTCTCCGTCACTGTATTCGATTTGAGATCCTCCAAGGAACATCAATCAAGAAAGCTTACTCAAACATTTGCTCAGCGATTGGAGAAGAAGTAATCGATTACAAAAACTTTGAGCTTTCGTTCAACCAGCTCTCAGGAGGAAAATTCGATAAGAAGAAGAAAGAAAAGTAATTTATCTATTATCCTCAGAAAAAAATTATCTGAAATATTTCAGACCAATTGCCGACGTTCTTCGCAACGACAAATATGCTCTCCGCGTCTGCATTCTCTATGAATCTCTAAAATATCAGAAAGATAAAAGCAGTGTCCCTGTTTTCGAGGTTTTCATGAATTTCTGCAAAGTGATTGGCGTAGAAGACGTGCTAAACTATCAGGAATTTGAATTCTGGTTCTACCGATTTTTGAATGAAGAATTCGATTTGAATTATGAGAGAGATGAGGATAAAAAGATTTATGAATTGATGGATATGCCAATCCATGTTATGGAGGATATTGCGGAATATCTGGATATTTTCGATCGGTTGGTTCTAAATGTTTACTTTCATGATGACACATAGATTTCAGAGCGAATCTTGTTCAAACATCTCGATCTCTTCAAACATTCGTCGAAGATCAAAAAGTATTCCATCATACTTTGAAACTTAAATTTTCATATTCCACAGCTATGGTTTCATTTGGCGGATCGGCTAATATCAAGTACATAAAGAACTATGCTGCTTGCAGAAAAATTTTCAAAAACCGTGAGGAAATTTTTCGAGGTGTTCCCTATTGGAAACAAGCTATTCTGGATTTCAAAAAGATTCTCAAGAATCCGAAACTTCATTTGGACAATTTAGCGATTGAATTTTATTACATTAAAAGTAATGTATTCAACAATTTGGAAGATGCATTGAATCTCACTCATCACCTCAATGTTAAAAATCTCATCCTTGAAGAAAATTCATCGGATCTACTAACGAGGATTCTTCCAACATTGAAGCCAGGATATCTTACGACTATCAATATTGATCGCGTTGATCCAGACAACGATTCGATCAGTAAAGTATTTGAAATGGAGCAATGGAAGCAGGCAAAGCGATTTGACATGGATGAAGGTCATTTCATCTGGCCATTGCATCATTTATACCATTTTGAAGAATTTACTGTTATCTTGAAGCAATTGTCTGTGGAAGATATACGTCAGATGAAAAAGGTGTAACTGTAATTTCAAAAATCCTCTTATCGTTTTTTTTCAGATGCTTTTCGCATCACCAAGTTTTGAAAAATGTTCGATACTAGGCTATGATGATACTTCCGCCAATGCTATTAAAGAAGAGTTCGGTGATTATCTCCTGCAAGATGAAAATACTTCTGAATTGAAAAAGACCTACCACTATCCGATTGCCAATTCAACTGAATACTTTGAAATCAGAGTTGAAGGACATCGCTTCAAAGTCACAAGAAAGAAGTGATAATTTTTAATTCTCGATGTTTTTTTCTGTTGATTTTTATTGTTACTTAATACATTTGTTTTCGTTTAATATGATTTCTAATTGTCGGTTTTTCCAAAAATTATGCGTTATCACCGCAAAAGTTACTTCAAATCCGTCATTTTTCACATATTTTCTTCCAATCAATATTTCAGAATGTCCGATCTCCTCAAAAACAATCCGGCTGCACTCCGTCACTGTCTTCTTTACGAGTTCCTCCGAGTGAAAGCAGTCGAAGACCGTACGAATGAAAAATCGTCAATTTTCGCCAAGTACGAAAACTTCTGCGAAGTGATTGGAGACGACGTGATGAAGTACTCGGAATTCGAATTCTGGTTCTTTCGATTTGCCAATGGAGAGTTCGATTTGAATTATGAGAGAGACGAGGAAAAAAAGACTTATGAATTGAAGGATATGCCAATTCATGTTATGGATAATATTGCGGAATACTTGGATATCTTCGATCGGTTGGTTCTGAATGTTTACTTTCCATGATGACACATAGATTTCAGAGCAAATCTGATCGATACATCTCGATCCCTCCGAGCATTCTTCAAAGATCAAAAACTATTCCATCATACTTTGAAACTTGCCGTTTCAATGCGAAGAGCTAGCGTTACACTCGGCGAATCGGTTTATATCAAGTACATTAAGAACCAATCCGGTTGCACAAAAATTTACAAAAATCGCAAAACACACGTTGAAGGTGTTGCTCATTGGAAACAAGCTATTCGGGATATCAGGACGATTCTCAAGAATCCGAAACTTCGTTTGGACACTTTAACGATTGGATCGACTGTCGATGAAGACGATGAAGATGATGTATTCGACTATTTGGAAAATGCATTGGACTTCAATCATTATCTGAATGTTAAAAATCTCATCATTGAAGAATATTCAGGGGATCTATTAACAAGAATTCTTCCATCTCTGAAGCCAGGATACCTCAAATCAATCGATATTGATTCCCAAATTCTTATAGGAGATGCTATGGAAAAAGTGTTTGAAATGGAGCAATGGGAACAGGCAAAATGTTTCAGAATGTACGAGTCTTTCGATTGGCCGCTGGATCATTTGTATCATTTCAAAAAGTTTACTGTTTCATACTCAAATGATTTTCCAATGGATAATATTTTTTATATGAAAGAGGTATTCATCAAATACTGAAACTGCTTACATTGATCTTTTTACAGACTCTCTTCCAATCGTCGGATTTCGAAAAATGCTCAGTGACTCTTGCCTATCCTCTCAGTGAGTTTGATATGTCCATTATCGAGGAAGAGTTTGGCGATGCTCTCCAGGAACATCCATATATCTATCACTATCCGATTCCGAATTCAGCTGACTACTTCGAAATCAAAGTTGAAGAAGATCTCTTCGAAGTTACAAGAAAGAAGAACGAATTATTTGTTCTTATATAAGCTTATTGGTTTTTTTCTGTTGATTTTCACGGCTTTTAAATAAACTTGATTCTGTTTGTTATTTTCACTTACTGTAATGATGCGTTATCAGCGCACAAGGTTACTTCAAATTATCTTTTTCAGATTTCACCCTTTCCATGTTTCAGAATGACCGAATTTTTCAAAAACAATCCGATGGCTCTCCGCCACTGTATTCGATTTGAGGTTCTCCAAGGAACTCCAATCGAAAAGGCTTACTCAAACATTTGCTCAGTAATTGGAGAAGAAGAGAAAGAGAAGTAATTTATCTATAATCCTCCGCAAACTTATCTGAATTATTACAGGTCCATCGCCGAAATTCTCCCCAACGACAAATATGCTCTCCGCGCCTGCATTCTCTATGAATCACAGAAATATAAGAGCGGCAAACTCAGCATCCCCGTTTTCGACATTTTCCTGAACTTCTGCAAAGTGATTGGCGTAGAAGACGTCTTGAAGTATCCGGAATTCGAATTTTGGTTTTATCGATTTTTGGATGGAGAATTCGATTTGAATTATGAGAGAGACGAGAATAAGAAGATTTATGAATTGATGGATATGCCAATCCATGTTATGGAGTATATTGCGGATTACTTGGATATTTTCGATCGGTTGGTTCCGGATGCTTACTTTCCATGACGACACAATAATTTCAGAGCGAATCTGATTGATACATCTCGATCTCTCCGAACATTCTTCAAAGATCAAAAACTATTCAATCATACTCTGAAACTTAAAATTTCATTTGACTCAGCTACCGTTTCATTCGGCGAATCGGTTAATATCCAGTACATTAAGAATATCGCCGCTTGCACAAAAGTTTGCAA
>GL379889.1:269282-285157 GCA_000143925.2 Caenorhabditis brenneri | reverse complement strand
GCTGGACCAATGCTTCATTCGGCGAATCAGTTGATATTCAGTACATAGAGAACTATTGTGGTTGCAAAAAAATTCTCAAAAACCGCGAGACACTTGTTCGAGGAGTTGCCTATTGGAAACAAGCATTTCTGGATTTGAAGAGCTTCCTCAAGAATCCGAAACTTCACTTGGACACTTTACACATCGAATCAGAGGTCTATGACGAACATGTATCTAACAATTTGGAAGATGTACTCAAGTTCACACATCATCTGAATGTTAGAAATCTCATCATTGAAGAAAATGCATTGGATAAAATTCCACACATCATTCCATCTCTCAAGCCAGGACACCTTTCAACAATCAGAATCGATATTTGTTATCCGGATGGTGATTCGATGGTAAAAGTATTTGAAATGGAGCAATGGAAGCAGGCAAAGTGTTTTTCCATGGGAAAATCTTGTTTCCGCTGGCCACCACGCCATTTGTATCATTTCAAGGAGTTCCGTGTTACTGTTAAGCAATTGTCTGTGGAGGCTATTCGTGAGATGAAAGAGGTATGACTTGAATGTCGAAATACTTTTCATCGGTTTTCTTTCAGGTTCTCTTCAAATCGCCAGTCTTCGAAAAATGCTCGCTAGCTCTTTATGGTTATGGCCGTGTAATTGATAAGTTCATTTTCGAAAAAGAGCTTGGCGATGCTCTTCTTAAAGATCCGTACATTTATCACTATCCGATTCCGAATTCCGCTGATTATTTTGAAATCATAATTGTTGGACGTTTCTTCGAAGTCACAAGAAAGAAGAACCAATAGTCTGTTGTGTTCTTTGTTGTTTTTCTGTTGATTTTTTCGGCTATCCAATGAACTTGTTTCTGTTTGTCATTTTCACTTGTCTTTTTTATGTAATTATGCGTTTTCAGCGCAAAATTTTACATCAAACTCACCTTCATTTTTTTTCAGATTTCTTTCTAATCCATTTTTCAGAATGACTGACTTCTTCAAAAACAATCCGATAGCTCTCCGTCACTGTATTCGATTTGAGATTCTCCAAGGAAAATCAATCGAACAGGCTTACTCAAACATTTGCTCAGTGATTGGAGAAGGAGTCATCGATTACAAAAAGTTCAAAATCAGGTTCAACCACTTCTCGAAGAAAAAATTCAATGAAAAAGAGGGAGAAAAGTAATTTATCTATAAACTTTCGGAAGTTAATCTGAAATATTTCAGCCCATGCGCCAAATATCTCCGTGATGATAAATATGCTCTCCGTGTCTGCATTCTCTATGAATCGCTGAAATTTCAGAGTGACAAACTCAGCACCCCCATTTTCGAAGTTTTCGCGAATTTCTGCAAAGTAATTGGCGTAGAAGACGTCTTGAAGTTTTCGGAATTCGAATTTTGGTTTTATCGATTTCTCAATGGAGCGTTTGATTTGAATTATGAAAGGGACGAGGATGAGAAGATTTACGAATTGATAGATATGCCAATAGATGTCATGAAGAATGTTGTCGAATATTTGGATATGTTTGATCGGTAGGTCTCGGCACATTGATAATTTTAGGGGTAAGTTGTTCCCTTCAGAATAAAACTGTCCAAAACGTGTCGATCTCTTCAAACATTCGTCGAAGATCAGAAACTTTTTCATCATACATTGAGACTCGAAATTACGAATCACTCGGCTACCGTTTCGTTCAGAATGCCGTTCTATATTAAATACTTTTGGAGCCCTGTTGGTTGCAAAAGAACGTTCAAAAGACGCGAAACACACGTTGGAGGTGTAGACCACTGGAAACAAGCACTCCTAGACTTCAAGAGCATTCTCAAGAATCCGAAACTCCACTTGGACACTTTAGAAATCGGATTACATAGCAATGACGAATATGTGTTGAATGATTTGAAAGATGAATTAAAGTTCACTAACTATCTGAACGTTGAAAATCTCATCCTTAATGAACATTCATGCGAGTTACTAGTGAAAATTGTTCCGATTTTGAAGCCAGGATACCTCACATCAATCTACATTGATACTCTTAATCCGGATCCAGACTCAATGAGAAAAGTCTTTGAAATGGAGCAATGGAAGCAGACGAAGTGTTTTGCCCTAGTGGGAGCTTATTTCATCTGGCCACTGCATCATCTGTATCATTTCGAAAAGTTCACTGTTCCTTTGGAGGAGTTGTCAGTGGAGAATATCCGTCAGATGAAAGAGGTAAGACTGTATTTTCGAAAAACCGCTTATCGTTTTATTCCAGATTCTCTTCAAAACATCAAACTTTGAACATTGCTTGATTATAGTTGACGGTTATTCTGGCGCTGCTATTGAAGAAGAATTTGGTGATTATACCTGGCAAGAACAAAATATCCTAGAACACATGAAGTTCTATCACTATCCAATTCCAAATTCAACTGAATATTTCGAAGTCTGCGACGAGGGACTGTACTTCGGAATTACAAGAAAGAAGCGATAATTGTTCGTTCTCTTTGTTTCATTCTATTGATTTTCATTGTTATCGAATTTTTTGTTGTCGTTTATTAAAGATAATTTTTTTTTTTTTCTGGTCAACTTTTCATGAGCTATGTGTTATAAGCGCCGGAGTTACTTTCATTTTTTGCAATAATTTTTTTGAAAGCGCTGTTACGACACTCCGGAATCCCGGTAGATACGTGTTGTTTATCGTAAATCGACACTGCCGAATACGAATTTTTGCAGAGTTCTTCGTATACAATCATCTGTTTATTGTTATTTCAATTGACTTTTCAGTTTTTTTTCTATTATTCTTGCTCTCTAATTGTCGGTTTTTCTAAAATTATGCGTTATCACCGCAAAATTTTACTTCAAACTCGCCTTTTTTCCAGATTCCATCTTATCCAATATTACAGAATGGCCGATTTCTTGAAGAACAATCCGATGGCGCTCCGTCACTGCATTTTGCTTGAGGTCCTCCAAGGAACTTCTATTGAGAAGACTTACTCGAACATTTGCTCAGTGATCCTTAAAAACGACCCGAGTGCTCTTCGTCGCTGCATTCTTCTTGACTCCTTTCAAAGAAATCCAATCAAAAAGTATTACTCATTCAATCGCTCAATGATTGGAAACGAAGTCATCGATTACAACAATTTTAATCTTTCGTTCCACGAGTTCTCCACGAGAAAATCCAAAATGAAAGAGGGAGAAAAGTAATTTATCTATAATCCTCCGCGAATAACTCTGTAATTTTACAGACCAATTGCCGACGTTCTCCGCAACGACAAATATGCTCTCCGCGTCTGCATTCTCTATGAATCGCTGAAATATCAAAGCAACCTCAATGGTCCGATTTTCCACATTTTCGTAAACTTGTGCAAGGCGATTGGCGATGAAGACGTCTTGAAGTTTCAAGAATTCGAATTTTGGTTTTATCGATTTTTGAATGGAGAGCACGATTTGAATTATGAGAGAGATGAGGAAAAGAAAATTTATGAATTGTCCGACATGCCAATTGATGTTATGAAGAATATTGCAGAATATTTGGATATTTTGGATCGGTTAGTTCTAAATTATTATGTTTTCATAGTGTCACAATCATTTCAGAGCGAATCTGGTCCGAACATCTCGATCCCTTCAAACATTCGTCGAGGATCAAAAACTATTCCATCATACCTTGAAACTGACAGTTTTTAATCTCGTGGCCAACGTTTCATTCAGTCGTTGGGTTAGTATTGAGTACACCAGAAGCCGTAGCGGTTGCGTAAAAAACTTCAACGGACGTGAAAAAAGTGTCGAAGGTGTCCCTTTCTGGGAACAAGCATTGATGGATCTGAAAAGCATTCTCAAGAATCCGAAACTCTACTTAAACACTCTAAAAATCACTTTGCATTCAAAGGATGAACCTGAAGTTTCACTCGATGACTTGGAAGCTGCATTAAAATTCAATCACTATTTAAATGTGAAGAACCTAAAAATTGTAGCTGAATCCTCCGACGCACTTATAAAAATTCTTCCATCTTTGAAGCCTGGATATCTTACAACAATCGATATTTTTTTTACTAATCCGAATGGAAATTCAATGAAAATACTATTTGAACTGGTTCAATGGAAACGGGCAAAGTGCTTCTTCATGGATGGAAATCGTTTCATTTGGCCACTGCGTCATTTGTATCATTTCGTGGATTTCGAAGTTCATTTGATGGAATTGTCAGTAAAGGATGTTCATGAGATGAAAGAGGTAGTGCTCTAAAGTCGAAAATTCTCTCATCGCTTTGTTTCAGGTTCTCTTCAAATCACCAAATTTCGAAACATGCTTGATTAGGGTTCTCAATGATACTGGCGCCAATGCAATTGAAGTAGAATTTGGTGATTATATCCAGCAAGAACAAAATACCTCAAGATATGCGAAGATTTATCATTATCCGATTCCAAATTCAACTGAATATTTCAATATCGATGTTAGGGGATTCGACTTTGAAATCACAAGAAAGAAGAGATAATTACTTGTTCTCGTTGTTTTTTACCTGTTGATTTTTACTGTTACTGAATACACTTTCTTTGTTGTTTATGCTCCTTAATTTTCTATTTTTGTAATTATGCGTTATCAACGCAATTGTTACTTCGCATTGATCGTTTTCTTCCAGGTCCCTATCAATCCATTTTTCAGAATGACCAAAACCGATTTGTTCAAAAGCAATCCGATCGCTCTTCGACACTGCCTCCTCTATGAGTATCTTCAAAAAAATCCTATCGAAAAATCTTTTATTGCTCTACACAAGACATTCGGACCCGATATCATCGAGAAAAAAATGTTTAATTTTTGGTTCTATCAATTCACACAAGGAGTAGTATTTGATAAAAAGGAAGACAAAAAGTAATTATATAAATTACTTTCTATCTCTGCGTTATAATGACTTTCAGACCGATCGCTGGTATGAAAAATGTACTTCAAAGTGATAAATATGCTCTCCGTGCCTGCATTCTCTATGAATCTCTCAAATACAAACTGGCTGACCATGAATCCGCAATCAATTGTTTATGGCCTTACAGCAAACTTACAGTCAACGAAATTAATTCAAATCCATCTTTCGCCATGCACAAAATGTTTTGCAAAGTGGTTGGAAATGCTGTGATGGAGTATCGGGAATTCGATTTTTGGTTCTATCGATTTTTGAATGGAAAGTACGATTTGAATTACGAGAGGGAAAAGGATGAGAAGATTTATGAACTGGTGGACATGCCAATAGATGTTATGGAGAATGTTGTTGAATACTTGGATATCATCGATCGGTAAGTAATGAAAAGTCGATAGATTTGATTGTATTGTTTCTTCCAGAATTAACCTCGCAAAAACATCTCGATCCATTCAAACATTCGTCGAAGATCAAAAACAATTCCATCACACTTTGGAGCTCAGCATTTCAGATTTGATGGCTACCGTTTCACTCAGCGGTTCGGTTAATATTGGATACGTTTGGGACCCTATTGGTTGCAAAAGGAATTTCAAAAATCGCGAAAGACGCCTTCGCAATTCACACTGCTGGAAACAAGCACTCCAAGACTTCGAAAGCATTCTCAAGAATCCGAAACTTTATTTGGACACTTTGAAAATCGAATTAGATGTCGATGACGAATCTGTATTGAACGATTTGAAAGAGGAATTGAAGTTCGCTCATCATCTAAACGTTAAAAATTTCATTCTTGTCGGATTTTCATGGGAGTTCTTAGAGAAAATTGTTCCGATGTTGAAGCCAGGATACCTTACAACAATCGAGATGTTTTCCACTAATCCGAATTTTGATTCGATGAAAAAAGTGTTCAAAATGGAGCAATGGAAGCAAGCGAAATGTTTTGACATGGATGGAGATGAATTCATCTGGCCACTGCATCATTTGTATCATTTCGAAGAGTTTGATGTTTCTTTGTTGGAATTGTCAGTGGAGGATATTCGTCAGATGAAAGAGGTAAGCTTGCGAGATGTACTGGCTAGTTGATAGACGCAGGCATCACGCAAGAAACGCAGCGACACGCACTACTCTACTACTTACATCCATTATCTAGCCGTATCAACGTTCATTGTTTTTTTTCAGGCTCTCTTCAAATCACCGGATTTTAAAAAATTCTCGTTGACTCTTTACCGTGAGATTAATATGTTCATTGTTGCACAAGAATTTGATAATGCTCTCGGTGAAGATTCGAACATCTATCACTATCCGATTGTCAATTCAACTGATTATTTCGAAATCAAAGTTGAAGGACATCTCTTCCAAGTCACAAGAAGGAAGAGCTAATTATTTGTTCTTGTTGTTTTTTTCTATTGATTTTTTACTGTTACTGAATACACTTGTTTTTGTTTGTTAATTTTCACTTGTCTGATTTTCTGATCTTATGCGTTATTACCGCGAAGTATTACTTCAAACTCGCTTTTTCAAAGGATTTTTTCCAATCCATGTTTCAGAATGACTGAATTCTTTAAAAACAATCCGATAGCTATCCGTCACTGTATTCGATTTGAAATCCTCCAAGAAACATCAATCAAGAAAGCTTACTCAAAAATTTGCTCAGTGATTGGAGAAGAAGTCATCGATTACAGAAAGTTCAAAATCAGATTCAATCACTTCTCAAAGAAAAAATTCAATGATAAAGAAGGAGAAAAGTAATTTATCTATGAACTTTCGCAAGATAATCTGAAATATTTCAGCCCATGCGCCAAATATCTCCGCGATGATAAATATGCTCTCCGCGTCTGCATTCTCTATGAATCACTGAAATATCAGAGCGCAAACCTCAATGTCCCTATTTTCGAAGTTTTCGCGAACTTCTGCAAGGTGATTGGCGATGAAGACGTCTTGAAGTTTCCGGAATTCGAATTTTGGTTCTATCGATTTTTGAATGGAGAGCACGATTTGAATTATGAGAGGGAAATGGATAGGAAGATTTATGAACTGATGGACATGCCAATCGATATCATGAAAAATGTTGTGGAATATCTGGATATTTTAGATCGGTAGGTCTCGACTAGTGTGTCGCACCGCGAAAAAATTGCGGAAAATGTTTCGCGTTTTCGCAAGATATTTGCTTTATAATTTCGCGTAACATTTCAGATTTGTTTCGCATTTTTTCGCAACGGCATTTTTCGCAAGTGTTCCGATTCCGCATTATTCCGCATCAAAAAATTATTCGTAATTTTCTGATTTTTCGCGAAAAAGTTCCGCTATTATTCGCGAGAAATTGGAAAATCGGAAAACACATTGATAATTTCAGGGGTATATTGTGTTTTTCAGATTTAAACTTGCAAAAACATCTAGAACTCTTCAAACATTCGTCGAAGATCAAAAACTATTTCTTCACACTTTGGAGCTCAGGATTTCACTTATCGAGGCTATAGTTTCGATCAGCGATTCTGTTGGTTGCAAAAGGATTTTCAAAGATCCCGGAAGACGCGCTCGTCGTGTAGACCACTGGAAACAAGCACTCCTAGATTTCAAGAGCATTATCAAGAATCCGAAACTTCACTTGGATACTTTAGAAACCGTATTCTATACCAATGACGAGCATGTATTGAACGATTTGGAAGATGCATTGAAGTTCACTCATCATCTGAATGTTAAGCATCTCATCTTTGAAGAATTTTCAACGGATTTACTAATGAAAGTTCTTCCATCTCTTAAGCCAGGATATCTTAAAACAATCGATATGATTTCTTATAATCCGAATCCAGATTCGATGGATACAGTATTTGAAATGGAGCAATGGAAACAGGCAAAGTGTTTTTACATGGCTGGAAATTTCATCTGGCCACTGCGTCATTTGTACCATTTCGTGGATTTCCAAGTTTTTTTGATAGAATTGTCAGTGGAGGATGTTCGTCAGATGAAAGAGGTAATACTTTAAATTCGAAAATTTCCTTATCGCTTTGTTTCAGATTCTCTTCAAGTCACCAAATTTTGAACAGTGCTTGATTATAGTTGATGATGATACTGGTGTCCATGCAATTGAAGAAGTGTTCGGTGATTATATCCAGCAAGAAGAAAATACTTCAAATGATTCGAAGATTTATCATTATCCGATTCCAAACTCATCTGAATATTTCAATATCGATGTTAAGGGATTCGACTTTGAAATTACAAGAAAGAAGAGATAATTACTCGTTCTTGTTGTTTTTTACCTGTTGATTTTTACTGTTACTCAATACACTTTTTTGTTCTTTATGTCTTTTGTTTGTCATTTGCGAAAGAGTATGCGTTATGAACGCAACATTTACTTCGATTTCGTCATTTCTTCAGATTACCTATCAATTCGCATTCAGAATGTCCGATTTCCTCAAAAACAATCCGAACTCTCTTCGTCACTGCATTCTTTATGAATTTCTGCGAAAAAATCCCGTTGAACAATCTTTTGTTGCTTTACGCAAGACAGTTGGACCCGGAATCATCGAAAGAGAAGAGTTTTATGCCTGGTCAAATCAATTCCAACGAGGAATATTCGATATAAACGATGATAATGGGTAATTCTAATCATTTTTCCCTAACTCTGCATGATATTGGTTTTCAGGCTGATTACTGATATGAGAGATGTACTTCGAAGTGACAAATATGCTTTCCGTGCATGTATTCTCTATGAATCCATCAAATATAAACAGTTTCAACGTGGATTTCCGAGTTTCCAGCTATGGCCTAACAGCAAAGTTCCGGACTACAATATGCAATGCAATCAGCCATTTTTCTTCCACAAAAATTTTTGCAAAGTGGTTGGAGACGATGTGATGGAATACAAGAAATACGAATTTTGGTTTTATCGATTTTTGGAAGGAGAATTCGATTTGAATTATGAGAGGAAGGAAGATAAGAATATTAAAGAATTGACAGATATGCCAATCGATGTTATGAAGGAAATTATGGATTATCTGAATATTATCAATCGGTAGGTTCTGAATGTTTACTTTTCATGATGTCACGTTAATTTCAGAGCAAAACTAGTTCAAACATCTCGATCTTTCCGAACATTTGTCGAAAATCAGAAACTATTCATTCATACTTTGAAATTGACAGTTTCAAATGACGTGACTAATTTTTCAATTGGCAAATCGATTAACATCAAGTACTTATGGGATTATGGCCCCTGCAGAAAAATTCTCAAAACCAGTACCAATGTTCGATGCCACCGGGAACAAGCATTTCTCGATTTGAAAAGTGTTCTCAAAACTCCGAAACTTCACTTGAACACTTTAGAAATTGTTTTGGATACCGATAACGAACATGTATTCAACGATTCGGAAGATGCATTGGAATTCTCTCACTATATTAATGTGAAGGAACTCATCCTCAAAGAATATTCATCGAATAAACTTCCGAAGATTATTCCATCCCTCAAGCCAGGACTTCTTGCGACTATCAATATTGATTCTGATAATTCGAACGTAGATTCGATGGAAGAAGTGTTCGAAATGGAGCAATGGAAGCAGGCGAAGTATTTTAAAATAATCGGAGCTTGTTTCATCTGGCCACTCCGTCATTTGTATCATTTCAAGGAGTTTACGGTTCGCTTGGAGGAGTTGTCAGTGGAGGATATTCGTGAAATGAAAGAGGTAAGGCATTAATGTCGTAATAACTTTCATAGCTTTTTTTTAAAGGTTCTCTTCAAATCGTCGGATTTCGAAAAATGCTCGATGACTGTTTCCCGTGAGATTAATTTGTCCATTATTGAACAAGAGTTTGGCAATGCTCTCCGTCAACACATCTATCATTATATGATTCCAAATTCAACTGATTATTTCGAAATCAAAGTTAAACGACATCACTTTGAAGTTATGAGAAAGAAGAACTAATTTTTTCTTCTCGTTGTTTTCTTTTTCTGTTGATTTTTTTCCTGTTATTGAATACACTTGTTTTTGATTTTTATTCTTCTCAATAATTTTTTTGTAATTATGCGTTATCAGCGCAAATGTTACTTCGCATCGATTATTCTGTTCCAGATTTTCCCTGATTCATTTTTCAGAATGACGGACTTCTTCAAAAACAATCCGAAGTTTCTACGTCACTGCCTTCTGTATGAGTATCTTCAAAAAAACACAGTCGAGGAAGCATTTATTGTGTTTTGCATGATGATTGAGAACGATATCGTCAAGAAAGAAGAGTTTCAGTGTTACTATTACAATCAATTCGAAGAAGGAATATTTGATAAAAACGACGACAATAAGTAACGATAGTGAAATCTTTCCAACAATACATAATGATGGTTTTCAGACCGATTACTGATATTCTTCAAAGGGATAAATATGCTCTCCGTGCCTGCATTCTCTATGATTCTCTCAAATATAAAATGGCCGAATTCGGACACTCCACTCGTTTTTTATGGCCCAAAAGCAATTCTACATTCTACGAAATCAAATCAAATCCATCTTTTGCCATGTACAAAAATTTTCTCAAAGTGATTGGAGAGGATGTGATGGAGTACCGGGAATTCGATTTTTGGTTTTATCGATTTTTGAATGGAGAGTACGATTTGAAGTGTGAAAGGGATGAAGATAAGAAGATTTATGAATTGATGGATATGCCAATAGATGTTATGGAGAATATTGTGGAATACTTGAATATTGTCGATCGGTAGTTTATTAATCATCTATATAACAAAAAAATTTGAACTTTTTTCAGAATCAAGTTATCAAAAACATCTCGATCTCTTCAAACATTCGTCGAAGATCAAAAACTATTCCAAAAAACCTTATTCCTAGGACTTTCATGTTACACGTCTGGCGTTTCGCTCGGCGATATTGTTAATAGCACGTACACGCAGAGCTATCGTAGCGTAGAAGGGTGTACCCCAGAGCAAGCGCTTCTATGCTTCAAGAGCATTATCAAGAATCCGAAGCTTCACTTGGACTCTTTAGAAATCGAATTGGATGTCGGTCAAAATTGGCTTGAATCTTTCCCGTCACTTGAGAAAGTAATCAATGTTTTAGAAGGTGCATTGAAGTTCACTCACTATCTTAATGTGAAGGAAATCTTCCTTGCTGAGTATTCATGGGATCAACTTTCGAAAATTCTTCCATCACTGAAACCAGGATATCTGACGACTATCCGTATTGTTTCATACAATCCGAATGAAGATTCGATGAAAAAAGTATTTGAAACGGAGCAATGGAAACGGGCAAAGTGTTTTGAATTCATTAGTGGACATGAATTCATCTGGCCACTGCATCACTTGTATCATTTCAACGAGTTTTCTGTGTTTCTGGAGACATTTTCTCTGGAGAATATTCGACAGATGAAAGAGGTAAGCTTCAGACGCAGCGACGTTGGAATTCGAATCATCGATTTTTCAGATGCTCTTCAAGTCGACAAACTTCAAAAAGTGTACGGTTATGGTGCGCCGCATCATTAATATGAGCACGATTGAACAAGAACTTGGTGTTTATATTCGAGAGTATTTAGATGCTCGTATTTACCACTATCCGATTCCGAATTCAACTGAATATTTCGAAATCACCATCGACTATGAAGCAATCGAAATTGAGAGAAAAAAGTGATAATTACTCTTTCTCATTGTGTTATTCTTTTCTCAATATTCCTATTCATCTTTAATGTTGTTACTGTTGTTGAATACACTTTTCTGTTGTTTGTTACTGCTTGTCGGTTTTCTGTAATAATGCGTTATCACCGCAAGTTTTTACTTTCCACTCCCTTTTTTTCAGATTTCTCCCATTCCATTTTTCAGAATGTCCGAATTCTTTAAGAACAACCCGATGGCTCTTCGTCACTGTATTCGATTTGAGATTCTCCAAGGAAACTCAATCGAGCAGGCTTACTCAAATATTTGCACAGTACTTGGAGAAGAAGTAATCGATTTCAAAAAATTCAAAATCAGATTCAACCACTTCTCGAAGAAAAAATTCAATGATAAAGAGGGAGAAAAGTAATTTATCTATGAACTTTCGCGAGATAATCTGAAATATTTCAGCCCACGCGCCAAATATCTCCGCGATGATAAATATGCTCTCCGCGTCTGCATTCTCTATGAATCTCTGAAATATCAGAAAGATAAAAGCAGTGTCCCCATTTTTGAAGTTTTCGTGAACTTCTGCAAAGTGATTGGCGTAGAAGACGTGTTGAAGTTTCCGGAGTTCGAATTTTGGTTTTATCGATTTCTGAATGGAGAATACGATTTGAATTATGAGAGAGATGAGGAAAAGAAAATTTATGAACTGATGGATATGCCAATAGATGTCATGAAAAATGTTGTGGAATATCTGGATATTTTTGATCGGTATGTCTCGGCACATTGATAATTTTAGTTTTATATTGTGTCTTTTCAGAATTTACCTCGCGAAAACATCTCGATCCCTCCAAACATTCGTCGAAGATCAAAAACTCTTCCATCACACCTTGAAACTAAGAGTTGCTGATGACCAAACCATTATTTCATTTGACGAATCGGATAATATTCAGTACACATGGAAGGATGTTGATTCCCAAAAAAGTTTACCCCACTGGGAACAAGCACTTCTGGTTTTGAAAAGCATGCTCAAGAATCCGAAACTTCACCTGGACATTTTAGAAATCGAATTGCTTGTCGATAACAGAAATGTATACAAAGAGTTGGAAGATGCATTCAAGTTCACTCATCGTCTAAATGTTAAACATCTCATTCTTGAAGAATTTTCAACGGATTTACTAATGAAAGTTCTTCCAACGTTGAAGGCAGGACATCTTACAAATTTCACTATGTTCTCAGATAATCCGGATCCAGATTCGATGGGAGAAGTATTTGAAATGGAGCAATGGAAACAGGCAAAGTGCTTTTTCATGGCTGGAGATTGTTTCATCTGGCCACTGCGTCATTTGTATCATTTCGAAGAGTTTACTGTTCGCTTGGAGGAGTTGTCAGTGGAGGATGTACGTCAGATTAAAGAGGTAATGCTTTAATGTCGGAAATTCACTCATCGTTTTTTTTCTCAGATTCTCTTCAAATCACCAAATTTTGAACAGTGCTTGATTGAATTTCGTTATGATACTGGTGGCGCTAATGCTATTGAAAAAGTATTTGGTGATTATGTCCAGCAAGAAGAAATTGACTCAGAGTTTGTGAAGATCTATCACTATCCAATTCCAAATTCATCTGAATATTTCGAAATTGAAGTTGAAGATCAACTCTTCGAACTCTCACATTTCGAAGTTACTAGAACAAAGATTTGAGTATTTGTTCTCAGTTTTTTCTGTTGATTTTTACTGTTACTGAATACACTCGTTTATGTTGTTCATGCTCTTCAATTTTCGTTTTTTTTTTGTGATTATGCGTTATCAGCCCAAAATGTTACTTGAAACTCGCCTTTTTTTTTTCAGATTTTCTTCCAATCGATATTTCAGAATGACCGATTTCTTCAAAAACAATCCGATGTCTCTTCGTCATTGTTTTCTTTATGAATATCTCCGAAAAAACAGAAGCAATCGTGCTTTCCGGCCTAAGCAAAAGAAAATGTAATTTCTATTCTCCGCAAAAAGTGTATATTGTTAGTTTCAGAAGGTTCGATTTGTTCAAAAGCAATCCGATAGCTCTTCGTCACTGCATTCTGTTTGAAGTCCTCCAAGGAACTCCCATCAAGGAAGTTTATTCAAACATTTGCTCAGAGATTGGAGGAAATCTCATCACTTACCAAAATTTTAAGATTTTGTTCAACCAGTTTTCACAGGAAAAGCTCGATGATAAAGAGGCAGAGAAGTAGTAAATATTATAATCCTTCGCAAATTAAGTTGAAATGTTTCAGACCAATCGTCGAAACTCTCCGCAACGACAAGTATGCTCTCCGCGTCTGCATTCTTTATAAATCTTTCAAATATCGGACCGAAGAATTTCAATTTTCCGTATTCACAGTTTTCGAAAAATTTTGCGAAGTGATCGGGCAGAATGTGATGGAGTACCGGGAATTCGAATTTTGGCTTTATCGATTTTTGAACGGAGAGTATGATTTGAACTATGAAAGGGATAAGGATAAGAAGGTGTATGAATTGATGGATATGCCAATAGATGTTATGGAGAATATTGTGAAATATTTGAACATCGTCGATCGGTTTGTTGCGAAAAGTTTACTTTTGATAATGTCACAATTATTTTAGATTCAATCTGGTCCAAACATCTCGATCTCTCCAAACATTCGTCGAAGATCAAAAACTGTTCCAAAAAACCTTAAAACTAAGCCTTTCAAGATACAATTCGGGATTTACATTCGGCGAATCTGTTAATATCCATTACATGCAGAGCTATCGCTGCGTAAGGGGATGTACGCCAGAGCAAGCACTTCAATACTTCAAAAGCATTATCAAGAATCCCAAACTTCACTTGGATAATTTAGAAATAGATTTGGATATCGGTTACTCTCATCTGTATCCTTTTCCGTCACTCGAGAATGCAATCAATGATTTGAAAGATGCATTGAAGTTTAATCATTATCTAAAAGTAAAAAAACTCAATCTCTATGAGAGTTCATGGGATCAACTCTCAAGAATTCTTCCATCTCTAAAACCAGGATACCTTAGAACAATCGAGATAATTTCCACCAATCCGAATGTAGATTCTACGAAAAAAGTATTTGAAATGGAACAATGGAAGCAAGCGAAATGTTTTGACATGGATGGAGATTGTTTCATCTGGCCGCTGCATCATTTGTATCATTTCGAAGAGTTTTTTGTTTCTTTGTTGGAATTGTCAGTGGAGGATATTCGTGAAATGAAAGAGGTAAGCTTGCGAGATGTACTGGCTAGTTAATAGACGCAGGCATCACGCAGAAAACGCAACGACACGCACTACTCTACTACTTACATCCATTAACTAGCCTCATCAGCGTTCATTGTTTTTTTTAGATTCTCTTCAAGTCGACAAACTTCAAGAAAGGCTCGTTTATGATGTACCGCATCAATGATGCACATGCGATTGGACAAGAATTCGGCGTTTTTATCCGAGAAGATATATATTCTCGTATTTACCACTATCCGATTCCGAATTCAACTGAATATTTCGAAATCACAATTGACGAGGAAGCAATCGATATTAATAGAAAAAAGTGATAATTACCCTTTCTCATTGTGTTATTCTTTTCTCTTTTCTGTTGATTTTTACTGTTGTTACTGTTGTTGAATACACTTTTCTGTTGTTTTTTTACTGCTTGTCGGTTTCCTATAATTATGCGTTATCGCCGCAAAATTTACTTTACATCAATTCCATTTCATCAGCCTTTTCCTAATTTTTGATTCAGAATGGCAGAATTCCTCAAAAGAAACCCAATTGCACTTCGTCGCTGCCTCCTCTACGAGTTCCTCCAAGGAAAACGATTCTTAAAATCGTTTTACGATTTTTGTGATACAGTTGGAAACGATCTGGTCACTAGAAAAGAATTCGATACTTGGTTTAGACTATTTGCAAATGGAAGATTTTATAAGGAGAATAATAAGAACCGAAGGTGAGCAATTTGAGGTTGCAAATATACCCTAAAGCGAGTTTCATTGAATTTTAGCTATGGAGCATGTTTTCAGACCTCCACAGTATTCGGCGCGCATTCAAAAATTCATTTTTTTTTCAGATCCATATCAAAAATGGCTGAGATTCTCCGAAGCGACCCAAAAGCTCTCCGCACCTGCATTCTCTATGAATTTCTCAGTACTAATAAAAAGGAACATACTATAGAAGAGATGTTCATGAGATTATATCTCAATCAATCCCCAGGATTTCTAATTTTCACAAAATACAAGAATTTCTGCAAAGTGATTGGAGACGATGTGATGGATTACCCGGAATTCGAATTTTGGTTTTATCGGTTTTCAAATGGAGAGTTCGATATGGACATTGAGAGAGAAAATAATCAGAAGACGTTGTTGGATATACCAATTGTAGTTATGGAGAAGATTGTGAAGAATTTGGATATTTTCGATCGGTAAG
>GL379889.1:240868-268763 GCA_000143925.2 Caenorhabditis brenneri | reverse complement strand
TTGGATATTGTCGATCGGTGGGTAAAATCATAGCAGGCGTTCGAAATGAACACATGAATTCATACTGTCACTGGAAAAAACATCTCAATCCTTGCGTTTATTCTCTCAAGATCGAAAAGTATTCCACAGTAATTTGACGTTCGAAGCTGATTGGAAAAGCGCTAACATCAGTTTCGGAAGAAGAGCTTGCATCAGTTACAAAAACGAGGGGAATGATTGCGTGATAGAGTTCAGAAACAGGAAAAAAGTTCTTCGTGGTGTATCTTGCTTGAAACAAGCATTTCAAGATTTTAAAACGATCCTCGCAAATCCTAACTTCTTCCTGGGAACCTTAATCATGTGGTCTTCGTGCGAAGAATCGAAATCATTGGGCGGATGTATTGAAGATGCTCTGAAATTTACTCATATATTGCGTGTTGAGCATATCCATCTTCATGCACAATCTATGAAGACACTTCTGAATATTCTTCCATATCTAAAACCAGGATACCTCACCACAATCACTATCGATATCGACTCAGATGAAGCTGTCATCGAGAAAGTAGTTGGAATGGATCAATGGAAACATGCGAAGTACTTCCATATGAGATCCAACCGCTTCATCGGTCCGCTACGCCATTTGTATCATTTCAAAGAGTTCGATGTTCGCTATAATGAATTGTCTGTGGAGGATGTCCGTGAGATGAAAGAGGTACAGTTTTTCCAGCTGTTCCATCACAATAATCTCTTCCAGATTTTGTTAAAATCGCCCGAATTTGAAGAATGCACATTGTATTTACGAGGCTCCGTAGATCGGATCGTTATTATGCAAGTATTCGGAGGACCTATCAATGGAAGCAGTAAAATCTGTCACTATCCGATTCCCAATTCGACTGATTATTTCGAAATCTTTGTTGGCGACATCTTGATCAAGATTTTGAGAAAGAAGAAATAATTGTACTCCCACACATCATCTTGTTCCGCGTTTTGTTTATTCTTGTTGTTGTTGTTAAATACACTTGTTTTCGTTTTTGTTTATTATTCATTTTGAATCACGCGTTCTCAACGCAAGAATTACTTCTAATTGGCTTATTCAGGTTTCAGATAATTTCAGGTTCTTTGTTTCAGAATGGCTAATTACATTAAAAAGAACCCGGTGGCTTTCCGTCACTGTCTTTTGTACGAGTATCTTCAAAAGAACCCGTACATCCGAGCATTTAGTAACTTTCGTGATACAATTGGAAGCGATGTGTTCACGGAAAAAGAACTTCGATTTTTCTTCAGTCAATTCAGAAAACGGATAATGGAAGGTTACAGCAGGTGATTCGAACAATTGCTTTTTAAACAGCGCGCGGGCTCGCGAAGTGTCCCCTTTCGACAAGCCGCGACTTCATGGGGGAAGCTGAACTTTCGCGGACGTTCGAAAAATTATATTTTAAAGGACACTTTCTGAACTGCTGAACAGCACGATTACAAAATTTTCAGATCAATTACTGATATGAGAGATGTTCTTCGCGATGACGAATATGCTCTCCGTGCATGCATTCTTTACGAATTCCTCAAGTATAAACTGGCTGGAAGTGGCTATCCAACTCACCAATTATGGCCTATGATCTTTTTGGAGCTCGACCAAATTCGACTCAATCCGTCGTTTGTCTTGCATCAAAATTTCTGTAATACGCTCGGAGAAGATGTGATGGGATACCCGGAATTCGACTTCTGGTTCCGTCGATTTGTCAACGGAGAGTTTGATTTGAATTATGAGATGAATACGGATATGAAGATGTTATACGATATGCCAATAGATATTATGGAGAATATTGTAGGATTTTTGAATATTTTCGATCGGTAGGCCATGACAGGAGTACGGAGTAATAAAGCGATTTTTTTTCAGAATGTCACTGGCGCAAACATCTCGATCTTTCAAAACTTTTGTTGAAGATCAAAAAGCATTCCATCAAAAAATTAAGTTATCGATCGATGATCACTCGGCACGTATTTCATCGGAGAACCGTTATATCCTCACCACTAATGATTCGAATGGCTGTCGTAGATACACTGAACGCCCAGGGAATCCTAAACTCATTCAAGGAGTACCTTACTGGAAGCAAGGAATTCAGGAATTGGAGAGAATTTTCAAATTTCCAAAACTTTATTTGGAAGAATTTAATTTGGATTTATTTCCTAACGTATTATTATGGGAGAGATTCAAGACCCATGATGAAATTATCGATGCTTTGGGAGTTGCACTGAAGTCCATCAGACAGGTGCATGCTAAACAGTTGTATATCCATGCGCGTTCCTTGAAGTCACTTCTGAATATTCTCCAGTGTTTGAAGCCAGAATATCTATCAACAATCGAACTTTATGTTCCATTTTATGTTTATCCATTTCTTTTTGAGGAATTGGAAAAATTGGAGCAATGGAAGCAGGCGAAGTGCCTCAAAATGACCAGTACTTTGTACAACCGTCCACTCTTCCATTTGTATCATTTCAAAGAGTTCCATGTTTGGTTGTCGGAATTGTCAGCGGAAGATATTCGTCAGATGAAAGAGGTATAAGTTGTAATGTTTCTAACGCAAAAAGGCTTCTTTTAGATTCTCTTCAAATCACCGGGCTTCGAATATTGCAATATTGAGCTGAACACTCCTCTTGATATGAATGATATTCGGAATGAATACGGAGTCGCTATCCAAGAAGATCCGTATATTTACCACTATCCTATTCCCGATACAACTGAATATTTCGAAATCGAGTTAGGATATTATAGATTCGGAATCCGAAGAAAGAAGGAATAATTGTATTTTGCACATTCTCTTGTTTCTAGTTTAAAAAAAAACTTTTTCTGTTGTTAAATACACTTGTTTTGTTTATTTTTTCGTCGTTCATTTTTTCAAAAACATGCGTTATAAACGCGAGAGATACTTTTTTTTTGAAGATTCCGGTACGACACTCCGTAATCCCGGCAGATGTGCGTTGTTTATCGTAAATCGACACGAATTTTTTTTCTGTTTTTTTCTGCGCTGTCGGCGCAATAGTTTTCTATTAAGCCCCGTTTTTACTATACATTTTAATTGAATTGCGATCTTTTTTTTATTTAGCTGTGTATCGACTCACTGTTGCTCATGCCGCCTCAGTTAATTGCGAGAACTGAGCAATTTGGCAGCGTTACTGCGGAAAAAAATACACGCAAGGAAATTTTTTTAGGAAATTTTAAAGAGAATTTTGTACTGAGTCTGCAAATACCGCGCGATTTTCATGCGCTAACTTAATTTTTTTCGCAGTAGTGAGGGACTTTTTTTGAACATCGCAAACATGAAGTTTTGAAATTTCTTTTTTTTTTCAGAATGGCGGAATATCTCAAAAACAAACCAATCGCCCTCCGTCACTGCCTTCTCTACGTATTCCTTCAAAAAAGTTCAACCGAAAAAGCTTTCGCTGAGTTTTGCGGAGTAATTGGAAAAGAAGTCATCAAAAAAGAAGGACTTGAATTTTGGTTCGATAAATTCAAAAATGGAATATTTGATATCGAAAAGGACAAGAAGTATGTATAATCGTTTACTGAAATAATTGAACAAACTTATCATTTTCAGACCGATTACCGATATGAAAGATATCCTCCGTAGTGATAAAAATGCTCTCCGTGTATGTATTCTTTACGAATCTCTCAAGTTCAAATATGCTGAATTCGAGGAAAATGACGAATTCATTCATCATCCGGTGTTCTCCGTGTACATGAACTTTTGCAAAGTGATTGGAGAAGATGTAATGAAGTACCGGGAGTTTGACTTTTGGTTTCATCAAAAACAGAAGAGTTATGAATTGACGGATATGCCAATCGATATTATGGAGAATGTTGTGGAATACTTGGGTATTCCCGATCGGTAGGTCACATCATAGCAAGCATTCAAAATGAACGAATGATTTCAGATTGTCACTTGAAAGAACAGCCCAATCCCTGCGTTTATTCTCTCGAAATCAAAAAGTGTTCCATGGAGAATTGACTTTCAACGCTGATTGGGACAGCATTTACATCAAATTCGGAGCACGGGATCTAATCAGATACAAGAACGATCGAGATGATTGCGAAATAGAGTTCAGAAATAGGAAAAAAGTTCTTCGTGGTGTATCTTGCTTGAAACAAGCATTACAAGATTTCAAGAAGATTCTTGAGAATCCAAAGCTCTATCTGCGTACTTTGGCTATCTCGTTCTCGTATTGGCACACGGATGTTGGTTCAATAGAAGAACACATTGAAGATGCACTGAAGTTGACTCACCTATTGCATGTTCAGCATTTATCTCTTTGTACACGTTCCATGAAGGCACTTCTGAATATTCTTCCATCTCTGAAACCTGGATACCTAACCACAATCGTAAGCGATGCCATCAATATCAACGCAGATGAAGCTGCAATTAAGGAATTGGTTAAAATGGACCAATGGAAACAGGCAAAGTGCTTACTTATGAGTTGCTATCTGTTCGATGGTCCGCTCCGTCATTTGTATCATTTCAAAGAGTTCGCTGTCTTTCGTGAGGAATTGTACATTGATGATGTTCGTGAAATGAAAGAGGTATAACTAGAAAAAGTGGCAGTCACAATAATCTCTTTCAGATTTTGTTAAAATCGCTTGATTTTGAGAGATGTAACCTGCGTTTTCATGATTCCGATGATCCGATCGCCATTAGACAAGTATTCGGCGGGCCTATCGAAGGAAGTATTGATACCTGCCACTATCCGATTCCCAATTCGACTGAATATTTCGAAATTATTGTTGGCTCAGAAGCCATAAAAATTGAGAGAAAAAAGAAATAGTTGTATTTCTCATGTTCTCTTGTTCTGTTAATTTTTCATTATTGTTAAATTCATTTTTTAAATGTTTTTTTTTCTCATGTTCGTTTTTTTCTTGCAAATATGCGTTCTCAACGCAAGAGTTACTTTAAATTACCATTTCCGATGTTTTCAGGTTTATTGTTTTCAGAATGACCGAGTTACTCAAAAACGACCCGATTTCTCTTCGTTACTGTCTCCTCTACGTGTTCCTCCAGAATAAATCAGTCGACCGTGCGTATTCCAACTTCTGTGCAGCAGTTGGAGAAGACATTGTTAATGAAGAAGAATTTTATTGGCACATTCACCGGTTCAATCAAGGAATATTCGAATACAACGCAAAGTAATAATTTATTTTATATAATAAAAAAACGCTGTCTATGATTTTCAGACCAGTGACTAATATGAGAAGAATCCTTCGCAAAGATAAGAAGGCTCTTCGCGTTTGCGCTATGTATGAATGGTTATCGTCGAATAAATCAACAGTTTCCGACAAGTACGAGAATTTTTGCAAAGCCGTTGGAAAATATTCAATGATGTATCGAGATTTTCAATTTTATTTCCATCAATTTGTCGATGGGGAGATCGATTTGAATTTCGAATGGAATAAAGACGAAAATATTCATGAACTGATGAACATGCCACTTGATATTATGAGTAACATCGTGGAATATTTGCCTATTGGCGATCGGTAGGCAATACAATCAAAAACATCCAGTATTAAATATACATTTTAGAATGTCACTGGAAAGAACATCCCAATCCCTGCGTTCATTCTCTCAGGATCAGAAAGTATTCCATCCTATTTTGAAACTCGATTTTTATGATGATAGTGTTCTCATCGTTTTGGGAAAAAGGATCAAATCGATTATGAGAAGAAGAAAAAAGATTGCGTCATGAGAGGCCGTGTAAAAGTTCTTCGTGGTGTATCCTATTTGAAACAAGCAATTCATGAATTTAAGAAGATTCTCGAAAATCCAAAGCTCTATCTGCATACTTTGACTTTCTGGTCTTGGCGCGGCAATCCTGTTTCATTAGAAGAATACATTGAAGATGTACTGAAGTTCGTTCATCTTTTGCATGTCCAGCATTTATCTTTTGATATACTTTCCACGAAGGCACTTTTGAATATTCTTCCATCTCTGAAACCAGGATACCTAACCAAAATCACTATCAAAATCTACTTAGACGAAGCTACAATTGGAAAATTGGTTGAGATGGACCAATGGAAACAGGCAAAGCACTTCGATATGAGTTATAATCCGTTCAATGGTCCGCTTCGTCATTTGTATCATTCCCACGAGTTCACTGTTTCTTGTTGGAATTTGTCGGTGGAGGATGCCCGCGAAATGAAAGAGGTATGACTAGCAAAAAAGGGTATGAGGAGAAAAAAAAGTCACAATAATCTCTTCCAGATTCTCCTCAAGTCACCTGATTTCAAAAAATGCGACTTGGACGTTCGAAGTCCCATTGATCCGAATCTCATTTTGCAAGTATTCGGCGGGCCAATCGAAGGAAGTATCGATACATGTCACTATCCGACTCCCAATTCGACTGAATATTTCGAAATTTTTGTCAACTATTACGGCATAAAAATTGAGAAAAAAAAGAAATAATTGTCTTTCTAATTTTCTGTCGTTCCTTGTTTTGTTAATCTTTACTTTTTTACTTTTGTTGAATACACCTCTCATTGTTTTTTTGCTCACGTTCCTTTCTTTCTTGAATATATGCGTTCTCAACGCAAGAGTTACTTTCATTTGCCTTTTCAGATGCTTCTAGAAGTATTGGTTTCAGAATGACCGAGTTACTCAAAAACGACCCGATTTCTCTTCGTTACTGTCTCCTCTACGTGTTCCTGCAGAATAAATCAGTCGACCGTGCGTATTCCAACCTCTGTGCAGCAGTTGGAAAAGACATTGTCAATGAAGAAGAATTTTATTGGCACATTCACCGGTTCAATCAAGGAATATTCGAATACAACGCAAAGTAATAATTTATTTTATATTAAAAAACGCTGTCTATGATTTTCAGACCAGTGACTAATATGAGAAGAATCCTCCGCAAAGATAAGAAGGCTCTTCGCGTTTGTGTGATGTATGAATGGTTATCGTCGAAGGAAACAACAGTTTTTGGCAAGTACCAGAATTTATGCAAAGTCTTGGGAAAATTTGCGATGAACTACCAAGAGTTTGACTTTTGGTTCTATCGATTTGTCAACGGGGAGTTCGATTTGAATTTCGAAAAAGATAAAGAACAGAAAGTTTATGAATTGGCTGATATGCCACTTGATATTATGAGTAACATCGTGGAATATTTGGGCATCTTTGATCGGTAGAAATAACTTAGCAAGCATTAAATATTAAACATTACTTTCAGACTGTCACTGGAAAAAACATCCCAATCGCTGCGTTTGTTCTCTCAAGATCAAAAAGTGTTCCACGAAAAATTGACATGCGGAGCTGATCGGCACAGTATTTACATCAGTTTCGGAGATCGGGATGTAATCAAATACAAGAACAAAGGAGATGATTGCGAAAAAGAGTTCAGAAAGAGCAAAAAAGTAATTCGTGGTGTGTCCTATTTGAAACAAGCTGTTCAAGATTTCAAAAAGATTCTCGAAAATCCAAAGCTATCGGTAGATACTTTCATTGTCTCGATTTCGCGCGAGGATTCAGAATCATTGGGTGGATACATTAAAGATGCACTGAAGTTCACTCACCTGCTTCATGTCAAGAATCTTATTCTTAGTGCATATTCCAAGAAAGCACTCCTCAATATTCTCCCATCTCTGAAACCTGGATACCTCACCACAATCACTATCTATACCGACTTAGATGAAGCTGCAATTCGGGAACTGGTTGAATTGGAACAATGGAAACAGGCAAAGCAATTCGATATGCGTTATCATCTGTTCGTTGGTCCGCTTCGCCATTTGTATCACTTCAAAGAATTCCATGTTACCTATCGGAATTTGTCGGTGAATGATGCTCGCGAAAGTAAAGAGGCAAGTTTTTTAAGTTGTTCCATCACAATAATCTCTTCCAGATTCTGTTCAAATCACCTGACTTCGAAAGATGCACATTGTATTTACGAGGTTCTGTTGATCCGATCTCTATCATGCAAGTATTCGGAGAACCTATCGAAGGGAGCAGTTCTATCTGTCACTATCCAATTGCCAATTCGACTGATTATTTTGAAATCATTGTTAGCGATGACGTCATAAAAATTGAGAGAAAGAAGAAATAGTTGTGCTTCCCGAATCCTCTTCTTCTGTTATTTTACTACTATTGTTGAATATAATTCTTATTTTTTTCTCCTGTTCGTTTCATTCTTGAAAATATGCGTTCTCGGCGTAAGAATTACCTTTAATTACCCTTTCAGATGTCGTCAGATTTATTAGTTTCAGAATGACCGAATTACTCAAAAAGAATCCAATCGCCCTCCGTCACTGTCTTCTCTACGTTTTTCTCCATGAAGAACCAATCAATGACCTTTTTGATGACTTCTGCGAGACAGTTGGACCCGATACCATCAACAAAGGAGAACTTCGATTCTGGTTTTCTCTGTTCGAACAGGGAATTGTCTATCTCGACGAACAGTAATATTTTATCATTCGCTTCAAATTCTATTCATGATTTTCAGACCCGTAGCTGATATAAATGAATTCATTCGCAACGACAAGCATGCTCTTCGAGTTTGCATCATGTATGAATGGCTAAGTGCAAAACGAGATTCAGAAAAGACAAAGCAGTTCTTCATTAAAAATAGGCCATTGCCAGTTTTCAACAGATACATGCACTTTTGCAATATGATTGGAGAGGATGTAATGGAGTACCAAGAATTCGACTTTTGGTTTTATCGATTCGCTAATGGAGAGTTCAATTTGGAATTTGAAAGGGATAAAGATAGGAAGATTTATGAATTAATGGATATGCCAATCGATATTATGAGGAATATTGTGGAATACTTGGATATTGTCGATCGGTAGGCAATAACAGAGCAAGCATCGAAAATTAAAAAGTTCTTCCAGAATTTCACTGGAAAAAACATCCCACTCCTTGCGTTTATTCTCTCAAGATCAAAAACTTTTTCACGGTCAATTGGCGTTCGACGTATATGAAAATAGTGCTAGCATCGATTTCGGAAAAGGCAGATGCATAAGCTACACGAACGAGGGAAATGATTGCCTAATGGAGTTCAGAAACAGGAAAAGAGTTCTTCGTGGTGTACTTTTCTTGAAACAAGCATTACAAGATTTCAAAAAGATTTTCGAACATCCAATGCTTTACCTGGGTACTTTAGCTACAGGAAGATGCATCGAAAATGCACTGAACTTCACTCACCTGCTTCATGTCAAACATCTCATTCTTAGTGCATATTCCATGAAAGGAATTCTGAATATTATTTCATCTCTGAAACCAGGATACCTAACAACAATCACTATCGACATCGACTTAGATGAAATTACAATTGGGGAATTGGTTGAAATGGACCAATGGAAAAAGGCAAAGTATTTACATATGTGTTATTATCAGTTCGTTGGTCCGCTGCGCCATTTGTATCATTTCGAAGAGTTCGCTATCGTTCGTCAGCAATTGTTCGTTGATGATGTTCGTGAAATGAAAGAGGTATAACTAGAAAAAGTGGCAGTCACGATAATCTCTTTCAGATTTTGTTAAAATCGCTTGATTTTGAGAGATGTAACCTGCGTTTTCATGATTCCGTAGATCGGATCGCTATTATGCAAGTGTTCGGAGGGCCTGTTGAAGGAAGTACTGATACCTGCCACTATCCGATTCCCAATTCGACTGAATATTTCAAAATTATTGTTAGATATTACAGCATAACAATTGAGAGAAAGAAGAAATAATTGTGCTTCTTTTTCTCTTTACCCCTTGTTTTTGTTAATTTTACATGTTGTTGAATACAATCGTTTTGTTTTTTATATCGTTAGTTTTTGTTCAAATTCATTCGTTTTTACGCACCAGTTACTTTTGAATTTTTCATACTTGGAAAATTTTGGCCCGGCCCAGATGGGAAATTTTGAAAAAATTTTATCATTTTTTTTTTGCAAAACTCTTCCAATAATGTTCAACCTTCATACAAAAGTATCAAAAACATCAATATTCTTCATTTCAACCCGAAATAGTATCTTAAACCACTATTATACCCTCAAAATCGGCTATCGAAAAATTAGCTCTGAAAACCCGGGCCGACCGGGCCGCGACGATGAAATTTCCAAAACGATCCGGCCCGACCCGTTCCAAGTATGGAATTTTTTATTGACTTCACATGCATTTTCAGATTTTCTTGTTTTAGAATGACTGAATTCTTCAAAAACAATCCGACTGCTCTCCGCTATTGCATGCTTTATGCATATCTTCAACATAGATACGTAAGTAGAAATACTGAATCAGAAAATATGCTTCATTGAACACTTCACTTAACGTCAATTTTAAAAGGATTTTCTTCTCGGTGGAGCACATTTGCAAGTTAGTTATGACAGCTCACGGTTCGGCCAAAAAAACACGAGGCCGAGAAATAAAAAAGTTTGATACGCAGTCGGCAGCGAAATTGACCGCAATCTGACGTTGCAGTGTTTGCGTCGTGCGTACCGTAACCCACACAAAAAATCGGGTTTTCATTCGCATTTTTCTTTTAAAAAGCTGAAAAGTGAGCGCAGAGTGTCGGAAAATCAAAAATATTAAACAAAACTGTAATAAAAACATGTTTATTACATTTATATGTATGATTTACTGAAAAAGTAAGCATTAAAAATTTATATGAGCTATTTTCTCGAAATATCAGACAAATTCTCGATTTTCTCAAAAATTTGATCATGAACCCATGAAATTTTTGTGTAAAAACGTTCAGCACACCCAAAAGCAGATTTCGGAAAAGTTTGAAAAAAGTTGTAGTATTCTATCCCGAGATATCTTTGATTTTTTGACTTTTGGACATCATTTTTCGACGATTTCCATATTTTCTCAAAAGTTAGGTCATGAACCCTATAAAGTTTCTATATCAAAATGTTCACCAAACTCAGGAGCAAGTTTTTGGGAAGTTTGAAAAAAGTTGTAGTATTCGTTGCCGAAATATCTCGGGTTTTGTGATTTTTGGGCCCTATTTTTTGATACTTTGCCGGATTTCTCAAAAATGAAATCATGAACACCTAATGTTTTGATTGGAAAAGGTAGAGGAGACTTGGGTACTGCTTTTGGGCAAGTTTCAGAAAATTTGTAGTGTTTTTTGTCGAGTTATGATTTTTTGAAGACTCGCTGCGCTGAAAAATTTTGGAATGTTATTTTTCGGACAAAATTGGGAAAGAGCTCCTAAAAAACGTTGCGTTTGAACATTTGAACAATATTTCAGTGAAAGTAAGCAGCAAAATACGTGAACAAGGCGATAAAAATAATTTTAAAAAAAGCAATGCTTTTCCGCTTGGTGGCCGCCGCTGCCAATTTTTCTCGGCCGCGGTCGCGGCAGCCGAACCGTGAGCTTCATAAATACATTTTTTCAGATCTATTATTATGAATTTCGCGACGTGATCGGAAAAGACTTGATCGATGAGAAAGAACTTCGATTTTGGTGTAATCGATTCGACCAGGGAAGATTCGATGACAACGAAAAGTAGCCTGACCTTGTCCGATCGGAAAACCTTTGAAATTTTCAGACCGCTCAATAATATAGTGGATATTCTTCGCAACGACAAGCAGGCTCTTCGTGCTTGTGTCCTGTATGAATCTGTTAAATGCCAGAAGACAGGCTCTTCTAATTTATCGTTCTACATGTACAAGAAATTCGACAGTGTAGTTGGAAACGATATGATAGAGTATCGGGAATTCGATTTTTGGTTCCATCGATTTTTGAATGAAGATTATGATTTATATTATGAAGGAGATGAAGATAAAAAGGTTTATGAACTGATGGATATGCCAATAGATATTATGAAGAACATTGTGGAGTATTTGGATATTTTCGATCGGTATTTTATGAGAGAAGACGTTTGAAAACTTGAAATATTTTCAGAGTTAATCTTGCAAAAACCTCTCGATCTCTCCAGACATTCGTCAAAGATCAAAAACTATTCCATCACACCTTGGAGCTTTCTGTTTTCCATAAATCGAGTTACGTTTTAATTGGTAATTCAGTTGTTATCCGTTGTTCCGAAGAAAACCGAAACCAATGCTACAAATCTTGTAAAAACGGTGTACGTGGTATTCGCGGTGTTCCTTTCTGGAAAAAAGGATTTTTGGATTTCAAAAGCATGATCAAGAATCCAAAACTTCATTTGGATACTTTGAAAATCAGTTGGAGTTTGTGCGTTGAGATTCTTCAAGAGTTTGAGAAATCATGGAAATTCACTCATTATCTGAATGTCAAGAAACTGAAATTTGAAGGAAAATCCTGGCCCCTACTTTTGAAAGTTCTTCCATCTCTGAAGCCAGGATACCTGACAACAATCGATGTTTATACTGACCCATATAACTCAGATAAAGCTGTGATGGATGAATTAGTTGAAATGGAACAATGGAAGCAGGCCAATTACCTAACTATAAGATATTGTTTCTTTTTGGGACCGCTCCATCATTTGTATCATTTCAAGGAGTTTTTTATTGTTTATAAAGAACTGTCCGTGATGAACGTCCGTGAGATGAAAGAGGTATCGTTTCTATCGTTTTTTTCCACAAAGGTGTTTTTAAGATTCTCTTCAACACCTCTGGCTTTGAAAAATGCACGATTTACCTAGACGAATATCTTGATATGGACGCTATTGGACACGAATTCGGGGATTCTATTCGAGGAAGACCAAATATTTACCACTATCCAATTCGCAACTCAGCGGAGTATTTCGAAATTAACTTGAATAAAGGGGTAATCGAAATCACAAGAAAACATAAATAATTGTATTCCACTCGTTTTCGCTTATCGTTTCCTTAAAGCGTTTTGTTGTTCATTTTTTTCTTTCTATTCTTTGTTACTGTTGTTGAATAAATTTGTATTTGTTGTTATTGGCCATTTTTTTTTGTCAACAATGCGTTATTAGCGTGAACGTTTTACCTTTTACTCCAAAAAATGCACATAAAACCAAAAAAAAAATTCCACTACGACACTCCGATATTCCGCCAGAAGAGTTGTTTATCGTAAATCGACACAAATTATTTTTCTTTGTTTTCAGCGTTTTCAACCGTTTTGAACCGAAAAGCGCTATTTTTCATTTTTTTTTTTGCTATTTTCTTTTAGAAAATTACAGAAAGTCAATAAAATACCTTATTAAAGCAAAAGTTAACTAAAAACTAGTGAAAAACAGCGATCATTTTTAAGATGAGCAATATTTTACCAGCCGCCTTTTTCTCTCCGTCTCCATTTGCGAATTCACGTGTGAACACATTTTTTTCTCTTTTTTTTTTTGATACAGTCGTCATTTTTTGCTTTTCACTCACCATAATTGTGAAAATCGAAAAAAAAATTAAAGTTTTTTTGTTCGAAAGTTTTACTTTTTTTACTTAAAATTTATCGAAACCATGTGAAAAATTCTTCAAAAACCCAAAAAATTTATTTCAGTGCTTAACAACATGACAAACCACGCCATATCACCAAACTTCGTAAGTCGTTTTTTCATAATTTTCGCAAATCGATCGATCAATAATCTCAGGGCCTGAAATGGTTCGCACGACCAACAGGAAAATGCGACAAGAATTTCTACGAGAGGAAAGTGATGCTATTGGTAAATTGGTTCAAGTTTAAAGAGAAAATTTACGATCGTGAGTACTACGAGTACCTTGTGGAAATGCATAAACTAGTATCGAGGAAAGGGAAAGATGGAAAAATGCTTGAGAAGAAATCGGAAGTTCCAATGTAAGTTTGAAATAAATGTGTGAAATTTTTTTTGAAAAAAATTTTTTCTCGAAAAACTTGCCGAAAAGAATTCGAAACCATTTTTCCACAGTGAATTTTTTGTACGTGTTTTCAAAAGGTTTTATTCGCGGGCTCTGTCTTACTGTAGGGTCGCATGCTAACAGCGTGGCGACTCAGCGATACGTAGGCATTTTTCTCATTTTGTTAAACAATTAAAAATCAGGGCCTGCTTTTTTTTGAATCAAATTGAATAGAACTTTTTCTTCGCATCATGTTGAATATAATATTGATAGAATTTGATCGAAAGTTATTACTGAAAAGTGCTCTGGAAACATGGTGCGCGCTCCTTCAGCTTAAGCCCGGCTTACTGTCAGGTTTTAAAGACGCAATATGAAATTTGTAAAGGTCCGTGTGAGATGGAGCGTAGAAACCGAGAAAAAATTGTACGTACAAAAAAATTTACCACTCAAATTCCCAAATTTTTTTTTTTCGAATTGTTCGATTTTTTTTCAAGATTTATTTTTTCCAGAAAAATCGAAATTATTTGGAAAAAAAATTCCCGTTTTTTCCGGACGAATTTTTCGAAAGTATCGATTTTCTAGTTTTTAGGACGTATTCAAATTTAGGCGTAAATAATTTTATTTCAAGTGGGCCAACTTTGATTTCTCAGTGGAGCGCATTTTCAAACCCGATTTTTCAGTCCCGAAAGAACAGCTTTCTTCTGGCAACATTTGCGGCATGAAGCTGCCAAAAACACCAATTTCAAAATCGAAGAATACGTATTCGATGGAAAAGACACCGTATACAGTGTGCAGGCATGCGATCAACCAATCGAAGTTTATATGATAGACCCTCAACAAAAGAACACCACATATAAATTGAAACTTTGGCCTCATAGGAAATTCAGCTTGAATTTCAGTCGAGAAGATCCATTGAAAGATGAGGAAGCTGATAGGAGTTATAAGTTTTTGAAGGTCTGTTTTTGGTTGATGTTCGGTCATATCGATTAGATTTCAGGTGGTTCTCACACAAAAAGTTCGATATTCACCTGAAGTCAACGAGAGAATTCGAATGTAAGTCTGAGGACTGTGGATCGAAACTTTAAAAATGGTGGCCGTGGCCGGGAATCGTGTAACTCGGATCAGGGCCGCTAGGCCACTACGATCCGGATTCAAATTTTGCGTTCTTATAGTGTTTTTTTTGGGGGAGTCAAGGTTGTTCGAAACCAGACAGCAGAAATTCTGATTCCGTTTTTTTTTTCAAATTTTTTCAAGAAGCATACTGCATTAAAGGAGCACGTATGATATTTTGCGATAGTAATGCGGTGGAAAACAAAAAAATTTATTTCGGAAAGAAAAATTTCGAAAATAGAAGCGCACAGTAAATTTTTTTGTGCGTACATTTTTTTCTCGGGTTCTACGCTCCATCTCACACGAACTTTCACAAATTTCATATTGCGTCTTTAGATTCTGACAGTAAGCCGCGCTTAAGCCGAAAGAGCGCGCACCATGTTTCCAGAGCACTTTTCAGTAATAAATTTCGATCAAATTCTGTCAATATTATATTCAACATGATGCGAAGAAAAATTCCTATTCAATTTGATTCAAAAAAAGCTTAGGCCCTGATTTCTAATTTTTAACAAAAATGAGAAAAATACATACGTATCGCTGAGTCGCCACGCAGTTAGCATGCGACCCTACAGTAAATCAGAGCCCGCGAATGAAACCTTTTGAAAATACGTACAAAAAATTTCACTGTGGAAGCGCACGATCAAAAAAAATCGGAATTTCCGTTTTCTAAAAAAAAAATTTTTTTTTTTTGAAAAACTATTTCCGATTAAGACTGATATACGTTTTTTTTCCAGGGAATTCGCGAAGAACTTTGTATACGAAAGAAACTCAATCCTCCGTGTCCCCGAATCATTCCATGATCAAAATCGATTCGATCACTCCCTCGAAATCGCTCCACGAATCGAATCTTGGATTGGAATTTATATCGGGATCAAGGAGCTTTATGATGGAGACCCAGTCGCCAATTTCGGCAGTAAGACCACCAAAAAATCCAAAAATCGTTAATTTTTATCGTTTCAGTCGTTGATAAACTGTTCTACAACGCTCCAAAGATGTCGCTACTGGACTATATTCTTCTGATTGTGGGAAATGAGAATGAAGGAGATAATGATACTCGAAATAGTGAAAAACGACGATTGAAGTATGAAAATTTGAGAATCGATCCTTGGGCAGCAAAAAAAATCAATCAATATCTCGAGAAGTTGAAGTTGAAGTCTACGGAAGTTTGGGATGAAACATTGTGAGTTTATACATTTAGCAAGTGCGAATCAAAATAGCCGGTAAAAAATTGAAAAAACTTTTTTTCAAATAATTTAGTTCACGGTGAATTTTTGTGTACGTGTTTTCAAAAGGTTTTATTCGCGGGCTCTGTCTTACTGTAGGGTCGCATGCCAACTGACTCAGCGATACGTAGGTATTTCTCTCATTTTGTTGAAAAATTAAAAATCAGGGCCTAAGCTTTTTTTGAATCAAATTGAATAGAAATTATTCTTCGCATCATGTTGAATATAATATTGACAGAATTTGATCGAAGGTTATTACTGAAAAGTGCTCTGGAAACATGGTGCGCGCTCCTTTGGCTTAGGCGCGGCTTACTGTCATAATTTAAAGACGCAATATGAAATTTGTAAAAGTCCGAGTGAGATGGAGCGTAGAAACCGAGAAAAAAAATGTACGTTCAAAAAAAATTACCGTGTTTCATTTTCCGTTCAGTTTTCAGAATTTTTTTGCGGCTGAAAGCCAAAAAAAATTTCTTGTGGCATAAAAGTGCTTTTTTTTTCGACATTCGATTTTTGTCCACGCAGACTACACGATCTGAGTTTTCTAGACCATTATTGCGCGGTAGTTTGAAATATTGTTTGAAAATTATGTCGGATATAAATTGTCCCCTCAGCCACGGCTAGAATGGAAATTCCAATATTTCGATTGTGCGCCAAATTAACACTGTTCAATGGAGCACACTTGCATCTTTTTTTTTCAAACGATAACAATTTCAGAGGAAAAATGGTCGAACGACATCTCACTTTCACCGAACTGACCAGTGTGAATTCACACGAAGCTATGATATTAATCAAAGGTCGACGGCGAGGCGAACCATCCTATCAAGTTCCGATTTTTGAAATCTACCGAAATAATAACAAGCATATCGAATTTCCATACTTGCCCTTGGTCAAAGCAAAAAGTGGGAAAAAAGAGTATCACGTGCCATTGGAGCACTTGGAAGTACACGAAAAACCTCAACCCTATAAAAATTGGATCGATAAAGCAATGCAAGAAAGGGTCATCAAAGCGGCGACAAGGAAGCCTAACGAGTATAAAAGGGGAACTATCGATATGCTGAAGGCACTAAAACTCACATCGGAAGATCTTAATTTCATCGAGACCTTCGGATTGTCGACGGAACTCATTATGACAAAATGCGTTGGAAAAGTGCTCAATGAGCCGAATCTTGTGAATAAAGAGAATAAGAAGATCCCGATGACGCCAATCATTCGAGGTTTTCAGGAGAAACTTTTGAATATCGTGCCTGACAAAGAGATCTGCTTTGCTCTTTTTATTCTTCGTGATTACGAGAAACCGAAGCCTTGTTTAGTCGACGATGAACCATTGTAGGTGGAATAGGCTCCGCGACATTTCGAAACTGAGACGTTTCGAAACCAGACGTCTCGAAACCGTTGAAAATTAGGCTTGAAATTTTCCAATTTTTGACTCGATTTTAATCGATTTTCTGGAAAATTTGAACAAAATAAAATCGCCAAGTTTTTTTGGAATTTTTTTTACAAAAAAAATTTCGCGATCCTGTTTTGTTCTAATTTCTCAGAAAATCGATTAGAATCGAGTCGAAAATTTGATCTCGCAACCGTCGAAAATTTGACTTGAAATTTACAATTTTTTTTGGCTCGGTTTTAATCGATTTTCTGGAAAAATAGAACAAAATAAATTTTCAAACTTTTTCCGAAATTAAAAAAAAAATGCTTCGCGATTTTATTTTTGTTCTGATTTTCCAGAAAATTGATCAAAATTGAGCCGAAAAATTCGAAAACCTCAAGCCCAATTTTCGATGGTTTCGAGATGTCTGGTTTCGAAATGACAAATCGCGACATGTCGAAACCGAGTCATTTCGAAACCAGACATCTCGCAACCGTTGAAAATTAGACTTAACATTTTCAAATTCTGCAGTCGATTTTAATCGATTTTCTAGAAAATTAGAAAAAAGTTTTCAAATTTTTTCGATTTTTTTTTTCGAGAAAAAATTTTCGATTTTGTTTTGCTCTAATTTTTCAGAAAATTGGTTCAGAATTCAAATCAAATCGGAGCCGACAAACCAATATATGCTCTTATAAATTTATTTTTGCAGTGACTTCTACGAACGACTTGTGAAAGGATGCCGCTTCCGTGGTATGCCGATTGGAGAGCACGAGGAACGACGGAAACGTTCCATTTTGTATGACGGTGCTAAATATGGGGTAAGTTTCAACTTCCTTACGCACGTGGTAGCTAACAGTGTGGTATGCAAAATCGCTTTACTAAAAAAAAAAAAAAAGAAAAAAACCGATTTTCTTTCGCCTAAATTTCAAAATTCTGATTTTTGGGGCGCACGGTAAATTTTTTGTACGTCCGATTTTTTTCTCGGTTTCTACGCTCCATCTCACACGGACTTTTACAAATTTCATATTGCGTCTTTAAAATCTGACAGTAAGCCGCGCTTAAGCCGAAGGAGCGCGCACCATGTTTCCAGAGCACTTTTCAGTAATAACTTTCGATTAAATTCTGTTAATATTGTATTCAACATGATTCGAAGAGAAATTTCCATTTAATTTGATTCAAAAAAAGCTGAAACCCTTTAATTTTTCAACAAAAAATGTCTACGTATCGCTGAGTCGCCACGCAGTTAGCATGCGACCCTACAGTAAGACAGAGCCCGCGAATTAAACCTTTTGAAAACACGTTCAAAAAAATTCACCGTGTGAAAAAATTTGAATTTCGTCCAGGGAAATCATGTTTACACTAGAGCGCACTTGCTGGATCTTCAAACCTACAATGTCACTGTGAGCGCATTTGCATACCAAATCGTTGGCTACTATGTGCAGCTACATAAAAAAATTTTTTGCAGTACTACGGAGACGTCACACTCACCAACGGTGCCTGCTGTTTCCAAGTGGCTGCCAACGATGCAATGACCCTATTCAACCGTCTCCCCGATAAAAATCAAAAGGTGCTGGTTTTCATCGTTGTCAGTGGTCCTCATAAAGATCAAGATGCTTATGGATACGTTAAACATCATTGTGATGTTAATCTTGGAGTCGTCAGTCAGTATGTTAGAGCAGAGACGGCTAAACTAACAGAGCGAATTATTTATAATACTATTGCACTGAAAATCAACGCGAAATTGGGAGGAGTCAATCAGGAACTCAATTTCTCCGAAAACGCCGAAATGTCATTAGCGGAGAAGGAGGAACGAAAGAAACTACCGTTGAAAATGTACGTCGGAATCGATGTGACCCATCCGACTACTGGAAGTGGTATCGATTTTTCCATCGCTGCCGTCGTGGCAAGTGTGAATGCAAGTGGAACAAAGTATCAGAATATGATTGTCACACAGGAAGAATGTGTTCCGGGGGAACGACCTGGAGCACATGGCCGGGAAAGAACCGATATTCTAGAGGGGAAATTTGTGCAACTCTTGCGAATTTTTGCGGAGGTACGGTTGCTTTTTGAAGAGTATTGTTATCGAGTTCTGGGTCGGTCTGGAACAGAACGGAACAAAAAACTCCGAAAAAAATCGAAAAAATTTTTTTTCGAAAATTTCGGACCGAAAAAAATTCGAAACATTTTTTTTCAAAACTTTTTGTCCGAAAAAATTCGAAAAACTTTATTTTTCAATTTTTTCAGGGCGAAAAAAAAACGAAAAACGATTTTCCGGATTTTAAAAAAATTTTTTTTTCGAAGTTTTCGGTTTTTTTTTCAAGAAAAATGAATGAAAGGCGGTGAAAACATAAAGACATACAACTAAAAAACCGTTTTTTCCGGAATTTTCGAACAGTTTTTTTTCTGTTTTTTTTTTGGCGGAAAAAAAATTTTCGAAAAAAAAACGGAAAATTTTTTTTTTCGAAAATTTGTCCACAGCCCTGGTCCGGAAGCCCGAAATCGGAAAAAAAAAGTTTTCTTGAATATTCTGGAAAATCCGATATCTCCAAACCGTCGAAAACTGAGCTTGAATCGATTGTCTAGAACGTTATGAAAAAACAAAACTAAAATTGAAAAAATAATAATTTTGACCGAAAAATCAAAATCCGTTTATGGCAATATGGGTGAAACACAGTTCTGACCGGAATTCCGTCAACTCGGCCAAGTGATATCTCACCACGAGAACGGGGAACAAGACAAAGCGAATAACGAGTGCTACCGTAGTAAGTAAACTTTCTAACATAAGATTTCATGGGAGGAATTTATCACCTTTATCGATTTTTATCGATTTTCACATTTTTTTTGCTGATCGCAGAAAAATAAAGAAATATCAGTTAAAAACCGATGAAAATTAATGAAAATCGATAAACTGATAAATTCTACTCAAAACATCTTACGATAGAAATTTTACTTACTACGGTAGCACTCGTTTTTAGCTGTGTCGCGGACGTCTTTTTCGTGGTGGGATATCGAATTTCCTTATACAGCTTGCCATGATCAAATATCGATTTTTTTCAATTTTTCTTCTCTGAAAATGGTTCAAAAATCAAAATCTTTAAAAATTCAAGCTCAATTTTTGCCGGCTCCAACAAAACCAATTTCTTCCAGAACAACGACAACCGCATGCCTGATCACATCATCGTTTACCGAGACGGTGTCAGCGACTCGGAAATGCTTCGTGTCAGTCACACCGAATTGAGATCGTTGAACAATGAAGTGAACAAATTTTTGGACGAACGTGGCAAATCGGAACTCGCCCCCAAATACACATTCATTGTGATTCAAAAGCGTCACAAAACTCGTTTGATTCGAGAAATCGATGAAAAACGTCCGAAAGATGAAAAAGAGGCGAAGCAATGGGAGGAAGACATGAAGGAGAGTGATAATAGTGGGTATTTAAATCCGTCATCTGGTACAATTGTCGATAAAACTATCGTATCGAAATACAAGTTCGACTTCTATTTGACATCTCATCATGGAGCACTTGGAACCTCGCGACCCGGTCATTATACTGTCATGTTCGATAATTCTGGATTGACACAGGACCTAGCATATGTGAGATTTGGCATGTCTATTTTGAGTAAGCGCGCTCTGCTGCAATTATCTCGATTTTTGGTGGTAATTCGAAAATTTTTGATAGAATTTCCAACTTTTTTCGATGAAAAACAGGGTATTGATTGATTTCGTGCAAAATTCAATTATTGGAAAGACCTAGAAAATCGGAAAATAGGATTTTGTAAAAAAAAAATTTTTTTACTAGATTTTTTCGTCGAACATTTTCAAATTGATCGAAAACACGGTGAATTTTTTTGTGCGTACGATTTTTTTCTCGGTTTCTACGCGCCATCTCACACGAACTTTTACAAATTTCATATTGCGTCTTTAAATTCTGACAGTAAGCCGCGCTTAAGCCGAAGGAGCGCTCACCATGTTTCCAGAGCACTTTTCAGTAATAACTTTCGATCAAATTCTGTCAATATTATATTCAACATGATGCGAAGAAAAATTTCTATTCAATTTGATTCAAAAAAAGCTTAGGCCCTGATTTTTAATTTTTCAACAAAATGAGAAAAATGCCTACGTATCGCTGAGTCGCCACACAGTTAGCATGCGACCCTACAGTAAGACAGAGCCCGCGAATGAAACCTTTTGAAAACACATACAAAAAATTCACAGTGAATACGTGCCGCAGCAAAAAATAAAAAAACAATGAATTCGAGTCGTCGCCGCGCGATTTGAATGGAGCGCACTTGCCTCAAATCGATACCGTGGCAGCCAACTATTTGGGCCTAATCTCAAAAAAACAATTTTTTTTTCTTCAGAAAATGACCTACGAACTTGTCTTCCTGTCAGCCCGCTGTCGAAAGCCGATCTCCCTTCCAGTACCCGTGCTGTACGCCCATCTCTCGTGTGAAAAAGCAAAGGAGATTTACAAAGGGTTCAAGGTCTACAAAGAGCAACTTCCTCGAAAACCTTCACGACGGGATATTGAAGAATACCTTCAAACTAACGTTAATTATCCGGGCATGTCTTTCGCATGAATTATTTCTTTTACATGTTTTTTTTATTTGTTTCATGAAAAAATTCTCCTTCTTAGTGTTTTTTCGAGTAATTTTTGTTAATTTTGGAGCCGTCTCAAACCGACTTTTTTTTTATTTTCTTTTTTTTGAGTTCACTACGACACTCCGCAATTCCGTCAAACGCGTTGTTTATCGTAAATTTTCTAGAATTATTTTTCGGTTTTTTCAGTGGTTCATACGCTCAATCACGTTTTTGGAGAATTTTTCAATGCACTTTTCCTTCACTTTTCATAAGAAAAATAATAAAAAATCGATAAATCAACCCAAATGTTTACAGGATGACCGAATTTCTCAAGAAAAATCCGATTGCTCTCCGTCACTGCGTTCTCTACGAGTTTCTCCGAGGAAAACCGATCAAAAGAGCTTTCTCTGACTTTTGTAAAGCAGCTGGAAACGATGTCATTAAGAAAAAATCATTCGAATTTTGGTTCGATAAGTTCTTCTGGGGAATTTTCGACGATGCCATTGAGTAATACTTATTTATTCAGCACAAATTCTATTCTTGTTTTTCAGACCGACCACTGATATGAGAAATATTTTTCGAAATAATAAACATGCTCTTCGCACCTGTATTCTCTATGAATTGCTCAAGTATAAACGGCGTGAAAACTACATCAACAAAGGTTTCTTGAAAAGTTATCACGAACTCGTTTACCGCCGTTCTATTTCTGCTCATAAGAATTTTTGCAAAGTGATTGGAGACGATGTAATGGAGTATCGGGAATTCGATTTCTGGTTTCATCGATTTTTGGATGGAGATTTCGATTTGAATTTTGAAAGGGACAAAAATAAGAAGATCTATGAGTTGGTCGATATGCCACTAGATATCATGAAAAATATTGTGGAACATTTGGATATCTTCGATCGGTAGGCGGAAATCAATTTCTTAGAAATAATGATTCCTTCAGAATTTCATTGGCGAGAACATCTCGATCTCTCAAAACTTTCGTCGAAGGTCAAAAACTGTTCCATTCCGGACTCATTCTAAACGTTGACGATCACGCTGCTCACGTTTCATTTGGAATTGAGTATAGTACGGCATCATACCAAGATTGGACGAATTCAAGTGAAAAACTCTGGAAACAAGCGATTCAGGTTTTCAAGGCATTCCTCAGTTATCCAAATCTTCATTTAAACACTCTGAGAATCGAAGTTTATGCGTCCTGGCCAACTTTGATTGCAGAGATGACCGATGAACTTGTCTCCACACATCAAGTACATCTTAAAAATCTTTGTTTTGAGTCACATTCCATGGATCCACTTCTCAAAATTCTTCCATTATTCACCCCAGGATACCTCACTACAATCAATGTCGATGTCCTAAAAATGGATGATACTGTGATGAATAAAGTGGCTGAGCTGGAGCAGTGGAAGCAGGCGACGACACGTGTTTCGGTAAATCCCGATGTTGATCTAGAGTGGTAGTTTGTGGTTTTCAGAGGTTTCTTTTGCTTTACATTGTTTTTACTTTGTTTTCTGTTGTTATAAATGATCTTTTACTGTGTTTTCTTCTAATTTTGTGATTTTCCTAATCGATTTTTATATTCGATTTTTATTTCTCATGCAGATCAATTATTCAACGCTACGACACTCCAAAATTCCGTCTAACGCGTGTTGTTTATCGAAGATTTCCGAAAATTATTTTTTGGTTTTTTCAGTGGTTCATACACCTAATTACGTTTTCGGAGATTTTTTCAATGCACTTTTCCTCCAATTGTCATTTTAAAATTTAATAAAAAAACCGATAAATCAACCCAAATATTTTCAGAATGACCGAGTTTCTCAAAAACAACCCGATTGCTCTCCGTCACTGTGTTCTTTATCAGTGTCTTCAGGGGAAATCAGTTGAAAAAGCTTTCTATGAATTTTGTCAGATAGTAGGAGACGATGTCATCAAGAAAAAACAATTCCAGTCTTGGTTCGATAAGTTCTTCTGGGGATTTTTAGATGGTGCCATTGAGTAATACTAATCTACTATTACTTATTATAGCCATAATTTCCAGACCAATCAATGATATGAAAGATGTTCTTCGAAGCGACAAATATGCTCTCCGTGCATGTATTCTCTATGAAACGCTCATGTATAAACGACGTGAAAAAAACGTTAACAAAAGTTACTCGAAAAGTTATCCCAAACTGGTTTACAGCAGTTCTTCTTCTGCTTATAAGAACTTCTGCAAAGTGATTGGAGACGATGCAATGGAGTATCGGGAATTCGATTTCTTTTTTCATCGATTTTTGAATGGAGAGATTGATTTGAATTTCGAAAGGGATAAGGATGAGAAGATTTATGAACTGATGGAAATGCCACTAGATATCATGATGAATATTGTGAAATATTGTGATATTTTTGACCGGTAGGAGGGAATTAATTTTTTAAAAATTATGATTCCTGCAGAATTTCATTAGCGAGAACATCTCGATCTTTCAAAACTTTTGTTGAAAATCAAAAACTGTTCCATTCCGAACTCAGTCTATACGTTGACGATGATGAGGCGTACATTACACATGGAATTGAATATCGTACGACGTGGTACCACAAATATAGAATGTATACTGAAAGAGTGCCCTACTGGGAAGAAGCCATTCAGAAGGTCAAGGCGGTTCTCAATTATCCAAACCTTCACGTCAAAACTGTAAAAATCAAGCTTCATACGGAATCGGAAACTTTGGTTGCAAAGATGACCGATGAACTTGTCCCCAACAGACAAGTACATATTGAAAATATCTTCATCGGCGCATATTCCACGGACTCACTTCTGAAAATGCTCCCATTATTCATACCAGGATACCTTAACACAATCGATGTTCATATACAAGAAATGGATGATACTGTGATGAAAAAAGTGGCTGAATTGGAGCAATGGAAACAGGCGAAATATTTTTTGATGGGAGGCTGTGAATTTGTGCCGGTGCACGTAGGAAATTGAGTTTTGAAAAAATTTCTCGTGAATTATTTTCTGAAAAATTAGAAAAAAATTTTTTTCAGATTCTCTTCACGTCCCCGGTTTTCGAAAAATGCAATTTCGCATTAGGTTATCATACTGAAAAATCCATTATCAAGGAAGAATTCGGTGATCCTATCCCAGAAGAGAGACATACTTACCACTATCCGATTCCCAATTCGAATGAGTACTTCGAAATCTATGTGAGATCGTGGACGTTCGAAGTCAACAGAAAATGCAAATAACTTGTTAACTTTGTTGATTTTTGTTGTTGTTGAATACACTTGATTTTGTTTTTAATTATTCTTGTTAATTTATTGATACAACGCGTTCTCATCGCTAAGCCTACTTTGAATTCAAAACTGATTTTCCAGACATTTCCGAATCAATTGTTTCAGAATGACTGAGCTGCTTAAAAACAATCCGATTGCTCTTCGTCACTGCCTTCTCTATGAGTTTCTTCAGGGAGGATGGAAAGATTTTCCCAAGTTTCTCCAAGAACAAGCAATCGGAAGAGCTTGCTCTGACTTTTGTGATATAGTAGGAGACGATGTGATCAAAAAAGAATCATTCAAATTTTGGTTCGACAAGTTCAACCGAGGATTATTCGATGATATCATTGAGTAATATTCACTTATTCACAACTTATACAAGTCATGATTTTCAGACCAATAACTGATATGAGAGAAATTCTTCAAAGCGACAAATATGCTCTCCGTGCATGTATTCTCTATGAATCTCTCAAGTATAAACAGCTCGAAAAAAACATTTACGAGAGTTATGATTTTTGGAATAACGAACTCGTTTACAGCCGTTCCTATTCTACAGGGTGCGTCAAAATTATTGCAACTACTTGAAGTGAGTATATTTCCTGACCCAGCAGAGCAATTCATTCAGTTTTTTTGCGGTGAAGTACCAGATACCTAATCAACATGAAAACAAAAAATTATCAAGTTCGGCCTCATTTCACGGGAATTACAGTACATTGGACACCGAAGTCAGACACCTCACCTGCACGCAGGTGTTTTTATGTTCGAGCACTGTTTTCCAACCGCCCTTTTCGAACACTATTGTTAAAATGTGTTGGAAAACATTTTACAGACATCCATTTCTACCAAAAAATAAATTCAGGTCACGGTGATAAACCTAGTTCCCAAAAAACCCACCCTTATCAAGCCTATGAAAAGCGACTTTTCAGCCTTTTTTTTTTGGAAGAAAGTGAGATTTCCCATATAGCATGTCAAATAAGGTCACCAGGTTGTTTATTCTGACGTTGATTTCATTGAATAAACATCAAACAACATTTTTAGGCCTAACAAGTTACATTAGATATGAATTTCTGGACAACCCACAAGAAATTTGTTGTTTTCTAGTTTTTCAGTATCGGTTCACTGACAGCATATTAAAAACGCATGAGGTTTTTCTACATAGCCCCAATTCTCTAAATTTGTTCCTAGTCATCTAGTTAAACATTTCGGGAAGTATCAAGGCATGAATTAATCTTCATCAAGAAGAATAAACAGCCGATCGCTGATACCCTCAAAACTCACATAGCCGCGTGCCGCTGAAAATACCCCATGAAGTCTGGTTTTGTAAACATGCTTAAACGTAATTTCCAGACCCCCATTTTTTTGCTGATTTAGTTGACATATGATACTTCATATTTGTCACAAAATCGGGAAGTATTCGGCATTGGAAGGTGTCAAATTTTTTCAGCAAACTTTCATAAAACCAGTTGATTTCGTACACTAAACGTGGTTAGTTGGTTTAGAAGCTCCATAAAATTTTCAATTTCGGACCGAATGACATGGGAATCAACAAAATTGTCAATCAAACAATGATAAATGATTTTCTGTCTTAATCTGGCCTATAAAAAAAGTTTCAATGCTTAGCTGGTCCCCTAAACATGAGTTGCAATAATTTTGACGCACCCTGTATGTATGAGAACTTTTGCGAAGTGATTGGAGAGGATGTAATGGAGTACCGGGAATTCGATTTTTGGTTTTATCGATTTCTGAATGAAGATTACGATTTAAACTACGAAATGGACAAAGATAAGAAGGTGCATGAACTGATGGATATGCCAATCGATACTATGAAAGATATTGTGGAGTACTTAAAATCCAGTTTCATGCGCACCCAACTTTAAGTGCAGAGATGACCGATGAACTTGTCTCCACACATCAAGTACATCTTGAAAATCTTTGTTTTGAAGCACATTCCATGGATCCACTTCTTAAAATTCTTCCATTATTCACCCCAGGATACCTTACTACAATCGATGTCTCAGTGGAAAAAATGGATGATACTGTGATGAATAAAGTGACTGAGCTGGAGCAATGGAAGCACGCGACACATGTTTCAGTAAATGCTGATCTTTTTATTCCGTGGTAGTACGTGATCATCAGTGGTTTTTTTGTTTTCAATCGTTTTCACTGTTTTTTTTGTTTTCATAAAAGATCTGTTACTGTGTTTTTTTCTAGTTTCGTGGTTTTCCTAATCGATTTCTCAATTCGATTTTTATCCCTTATGCAGACCAACCATTCAACGCTACAACACTCCGCAATTCCGCCAAACGCGTTGTTTATCGTAAAATTTCGAGAATTTTTTTTTGGCTTTTTTCGTGGTTCATACACCTAAAACGGTCTTTTCAATGCATTTTTCCTTTTCTTCCCATAAAAAAATAATGTGAAATCGATAAATCACCCAGAATTTTTCAGAATGGCCGAATTTCTCAAGAAAAATCCAATCGCCCTCCGTCACTGCCTTCTTTATCAGTTTCTCCAGGAGAAATCAGTTGGAAAAGCTTTCCCAGGGTTTTGTTATGTAGTAGGAGGCGATGTCATCAAAAAGATTCATTCAAGTTTTGGTTCGATAGTCACCGAGATTATTCGATGATATCATTGAGTAGACTATCTACTCAGTACTATCTAGTCATGATTTC
>GL379889.1:196378-228605 GCA_000143925.2 Caenorhabditis brenneri | reverse complement strand
ACAGAACTCCTTTGGGTAACGTTTGGTGCAAGCTCCATTAACCATGCAAGAAGCTTCTGGATTGTATGCTCCACACGGGCGATGCAGCATCATTGTAGAGACCAACTCAAACAGCTCCGGATCTTCATCTTTGTCTGGAAGTTCAGCAGAAATAATTGAATCAATGTCGGCTGCAGTTCTGAAAAACATGTTTTTTCCAAAAATATTGATGAAGATTGCAAAACTCACTTTAACTTCCATTTATCCTTCAAAATAATGAGCATGTGGATATGGGGAAGTCCTCGCTTTTGAAATTCAACTACATAGACCCATGCGGCCACTTCTCCGTAGACCTTCCTAACAAAGATGTCCTTTTTCACTTCGTCAACTTTCAGTTTGAAAACTCTGGCAATGACATCTGGTCGATCGATTGCTGACTGTCCAGAAATCAATGCTTCTTCGATTTCCTTCCAGTGTGGATTGGAAGTAAGAGTGATGAACAGATCTGGTTTGCCGAATTTTGAAACAATCGCTAGAGCATCTTGAAATTGGGCAACCATGTCCCGTGGAGATCCGGAAAAGGAACTTGGCAAGAAAATGCGTTGTCCACATGGCCCTCCTTCTTCTCCGCTAACATGTTCCATCAGTCCTTGTAGTGATTCAACTCTGAGCTGCTTCTGGTTTTTCAAGATGAAGTTAAGACGTTCATGTTCAATCTTGGTCCATACATCCACACAGTACTGTTGAAAAAGCTTCTTGGCATAGAAGAGTGGGTTGAATTGGGGTCGGACATGGAGATAGTAAGAGTAAAATTCACGTGTGCTCATTTTCTCCTCGCCATCGCCAGACTCCTTTCTACGTTTACGGCCGAGGTGCCAACCATATCTTCCATCGACAAAGAGGAGTGGATAACAGAGTGGATCGGTCTCCTTGTCAATATCCAAAAGATTCTGGAGTTTTCCTGTGGATCTTTGGTAGACAGTGATTTCCCGTCGTCCCGGAATTTGATATTCGTCTCCAACAAAAACTACTGCAACCTCGTTGGCTGTCGGAATCTGATACCTGAAACTCAATTAGTTGGACTCATCTTTTTTCTGTTTTTTAAAATGATATTCCATAATATTTGTGAGATTTGGAACTGGAATATCATCCTTGTACTTCTAAGCAGACTTACCTATTCGGGTCAAAATTCTTTCCTTGTCGAAAAACCATTTTTACTTCTTTCAGTTCTCTATTTTGGGCTTTGGCCATCATCTCTTCCTCCTCTTCTTTTTCACGCATCATCTTGAATGATTTGACGAAGGGGTTGTACTTCTCGAGGATACCAATCAATATTTTGAAGACTTCTTTCGAGCAAGTACGGTTGACTTTTCGGTTGGCAAGTTCGTCAGCTGCCTCTTCCGTGTCCAAGATGAAAACCTGAGCGAAAACATGCTCTTCTCCTTCAGCTGGATGGAGGGGTCCGATCAAGTGATAGACTTGACCATGAATGCGGAAAGAGTACGGTCCACCTTTTGGTACATCCAACTTGGCTTTTGTGCATCCCATGGCCAGTGAGTTATTGTAGGATCTCAAGTTTTTACGGAACTCAGTAACTTCCGGGGTTGATCCAACGTAAAGGTCCTGAAGCTCTGGTGGGAAATTCTCGAACATGGGGAGATCCACCAATCCATGGCGACAACATGTGTTGAATTCTTTGCTTTGTGGTAATTCGCCTTGATAGTGTAAGGCTTTGCATGATGAACACTGGATAGACATCTGCCCGAGATAATGTTCTTTTACTGGAGCGTCCCGTCTCGCCAATCCAAGGTATTGTTGTTGATTTGTCGGAGCAGCATGTCTCTGACGATCAGCAGATCGCCTGACATCGGAAGTTTCCTGTGATTCTTGTGATCTGGTGATGGCTTTCCTATGTGCATCTTGTTTTTTTCGTTCAGCTTTAACGGTATCACTCTCTTCTGAACGGGCTCTCGATTTATTGGTTGCGTCCAACGCTCTCCTGGCAGTAGCAATCTCATCAGATTCTTTTGAACGGGCTCTTGCTGTTCGATATTGGTTTGATGATCTTCTCGCAGCAGCAGCCTCGTCGGATTCTTCTGCACGGGATCTTGAGGTACTGGCTGCGTTTGAAGCTCTTCTAGCAGCAGTAACCTCATCAGTTTCTTTTGCACGTGCTCTGGATGTCTGAGCTTTGTTCAACGACAATCTTCTTTTTCTGTCGTTTGCTGTCTCTTCTGAACGTGTTTTGGCAGTTCGAGCTGCATTGACAGTCTTCCTCTTTTTCTTCACGTCTTCTGATTCATGGAGACGGTTGAGTGCTTTCCTCAGAGCTTCTGCAGTCTTTTTGGCAGACAGCCTGGCGTGTTGAGAGCGTTTGACCGGGTTCGCTTTCGGAGTGTTTGACGGTGCCACGACCTGAAAAAAAAAGAGTTAGTTCCAAAGGTCAGAGCATCTTTGAGTAGTTGATCGACTGAGCCGACGGCTGCCACTCAGGGTTCACATCCCACCTGTCTGTCTGTGCTCTTCTCCGCATCGGGTCGTCGGCGCTCAACTGGAATGGAATCAGGACTGCTAGAAGTTGTCATTGCCTGAAAGAAACCAATTTAGGATTCAAGGATCATCAGACAGAAGGTGCTCCCACAAAGGGTAGGAACATGCTTCCTCTCTTCTTCATTTACCTGCTGAGAATTGGTCTTGACTGTCCTTGTTCGCAGGCGTCCGGTCCATGAAGAAAGAGTACTCGCTGGTTGCTTGGGAGTGCTTTTAACCATGTTGATTTGGTCCGGAAGAATTGAGAAAAATGACTCAAATGAGAAAAATCTCGCCTTATATAGGCAGCTCCGGAGGTTCCAGAATTTTCTGGAAGCTTCTGGAACACTATGAGACAGTGCGAAACGTAGAGAAAAACGGAATAATTTCAAAAAAAAAATTGAACTGAAATTCATACTGTACATATTCAAAAACTCAACTTGTCCAGTCGGAAAACTCTCAAACATTTAGGCGGAAGTGTCTAACCCCGAAACATTAAGGCGGTGATTTGAATTCCAAGAAGTTTTGGCGGGAATTCAAATTTTGAATCATTTTGGGCGGGAATTTAAATTTTTAATCATTTTGGGCGGGAATTCAAACTTCGAATCATTTTGGCGGGAATTCAAATTTTGAATCATTTTGGCGGGAATTCAAATTTTGAATCATTTTGGCGGGAATTCAAATTTTGAAACATTTTGGCGGGAATTCAAACTTTGAATCATTTTGGCGGGAATTCAAATTGTGGAAACATTCTGGCGTAAGTTCAAAGTTCAGAAGTTTTTGAAAGTTTTCAGGTGTTTCTGGAAGTTTCGAGAAGCTTCTGGAAGTTTCTGGAAGCTCCTGGAAGTTTCTGGAACTCCTGGAAGTTTCTGGAAGCTTCTGGAAGTTTCGAGAAGTTCTGCAATTTTCGAGAAGCTTCTGGAATTTTCTGGAAGTTTCGAGAAGCTTCTGGAAGTTTCTGGAAGCTTCTGGAAGTTTCTGGAAGTTTTCGAGAAGTTCTGCAATTTTCGAGAAGCTTCTGGAAGTTTCTGGAAGTTTCGAGAAGCTTCTGGAATTTTCTGGAAGCTTCTGGAAGATTATGGAAGTTCTGGAAGTTTCTGGAAGTTTCGAGAAGTTCTGCAATTTTCGAGAAGCTTCTGGAAGTTTCTGGAAGTTTCGAGAACCTTCTGGAAGTTCTGGAAGTTTCTGGAAGTCTTGCAAGTTTCGAGAAGCTTCAGGAAGTTTCTTGAAGTTTCTAGAAGTTGTTAAAAGCTCTGGAAGGTCTGGAAGTTTCTGGAAGCTTAGGAAGTTTCTAGTTTACTGTAACTACCGTAATCCTACAGTAATCTTCACCATTTTTTGTTTGTGTGCTATTGGGTTATCGTAGATACTACTTGCGAAAATTGGAATAATTCCGTTCATTCTGAACACGTTTTCGAAAAATGGGGTACTGTAACTACCGTAATCCTACAGTAACCCAAGCTCCAAATGGTATAGAATTGATGCGCTCGGGGACCCATGACCATGTGCCAAGTATGGTACCAAACGGTCGAGGGGCTCAAAAGTTATTCAGTGATAAGCGCTGGACACACACACACACACACAGACAGACAGAGCTTGCCGCTTAGTATATAGAAGAGATGGAAAATATTGTGGAATATTTGGATATCTTCGATCGGTAGGCGGAAATTAATTTTCGAAAAATATTGATTCCTTCAGAATTTCGTTGGCGAGAACATCTCGATCTCTCAAAACTTTCGTTGAAGATCAAAAACTGTTCAATCCCAAACTTATTCTACACGTTGACGATGGCGCTGTTAACATTTCATATGGAATTGAATATCGTACGAAATCGTACCAACATTGGAAAAGTGAAAATGTCTGGAAAGAAGCGATTCAGGATTTCAAAGCAGTACTCAGTTATCCAAATCTTCACTTGGAAAATCTGAAAATCGCTTTTTACGCGGACTCCTCAACATTGATTGCAAAGATTGCCGATGAACTTGTCTCCACACGTCAAGTACATCTTGAAAATCTTCGTTTTGAGGCACCTTCCATGTATCCACTTCTCAAAATTCTTCCATTATTCACACCAGGATACCTTACAACAATCGATGTCTGTGTGAAACATATGGATGATACTGTGATGAATAAAGTGACTGAGCTGGAGCAGTGGAAGCAAGCGACACGTATTTCGGTGAATCCGGATTTTGATCTAGGGTGGTAGTTTGTGGTTTTCAGAGGTTTTTTTTCGTTTTACATTGTTCTTACTGTTGTTTTGTTGTTATAAATGATATGTTACTGTGTTTTCTTCTGATTTTGTGATTTTCCGAATCGATTCTTTTATTCGATTTTTATCTCTTATGCAGGCCAACCAGTCGACGCTACGACAATCCAAGTGGTTTTTGTCAATTTTGCAGCCGTTTCAAACCGACTTTTCTTCATTTTCTTTTTTTTTGAGTTCACTACGACACTCCGCAATTCCGTCTAACGCGTGTTGTTTATCGAAGATTTCCGAAAGATATTTTTCGGCTTTTTCAGTGGTTCATACACCTAATTACGTTTTCGAAGATTTTCTCAATGCACTTTTTCTTCACTTTCCATAAGAAAAATGATGAAAAATCGATAATTCAACCAAAGTATTTACAGCATGACCGAGTTTTTCAAAAACAACTCGATTGCTCTCCGTCACTGCCTGCTCTATGAGTTTCTTCAAGGAAAACCTGCGGAAAAAGCTTTCGTTGACGTTTCCCAAGCAGTCGGAAGAACTGTCATGAATAAGAAAGAAATTCAAATTTTGTTCCGTCGATTTGAAAAAGGAAAGTTCTACGAGAATAGCAAAGAGCATGAGTTAGTTGAAGAAAAACACCTTTGTTCGATTTTTATTAAATTTCAGTCAAGTAACCGCCAAAGACATAATTCAAAGCGACAAAAAAGCTCTTCGAACTTGCATTCTCTATCTGTCACTGAAATCTCAAAAGAAAACTGAGGAAAATCGATACTTATTCCGTTTCAATCAATCGTTTGTGATGTACGAAGAGTTTCGCAAGATGATTCGAGAGGATGTAATAGAGTATCGGGAATTCGATTTCTGGTTTTATCGTTTTCTGAATGGAGAGTTCGATTTGAATTTCGAAAGGGATGAGGACAAAAAGATTCATGAACTGATAAATATGCCACTAGATATAGTAAAAGGCTCGAACGCCTTTTGTGCAACCTAACCGAAATCTAACCCAAGACAGCATGAATGCAGTGGAAGCGAAAGACGGTATGCGCTAAACAATTGTTTATTGAAAACACATTGTTAGGGGGCGGAATTGTATAGGGAGCAAGTACCTATAGAGACTAGGTAAATGGGGTGAGCGCATAAACGGGGAACATTAATCAACCGGTTAAAAGAAAGGTGAAAGGCCAAGAAATGAGGAATCGACGGCTTATATAGGGAAAAGGTCAGCGGGTAAATTGGGGGTCAAATGCGAAAGGTCAAATGAGGTGAAAGAGGAGGGAAAGTTAGAGATAACAGCTAGGTAAGAGAGTGTGAGGGGGAATAACAGAAGACAACGACACTCCGGTATACAGATGTGGGTCTAGAACGATGACAAGGGTGGAAAGAACAAGAAAGGGAAGACAAGAGGGAAAAGAGATGAAGGATAGGGTTGGAAGATGCGGGAACCCGACACCTCCCCCCAAAAGGTCCCTCGTCCCCGAGGGGCACAAGTTAACCAGTGGTGACAAGATCATTGTGTGGGAAGCAGAGAAAAGGGGCGAAGAGACAAAACGGTGGTGTTGGGGTACAAGAGAAAGAAGCGAAAGTGACAGACAATTAACGAATTAGTTCCGATTACTGATTCAGAAATCCGAATCGTTGTCGTCAGAGTCCGTGTTGTTGCATGGAACGCTACATCCACCGGTGAACTCCGAAACCTCTTTGGAAACTGTCCTCTCATCCACGTTCTCCGATATCCACTTCAGCCCTGTCTTTGCGTCGAAAAGGAGCTTCCTCGCCTCTGGATTCTTCTTGCGCTCTTCAGCGTTGAGTGCCTTCACCAAATCTTCTCGCACTTCCTGGATTCTCTTCTCATAATCCTGTCTTTTGCGGAGTGCATACGCGGGGTCTTCCTGTCTACGAATGATCTCACGCATGGCGTCATGCAGACTGAGGTTCGAGATCCCATGCATCTTCAATTTCTCCTGATTGGCACGATCATCAAAGAAACGACGAATTCTGTGGGATTCAGATCCCTGAAGAAGTTGCAGACGGCGTCTCAGGTTGTAGTCGAAGACTTGGTTGAACTGCTTCTCCTCTTGCTCAATCTTCTCCTCACGCCTTCTGAAGTACTCCTCCATCTGCATCGGTGAGGGATCCTTTCCGAGCTCCTTCTCATTGTTACCAATAGAAAAATCCTTACTCGGCGAACGGTTGACAATCGGTCTTCTGACTTCTCCTCTTGCTCCGGACAACTCAGCATTCATCACCATCTCCACATCCATTTCTCGTTCCAACTGTCTTCTTTCGGCTTGACGAGCTATGATTTCACGTTGAGTTCGCTCAGAGAAAATAGACGGCAGGCGACTTTCATCGCGCCACGAATCCCGAGTAGACGATCGAGTAGACTTAGCTTGAACAATCGAACGATTGCGTTGACGGTGTGACTCCAATGAGCCGGAAAAAGAGTGGTGGTGGTGTGGGGCGCGGCCAGAGTTCGCCTCCGCGAGGGACATGCGACCCTCGCCTTTGGAGGTCTGCTCTGGGCCGCTTGCTGCCCCCTGACGTCGGACGTTGTCCTTTGATTGACGACGGCGGATTGGCGAGTGGCGTCTTCCGTTGTCTCTTTCTCGGTTGCGATCGCTTCGATGGCGATTTGAGTGGCTTCCCGGCATGGTGATTCTTTAATCGAATTTACCTAAAAATCGGCAAATTGGCGAGTTGAACGGTTGAACGGGCATGTTGATGTGACAAAACGCGAGTAGATGTGATAAAACGGTGTTAATAGGCGAATTTTGTTGAAAATTTGACGAAAATCGGCAAAATTCCGTTGAAAACGACGAAAACGAAATTAAAATTCGAAAACGTCATGTTGTTGTTGACAAGAGTTGGGATTACTGTAGGTTGTCATGTTGAGACCATTTTGGTGACCAAGCGTGTCCCTTTAATACAGTGTGCATTTAAAATGCATTGACAAGACTGGAAAACATCCGCCGAGGCGATTGAATCGCAATTTCGGTGGAAAATTGATTAGTTGACTGATAAAACGATCGTTAATGGGTTGTTGTACAACTGATGGGTTATTGAGTGTATTTGGCCGGTTTATTATGAATCCTTGCTGGATATCTTCTAGTCGCTGTTCTTCCTTGACTACTCCTGGTCGTTGCCCCTTGACTAAACTCCTCCTTGTTTGACAGTTTGTTAGTTTCTTTTTCCTTTTTATCTTCATTCTTCTTTTTCACGATTTCTTCCTTCTTTTTATTTTTCTTTTCTTTTTCTTCATTCTTCTTGTTGCTACTCATTTTGTTAATTTTCTTCTTTGTTAGTTGATCCGGATCATTGATTTGGTTATTCTTTTCTATTTGTTTCTTCGTTAGTTTCTTTTTATTGTCCTTTGGACTTCCTGTTAGTTTCTTTTCTTCTTCTTTATTTGCAGTTAGTCGTTTGGCGAGCAGTTCATCACTATCCTTACTAGTGTTGTTGATTTCTTGAACAAAAGATATGTCTTCTTCCAGATCACTCTTTGCTTCTTCGTTGATCGGTGACTTGACTAGGCTATCTTCCTTTGACTCGTCGAAATCCTCTTCGGAGTCTTCCTTTGGTGGTGCATCTCTTCTCAAATCTCTCAACTTTTCTTCTTCTTTCGTCGAGTACTGATGTTTGATCTGATTGAAATGCATCCGTTTGACTTTCCGAGGATCTCTGATGTTGGTAACCTCAGCTTCTGTTCCACGAACTGCTGTGACACGATATCCGTCTAACCAGTTATGCACTAACTTTCTGGATTGCTTCACCTTACTATCATAATTTCGGATGAGCACACGGTCTCCAATTCTTATGTCCTTGACCTTGGCTCCTCGATTTGCAAATTCTTGATGTTGCAATTGAGAACGATATGATTGTTCGGCGGCTTCTTTCCAAGCGTGAGATAACGTAGTTAGCAAGTGCTCCTTCCAGGTGTCCGGGTTGACTTTGTCTACGTCTACAATCTCCTTGTCCAGAATACGATCAATTGGAAACACTGGGTCTCTTCCATAAACAAGAAAGAATGGTGACTCCCCGGTGGTTGAATGTACCGCTGTGTTGTAAGCTGATGTTACACAAGGTAGAACCGAATCCCAGTCCGTATGTGTTTTGTTCACGTATTTCGAAACCATATTGTGAAACGTACGAAACGTTCTCTCTGTGGCTCCGTTTCCGCGAGAATGATGGGGAATGGAAAAATGATGCTTGAGTCCCATCTGCTCACCAATATCTTTGAAATCTCCCGAAGTGAAATTCCTGGCATTGTCCGTAATGATTTCTGCAGGTGTCCCATATTTCAGAATACATTGTTCAACAAATGCTCTCGATACGGTCTCCGTTGTTGCGTCCGGAATTGCGACAGAAATCACGAACTTAGAGAACCAGCATACAATGTTTAGATAGTACCGATTTCCTCTTGTGGATTCACGAAGCGGTCCTGTTAGATCCAGTCCAACCTTCTCGAAAACAGCAGATGTACATACTACTGACTGCAATTCTCGATTTGCTGGAGCTAGATTTCTCCTCTTTTGGCACGGCAAACACTGATTAGTCCATTCCAGAAAATCTCCACGCATCCCAGGCCAAAAGTATCGACGTTGAGCTTTCTCAAGTGATTTCCTCCAACACAAATGACCTCCGCTAGACATGTTTTCATGGAATGAGTCGAACAGCATCCTCTTTATCTTTTCAGGTACCAGAATACGACGGCCTCCGTTGTAATGCACTACTAACAATTCTTGAGAAGTAAACTCCAGGCGATCCATTATGTCCCGAAACTTTGTTGGAACTTTGATTGAATCATTGCTGGGATCCTCCAAAAATTTGCGTAAAACCGATAATTCCTTGTCCATACGTTGTTCCGTGATGAGATCAATGACGGCATTCTTTCCTCGCGGTCTGAACAACCTTTTGACTCCATGGATAGTTAGACAATACGGAAATTCAATTATATCCTCCAAGTCCTTATCGGCTAGTGGTTTCCCATCGTCAGGTGGTCTTGAGAGACAATCGGCAATGGTATTCCTTTTCCCGTCGATATGCACAATATCAATATTGTACTGCTGCAACTCCACCAACCATCTCGCCAGAACATCATTCACTTTGTGTCTCTTCATGAGGAAGATCAATGGACGGTGATCTGTATGAATCACCACCTTGCTCCCATAAATGTAGACTTTGAATGCTCGCAAAGCGAAAATGATGCCACCGAGCTCGTTATGTATCGCTGCTCTTCTGGTTTCAGGTTGAGATAACGTTCGACTGGCGTACGCTATTGCCTGCATCTTGCTTTCGTCTCCTGGCTTTGTTTGCATCAGTACTGCACCCTGAGCTACTCCACTCGCATCAGTATAACAATGGAACTCTTTGTTGTAATCCGGATAACAGAGAACAGGTTTGCTCGTTAGAATGGTCTTGAGTTTCTGTACTGCATCCTGATGAACTTGAGTCCATACGAACGGTGTATTCTTATGAGTAAGCTTGTTGAGAGGTTGCACAATCTCTGAGTAGTCCTTTACGAATCTCCTGAAAAATCCAGTCATTCCGATAAAACGACGTAGCTCATTGATGTTTGACGGTGTTGGCATGTTCACAATTGCACTGACGTTGCTCTTGTTTGGTTCGTAGTTCTCCTCATTGATTTGATGACCAAGGAAAACGATTGACTTCCTGACGAGATCACACTTTTTGGGTGAGACCTTCAGATTGTACTGACGAAACCGTTGTAGAACTCTCTCCAGCGTATCTAGATGCTCATCGTACGTCTTACTGATTATGAGAACATCGTCAATGTATAACATGACCTCATGATCCATCCCATCCAAAACTGTCTTCAGAGCCCTTTGGAAATACGAAGCCGCTGATTTGAGTCCGAACGGAAGGTGACTGTAAGCGTAGACTCGATTTTCCGTCGTAAATCCACACTTATAACTTGATTCATCATCCAATCGCAATTGTAAATATCCATTGGCCATGTCAAGACTGGAGAAGAACTTCATATGACCAACTCGTTCTACGATTGCATCAATTCTTGGAAGAGGGTAATTATCGGGGATAGTTACTTCGTTTAACTTTCGGAAGTCTAGGCAGACTCTTAGTGAACCGTTTTTCTTTTTGACGATGACGATTGGACTAATCCACGGGGTATTAGACTCAGTTATCCTCCCTGATTTTAAGAGACCGTTGATTTGTTTCTCCAGATCCGCTTGAAATTTCACTGGAACTCTGTAGGGTCTCCCTCGAACAGGTACTTCTGTAGTCGTATATATATGAACAGGATCCGTCTTAGAGCTGCCGAGATCATATTGATTCTTCGAGAAGACATCGGAATATTGATCCAGAAGATTTTGTAAACGAGACTTTTCTTCTGTTGTGATACCTTCGCACTTTGATAAATCTACGACAAACTCGGGATCGATCTCTTGTTCATGTTGGATTGTGAATACCCCTGCGACGCCATCATCACTGCCTTCATCAAAAACACTGTAGATTTCCGGTGTCACCCGTGACGACAGTCCCTTTGGCAAATTCAACTCCTTTCTTGAGAGTAACATTACTTGGAGATGTATTGCGAACGAGCATTCGGATGTTATTGGCTTGTACAATAGCTGGCATGCATTGAATACCTTGCTCTTGCTTATCTTCATGCTCGATCATCAATTCGACCATTGAATCTGTTGCATTCATCTTATCCATGCTTAGACTGACGAATCTTTCCGAGAACGGCAAAATGGTAGTATCCTTTGCAACGAAGACTTGATAAACCGACGATTTGCTTGACTTTTGATTCTTCTTCGGGATTCCCATCGAAAACGTATCATTCCCGATGTGAATACTCGAGTTTTGGTAATCCAAGCTAAGCTTAGGCATCTGCTTCAACAAATCATTTCCAATGATGAAATCGTACTCGTGTGCAACTTTCGGAGTACACTGGCCATCGATGAAGTGAACACGATGATTGATTTTGTTAGAGCCAATGATGAATTCGACGACTGCTGTTCCAGCCACAATGACCTCGTTGTTTCCCAGGCCGAAAGCTGCTCCAGCACCGACTTGAACTAATCGTTTGATTCCAAGGATCTTGCATAGCTTGTCACTGGCAACCGTGATACTAGCTCCGGTGTCAACCAAAGCAGCAAACATCAGCTTGTTAACCTTGATAGGGATTTGTAACGATATGTACTCCTCATCGTGATCAACATTACTAATCACCGGTCGACTTCCATTAATCCTTTTGGGACTAACTTCAATGACTTGAGCTCCGTAGTGATGAGTTGCTCCGAATCTTTGCTGAATCAGTTCGTTATTTCTAGCTCGCAGATCTTCATTCTCTGCTCGCAAATCTTGATACTCTGACTCAGATGATCCAGACTGGATTACTTGTACTTGAGGACGCTTCTGCTGGTGATTAGAAGAAGGTTGAAACGTTTGATTGTGAGAATCTCTGCTTCGTCCTCTATGACTTCCTCGACGACCAGTTCTTGACGACCGACCACTTAACGGAACACCCATCGAATCCTCATTGTTGACGTGCATTCTCCGGTGAGCCTCGTCTACACCCCATTTACTAAAGCAAAGGCGAGAGATATGACCAACGTGACCACAGTGATAACATGTTTTAGTACCCTGCGCTGGCAGAGTTTGATTCAGATTTTGGCTATATCCTCCTCCATTACCATTGTAACCACCACGATAGTTGTTGTAACCGCCACGAGGATTGTTGAAACCTCCACGACTACTGTTGTTGTTTCGGTATGATGGGTTGAAACGAGATTGACCTCGAGAAGGATAGTTCATTTGAACACTAGGATGGAATTCTCTGTTAGGTGCTCCCGTGAATGGTCTATGGGTTCTATCCCCTCCACCAAAAGTACGATCGTGTTTCTTTGCGGATTCTAGACTCTTTTTGGTTGGCGAATCTTCAAAGTTTGCGAGACGAATGGCAACATCCAAAGCGTCTTGAGCTGTCTCCGGATCCTTTGCGAAAACCAGCATCTTACTCTTAGATGGTAATCCATTGATGAACGCATCGCGAAATGCATCCTTTGCGATAGCGCTATTAGCGTCTCCGTGAGCAATCTTGATGAGTCTGAGAACTCTGTAGTAGAATGACTCGACGTCCTCACGAGAAGACTGCTTAGCACAACTCAATTCTTCCCGAGCTTTCTGCTTGTAAGCTTTTCGCTCGAATGTTTCCTTGAGTTTGTTAGAGACAGTTTCAAAAGTTTGCTTTTCCTTCGGTATTCCAGATAACACCTCAGAAGCACGTTCTCTTGCTGAATCTTTGAGATACGTCAACAACAGACTAACTTTAGCGCTATCATCCACCTCTTCCCGATTTGATACATTGATGTGATCCGTGAAAGATCTAAGCCAATCCGAGAAATGCATGTTTGCTGATCCGTCGAACGACTCCAATTTTCCAGCTCGAAAGCTCATTGTCATTACTGATGGCCCTTTTCCACCAATATTTGACTTGGATTTTGCCCTGGTTTGCATAGCATGTGACTTTGGAACGGTTTGATTTGGTGAGACAAGTTTCTCTGTCTTTTCTGACTGATTCTGTTCTTTCGCTTGAACTACTTGAACTTCCTCCGACAAAACTGCTTGTGTTAGTTTCTTAGTATTCTCCTGAATAGATGATGACCCTTGGGCGCTCTCAGGGAAGCCATCACCCGGATTCTCCGGATCCTTTCTCCAACACGAGCTCCCTGGACTCGTGCCTCCTTGCGGAGGATGAGCAACCATGTTTTGCCGTCCTGACGACGACGGGGATGTAGTGTCACGACGCCCGCTGACACCTGTGCTCTCTCCAACCCGAATCCCCACGATGCTGCTTGGCGATTCACTCCGATTTGCGGATAAACCGCTTTCCGACTCCGAATGAGTGACTACTTTATCAGCTCCAAGTTTCCCAGTCCCAAGCGCATCGTCACCGATTTTCACGGCACCTCCAATATCCGTCTCCACGTGATCATTCTCGGTCGTGTTGACGACAACCTCCTGATCAAATTCGACATCATTGTCATTGAACACTTGCTTGTTCGCTGAATGTTGCGTTCCCTGAGTGGAAACAAAAGAAAGAGTGTGAAGAACTGGACACGCGACCCGGATAGCCGACAGCAGCGAATGACAACGCTGCTCTATGTCGGCCTCCGGACGTGCCACTACGACTGTATCTGAAAAATACTGCAGGAGCTCCACCAATGGACCCATCAAGACGGCGATCCGATCCGAGAACTCCTGTTGTACTTGTATTGCTTGAGCCGCCATCTCCATCGCTTCTTGAGCCTTCTGCTCAACGATTGCCAACTGCTGAATGATTGAATCCTCAACATTGACTCCGTTCTCAGTGTTCTCCAGCAAAACACGCGGTCGATTGTTGTCGGACGACGTCTCTCCATCACTATTCGCATGGAAAACATCATCCGCTTGTTGTGGAGTGATTGGCGACGCACTACGACGATCGCCCGGCTCACTCATTGTTGACTTTGACGTTAACTCCGAAATTACCTAAAGATAGACGGAATACGAAAGGTTTTTCCTCCTATAACAGCATGGAAACTGCTAAAAGGAAGAGAAAAGTAAGAAGCGAGCAAGTTTAAAGAAAAATGCGCCGCTAATGGCCCGAGCGAAACACTCTCTCACCGACGAGACGCAGACGCGCGAGAAGTCATGGCCCAACTCACACGCAAACGCACACAAGTCATCGGCGAGCCCTGTAAACCCGTTATAACCCCAAACCTAATAATGTGTCCCATCCCGCTATAAAGATAGAGAAGGGTAGCTAATCCTAACACTAAGAAGCGGGTAAATAGTTGACACCCTTTACAAAACCTCGCGCTACAGCCGGGGGTTTTTCCCGAGCTGCTACCAGTAAAAGGCTCGAACGCCTTTTGTGCAACCTAACCGAAATCTAACCCAAGACAGCATGAATGCAGTGGAAGCGAAAGACGGTATGCGCTAAACAATTGTTTATTGAAAACACATTGTTAGGGGGCGGAATTGTATAGGGAGCAAGTACCTATAGAGACTAGGTAAATGGGGTGAGCGCATAAACGGGGAACATTAATCAACCGGTTAAAAGAAAGGTGAAAGGCCAAGAAATGAGGAATCGACGGCTTATATAGGGAAAAGGTCAGCGGGTAAATTGGGGGTCAAATGCGAAAGGTCAAATGAGGTGAAAGAGGAGGGAAAGTTAGAGATAACAGCTAGGTAAGAGAGTGTGAGGGGGAATAACAGAAGACAACGACACTCCGGTATACAGATGTGGGTCTAGAACGATGACAAGGGTGGAAAGAACAAGAAAGGGAAGACAAGAGGGAAAAGAGATGAAGGATAGGGTTGGAAGATGCGGGAACCCGACAATATTATGAAAAATATTGTAGAATATTTGAATATCTTCGATCGGTAGGCGCAAATAAATTTCATAAAAATAATGATTCCTTCAGAATTTCATTGGCGAGAACATCTCGATCTCTCAAAACTTTCGTTGAAGATCAAAAACTGTTCCATTTCGTACTCCTTTTATACGTTGACGATGATGAGGCGTCCATTACATATGGAATTGAATATCGTATGACGTGCTACCAGAAATATATAATGTATACAGAAGGAGCGCCCTACTGGAAACAAGCGATTCATGATTTCAAGGCAATTCTCAGTTATCCAAAACTTCATTTAAACTTTCTGAAAATCGAGTTTAATGCGGACTCCCGAACTTTGATTGCAGAGATGATCGATGAACTTGTGCTCACCCGCCAATTTTATCTTCAAAATTTCCACATCACCGCATATTCCATAGATCCACTTCTTAAAATTCTTCCATTATTCACCCCAGGATACCTCACTACAATCGATGCCTCTGTGGAAGAGATGAATGATACTGTGATGGAAAAAGTGGCCGAATTGGAGCAATGGAAGCAGGCGACACGTGCTTCGGTAGATCTAGAGTGGTAGTTCGTGATTTCCTGTGGTTTTCGTTTTACACTGTTTTCACTGTTGTTTTGATATTATAAATGATCTGTTACAGTGTTTTCTTCTAATTTTGTGGTTTTCCTAATCGATTTTCATATTCGATTTTTATTTCTCATGCAGATCAACCATTCGACGCTACGACACTCCGAAATTCCGTCTAACGCGTGTTGTTTATCGTAGATTTCCGAAAATTATTTTTCGGCTTTTCCAGTGGTTCATACACCCAATTACGTTTTCGAAGATTTTTTCGAAACACTTTTCCTTCACTTTTCATAAGAGAAATAATAAAAAATCGTTAAATCACCCAGAATATTTTCAGAATGACCGAGTTTCTCAAAAACAATCTGATTGCTCTTCGTCACTGTCTACTCTACGAATTTCTCCAAGGCAAACCATTCGAAAATTCTTTCTCCTACTTTTGTTATACACTAGGAGAAAATGTAATCAAAAAAGAATCATTCGAATTCTGGTTCGATAAGTTCAAGCGAGGATTGTTTGATGATATTATTGAGTAATACTTGATTGTCCACCACATTTTCTAGCCATGATTTTCAGACCGATTCCTGATATGAGAGATATTCTTCGAAACGACAAGTATGCTCTCCGTGCATGTATTCTCTATGAATCGCTCAAGTATAAACGCGTGAAAAAATCATTATAACATATTCCTTGAAAGGTTATCGCGAACTCGTTTACAACCGTTCTTATTCTCTCTATAAGGACTTCTGCAAGGTGATTGGAGACGATGTAATGGAGTACCGGGAATTCGATTTCTGGTTTTATCGATTTTTGAATGGAGAGTACGATTTGAATTTCGAAAGGGATAAGGATAAGAAGATTTATGAATTGATGGAAATGCCACTAGATGTTATGAGAAATATTGTGGAATATTTGGATATCTTCGATCGGTGGGCTGACATGAACTTAAAAACAAAAATGATTTATTCAGAATGACATTGATGAAAACATCTCGATCTTTCAAAACTTTCGTTGAAGGTCAAAAAGTGTTTCATCCCAAAATGATTCTACACGTGGGCTATGACATCGCGTACATTGATTATAATATTGAAGATCGTAGAAAAGTGTATGGAATACGTGGAAATTCAACTGAAGAAGTGCCCGTTTGGAAAGAAGCGATTCATGATTTCCAGGCAGTTCTCAGTAATCCAAATCTTCATTTAAACACTCTGAAAATCAATTTTCATATCTACTCCCCAACTTTGATTGCAGAGATGACCGATGAACTTGTCTCCACACATCAAGTACATCTTAGAAATCTTTGTTTTGAGGCACATTCCATGGATCCACTTCTCAAAATTCTTCCATTATTCACACCAGGATACCTTACTACAATCAATGTCGATGTCCAAGAAATGGATGATACTGTGATGGAAAAAGTGGCCGAATTGGAGCAATGGAAGCAGGCGAAATGTTTTTCGATGAGAGGCTGTCGATTTGCTTCAGTGCGCCATTTGTACCATTTCAAAGAGATTCATGTTTGTTGGGTGAACTTATCTGCGGAGCATATTCGCGAGATGAAAGAGGTATGAGTTTTTTGAGATGCGCAACGCGACCGCAGCGCGCTCGACGACATTGAGTTTAGCGGGAAAATTACTTTCGTCTATTTCACACCGCGATATTTTGAATCCGTAGAAAGTTGAGTTTGAAAAATCTCTCGAAAAATATTTACTGAAAAACTAAAAGCGAAAAAATTCTAACTTTTTTCGATCAATTTTTTTTCTCAAAAAATGGCACTATGCTAGTTGAGGGGCCACCAAATTTTTTTTGGCAGCGAGGTTATTTTGAGTACTCTTTTTTTGTGATGAAACGTGTTTGTGTATTGTTGTGAACATACTTAGAGACCATTTGTGAGCAATTTGGAATCATTTGGAGCTCAAGTAAAAATTGGCTGAAAATCGATATTTTTAGTGAAAAATCGAGTTTTTGCCCATGAAAAAGCTTTTTTCCGTTTTTACTAAGCCTGTTTTTATAGGGGATCAATTCACTTCACTCCCAGAAGCATCACATTTTACTTCTGAAACAGGCTTAGGTACCTCATTGCCAAGTGTCAAAATTGAGTGGTCCCCCCCACTAGTATAGAGCCCAAAAATTATTTCAAAGTTCATTTCTTGTTAGGTTCCCAGGAAATCGATTAAATGGCTTCTAAAGTTCTTGGAGCCGAAAATTATTTTTTTTCAGATTCTCTTCACTTCCCCTGTTCTGGAAAAATGCAATTTCGCATTTAATGATGATGCTGAAAAATCCATTATCAGAGAAGAGTTCGGCGATCCGATCCCAGATGAGAGACATACTTACCACTATCCGATTCCCAATTCGAATGAGTACTTCGAAATCTATGTGAGATCATGGACGTTCAAAGTCACCAGAAAATTTAAATAACTTGTTATCTTTGTTGATTTTTGTTCTTGTCGTTGTTGAATACACTTGTTTTTGTTTTTAATCATTCTCGTTAATTTATGGATATCATGCGTTCTCATCGGTGAACCTACTTTAAATTCAAAACTGATTTTCCAGACATTTCCGAATCAATTGTTTCAGAATGACTGAGCTGCTTGAAAACAATCCGATTGCTCTTCGTCACTGTCTTCTCTACGAGTTTCTTCAGGGAGGATGGAAAGATTTTCCCAAGTTTTTCCAAGAACAAGCAATCGGAAGAGCTTGCTCTGACTTTTGTGATATAGTAGGAGACGATGTGATCAAAAAAGAATCATTTGAATTTTGGTTCGACAAGTTCAAGCGGGGACTGTTCGATGATATCATTGAGTAATATTCACTTATTCACAACTTATACAAGTCATGATTTTCCGACCAATAACTGACATGAGAGAAATTCTTCAAAGCGACAAATATGCTCTCCGTGCATGTATTCTCTATGAATCTCTCAAGTATAAACAGCTCGAAAAAAACATTTACGAGAGTTATGATTTTTGGAATAACGAACTCGTTTACAGCCGTTCCTATTCTATGTATGAGAACTTTTGCGAAGTGATTAGAGAGGATGTAATGGAGTACCGGGAATTCGATTTCTGGTTCTATCGATTTTTGAATGGAGAGTTCGATTTGAATTTCGAAAGGGACAAAGATAAGAAGATTCATGAACTGGTCGATATGCCACTAGATATCATGGAAAATATTGTGGAATATTTGGATATTTTCGACCGGTAAGCGGACAATAATTTAAAAACAAGAATGATTTATTCAGAATGAAACTGGCGAAAACATCTCGATCCTTCAAAATATTCGTTGAAGATCAAAAAGTGTTCCATCCCAAACTCATTCTACACTTTGGCGATGACGCCGCATACATTAAATATAATATTAAAGATCGTAGGAAATTTTACGGAAAACGAGGAAATTCAACTGAAGAAGTGCCCTTTTGGAAAGAAGCGATTCAGGATTTCAAGACATTCCTCAGTTATCCAAAACTTCATTTAAACACTCTGAAAATCGAGTTTCATGCGTACCGCCCAACTTTGATTGCAAAGATTACCGATGAACTTGTCTCCACCTACCATATTCATATTAAAAACCTTTGTTATGAAGCACATTCTATGGATACACTTCTGAAAATTCTTCCGTTATTCACCCCAGGATACCTTACTACGATCAATGTAATTGTGGAAGAGATGGATGATACTATCATGGAAAAAGTGGGTGAGCTGGAGCAGTGGAAGCAGGCCACACGTGTTTCGGTAGATCTTGATCTATGGTGGTAGTTTCTGGTTTCCAGAGGTTTATTTTGTTTTGCATTGTTTTTACTGCTCTTTTGTTATCATAAATGATCTGTTACAATGTTTTCTTCTGATTTTGTGATTTTCCTAATCGATTTTTTAATTCGATTTTTATCTCTTATGCAAACCAACCATTCGACGCTACGACACTCCAAGTACTTTTTGTCAATTTTGCAGCCGTTTCAAACCGACTTTTCTTTATTTTCTTTTTTTTTTTTTGAGTTCATTACGACACTCCGAAATTCCGTCTAACGCGTGTTGTTTATCGAAGATTTCCGAAAATTATTTTTCGGCTTTTCCAGTGATTTATACACCTAATCACGTTTTCGACGGTTTTTTCAACACACTTTTCCATCACTTTTCATCAAAAAAATAATGAAAAATCGATAAATCACCCAGAATATTTTCAGAATGAGCGAATTTCTCAAAAACAATCCGATTGCTCTCCGTCACTGTCTTCTTTATCAGTTTCTTCAAGAGAAATCAGTTGGAAAAGCTTTTCCAGAATTTTGTGATATAGTTGGAAACGATGTTATCAAAAAAGAAACATTCGAGTTTTGGTTCGATAAGTTCTTCTGGGGAATTTTTGACGATATCATTGAGTAATACTTGATTGCTCACTACAAATTCCAGTCATGATTTTCAGACCGATTATTGATATGAGAGATATTCTTCGAAACGATAAACATGCTCTTCGCACCTGTATTGTCTATGAATCAATCCTTTATAAACGGCTTGAAAAAAACATTAGTAAGAGTTATCGTTTCTGGAAGAACGAACTCGTTTACAGCCGTTCCTATTCTGTCTATAAGGACTTCTGTAAAGTGATTGGAGACGATGTAATGGAGTACCGGGAATTCGATTTCTGGTTTTATCGATTTTTGAATGAACAGTTCGATTTGAATTTCGAAAGGGATAAGGATAAGAAGATCTATGAGTTGGTCGATATGCCACTAGATATTATGAAAAATATTGTGGAATATTTGGATATCTTCGATCGGTAGGTGGAAATTAATTTTTTTTTAAATTATGATTCCTTCAGAATTTCATTGGCGAGTACATCTCGATCTCTCAAAACTTTCGTTGACGATCAAAAAGCGTTCCATTCCGAACTCAGTCTTTACATTGACGATTATGAGGCGTTCATTACATATGGAATTGGATATCCTACAAAGTCGTACGAAAACTATAACATGTTAACTGGAGGAATGCCCTACTGGAAAGTAGCGAGTCAGAAGGTCAAGGCGGTTCTTAATTATCCAAAACTTCATTTGGACACTTTGAATATCAAGATTCATACGGACTCCCCGACTTTGACGGAAAAGATGATCGATGAACTTGTGCCCACCCACCGAGTACATTCGAAAAAGTTCGTTTTCAAATCAAATTCCACGGACTCACTTCTGAAAATGCTTCCATTATTCACACCAGGATACCTTAACACAATCGATGTTCATATCCAAGAAATGGATAATACTGTGATGAAAAAAGTGGCTGAATTGGAGCAATGGAAACAAGCGAAATATTTTTGGATGGGAGGCTGTGAATTTGTGCCGGTGCACCATTTGTACCATTTCAAAGAAATTTATGTTTGCTGGGTGATCTTATCTGCGGAGGATATTCGCAAGATGAAAGAGGTATGATTTATGCTGAGCAGCGCTACGCGACTGCATCGCACTCGGCGACATTGGGTTTGGCGGAAAAATTACTTTCGTTTATTTTACACCGCAGCATTTTGAACCCGTAGGAAATTGAGTTTTGAAAAAATTTCTCGTGAATTATTTTCTGAAAAATTAGAAAAAAAATTTTTTTCAGGTTCTCTTCACGTCTCCAGTTTTCCAAAAGTGCAATTTCGCATTGGGTTATCATACGGAAAAATCTATCATCAGAGAAGAATTCGGTGATCCTATCCCAGAGGAGAGACATACTTACCACTATCCGATTCCCAATTCGAATGAATACTTTGAAATCTATGTGAGATCATGGACGTTCGAAGTCATCAGAAAACGTAAATAGCTTGTTAACTTTTTTGATTTTTGTTGCTGTTGTTATTGTTGAATACACTCGTTTTTGTTTTCAATCATTCTCGTTAATTCATCGTTATAATACGTTTCAAACGTTAAACCTACTTTGAATTCAAAACTGATTTTCCAGATATTTTCAGGTATTTTGTTCCAAAATGATTACATGAAAGCTGAATTCATGTACAGAATATATAAAGTTTCTCAAAAAACCAAAAATTTCTGAAAAAATACAGCTACGACACTCCGAAATTCCGCTGATGCGCGTTGTTTATTGTTGATCGGCGAAAACTTTTTTTCGGCGTTATTCAGCTGTTCACACACTAAAATAACTAATTCAAGGGGTTTTCCTATGCTTTTTTCTTGTTTTTGCATCGAAAATTCATGAGTATTCAATAATTTTGCCACAATATTTACAGAATGGCCGATTTCCTCAAAAACAACCCGATTGCACTCAGCCACTGCCGTCTCTACGAGCGGCTCCAGAAGAAATCAGTCGAAGTTGCTTTCACTGACTTTTGCAGTGTAGTTGGAAAAGAAGCCATCAAAAAAGAAGAATTTCAAAAGTGGTTCGATCAATTCAAACAAGGAATATTCGATGAGTATGTTTGTATCACTCACTTCAAATTCGACTTAGTCAGATTTTCAGATCAATTGATGATATGAGAAATACTCTTCGAAACGACAAGTATGCTCTCCGTGCCTGCGTTCTCTGTGAATCGCTCAAGTATAAACAGCTCGAAAAAAACATTAGTGAGAGTTATCGTTTCTGGAAAAACGACCTCATTGACAGTCGTTCTTATTCTGTCTATAAGGACTTTTGCGAAGTGATTGGAGACGATGTGATGGAGTACCGAGAATTCGATTTCTGGTTTTATCGATTTTTGAATGGAGGATATGATTTCAGTTTCGAGAGGAATAGGGAACAAAAGGTCTATGAGTTGTCTGATATGCCAATCGACATTATCGGAAATGTAGTGGAGTATTTGGATGTGTTCGATCGGTAGGTCAAAGTATATTAGGTCTTGAAGATAATATTGCCGCTTCAGATTGTCACTGGCTAAAACCTCCCGATCCCTCCAAGCATTCACTGAAAATCAGAAAGTTTTTCATCATTCCATTGAACTCACACTTGATCGCGATGATTCATCTTATATTACGTCTGATGAAAAACTCTTCCGTAGTTATGCTGGCTGGAAAGAAGCGATTCTAGATTTCAAAAACATTACCAAGAATCCGAAATTCCACTTGAACACTTTACTCATCCACTTGTCGTGTTTTTATGACGATCCATTTGGTGGCCAGGAATACTCATTGCAGCCCTCTACTCACCAATTACATGTCAAGAAACTGTTTTTTGAAGGACTCGATCATTATTATCTTCTGAATTTTCTTCCATGTTTAAAACCAGGATATCTTACAACAATCAATGTTTTGGCACAAATGCCGAATGATGATTCTGTGATGAAGGAAATAGTGGAATTGGAACAGTGGAAGAAGGCGCAGTATTTTTCAATGGATGAAATGGGAAAGTTCGTCGGTTCACTTCGCCATCTGTATCACTTCAAAGAATTTTCTGTTCGTTATGAAAGATTGTCTGTGGAGGATATTAGTGATATGAGAGAGGTATGAGTGTTACGAAACATAGATAATTCATCAACTTGTTATTATTTCAGATTCTCTTCAAATCTCCGGTTTTTGAAAAATGCTCGTTGTCTCTGTTCGTCCCTATTGATGTTTCAGCATTCGAACAAGAATTTGGTGAAGCTGTCCGAGGAACACCAACTACTTTCCATCATCCGATTCCGAATTCGAATGAGTACTTTGAAATCATTTTGAATGAACAGAAAATCGAGATCGCAAGAAAAATTGGATAATTTTTTTCACATCCTCTTGTTACTTTTTTCGTTGTTTTTTACTGTTGTTACAAAATACACTTGTTGTTGTTACTGCTCTTTTATTTCTGAAAGTTTGCGTTCTCAACGCTATACTTTATCTTGGATTCAATATCAATTTTTCAGTAATTTTCAGCTTACTTGTTTCAGAATGACCGAGTTACTCAAAACCAACCCGATTGCTCTTCGTCACTGCCTACTTTACGAATTTCTTCAAGGAAAATCTGCGGAAAAAGCTTTCGTTGACGTTTCCCAAGCTGTCGGAAAAAATGTGATGAATAAAAAAGAAATTCAAATTTTGTTCCGTCGATTTGCAAAAGGGAAGTTCTACAAGAATAGCAAAAAGCATGAGTTAGTTGAAGAAAAAACATTTTTATTCGAAATTTTTTTAAATTTCAGTCAAGTGATCGCCAAAGACATAATTAAAAGCGACAAAAAAGCTCTTCGCACTTGTATTCTCTATCTGTTTTTGAAATCTCAAAAGAAAACTGAGGATAATCGATACTTATTCCGTTTCAATCCATCATTTGTGATGTACGAAGAGTTTCGCAAGGTGATTGGAGACAATGTAATGGAGTACCGGGAATTTGATTTCTGGTATCATCGATTTTTGAATGGAGAGTTTGATTTGGATTTCGAAAGGAATAAGGATAAGAAGACATATGAATTATCTAATATGCCACTTGATGTTATGGAGAAGATCGTGGAGTATTTGGATATCACAGATAGGTTGGTAGTTTTGCTGCAAGTGCGCTCCACGCCAAGCTCCGTGGAGTAAAACAGCTTCGACGGCCTAGGTTCCCTGATAAAAATATTCTAGGTCACGTGCTAACGGCCTAGAATGCCGAATTCGAGATTTTCTACTCCACCAACCACTATTTGAATCATAATGGAGCGTTTTTCAGCTATTTTACCTTTTCGGCAACCTAGAAGCAAGAACTTAGAATTTTCTAAGCCACCAAATCGTTTCCGACTATCCTTTTTGCAGACTGTTCCTCGCCAAAACGTCACGATCTCTACGCGAGTTCACTGAAGCTCAAAAGCTCGTTCATGAGAAAATTGTGCTCCTGATTAGGCCAGAAGAAGCATTCGTCCGACTTTCGGATCGCCACAGAATTGACTACTTGAATGACGACTATGACAATGTTCTGATGTTCAAGGGAGAAAAAAAGAGAACGATTCGAAATGCGCCTCACTGGAAATTAGCACTGCTCGATTTGAAATCGGCACTCAAATTCCCGAAACTTCAACTGAAAAAATTGCAATTGATGATGAACATTCAGGACGAGTTAGCTGAGCAAAAATCGGAAATTTGGAGCGTTTTAGAAGACTCATTCCCATGCAAAATCCACGTGAAAAACGTAACTTTTCAAGTGGCTCGTTTCGAAACGGTGCTCCGAATTCTGCCACACTTGAAGCCAGGAATTCTTGAAGAGATTTCTATTGAAACTTCTAACTGCAAAAAGAAACAAGTGGCACAAATTGTGGAAATGGAGCAATGGAAACAAGCGAAAAAGCTGATTTTCTCGGTTCGAGAGTTTCGCGGATCGATCCGTCACTTGCTGCATTTCAATCATTTTGAGCTTTACTCGTTGACCATTACAGTTGACGACATTCGACTGTTAAAGGAGGTAAGCTATATTGGTTAGGCTCAGGGCTGTGCGAAAAAAAAATTCAAAAAAAATTTTTTTTTTCCAAACTTTCGGACCGAAAAAAATCGAAATTTTTTTTTTGAAATTTTTGGGGCGAAAAAATTGAAAAACGATTTTGCGGAATTTTTCGGGATTTTTCGATTTTTTTTCAAATTTTTTCGGCGAAAAACAGTTTCTCGGTTTCAAAAGACGAAAAATTTTTCGGAAAATAATGTCAGAAAAAACCGAAAAAAAATAATTTTTCGCACACCCCTGGTTAGGCTGAGCAATAACGCACAAAACGCATCCCAACGCACTACTTACAGAAATGTCTCAAGTCACCTGACTTTCGAGAGTGCTTGATCAAATGTCCCTACTATCCAGACGGTTTCCATACCATCATCAAAGAGTTTGAGGAGTACATTCCGGTTGTTGCCTCCTACTTTTATCATTACAAAATCCCGAATTCGGAAGAGTATTTTGAAATTGATATCTCAACGTATGCTATTCTCATTACGCGACACCATTACTGATTTACTGTTTTTCTAATAAATTTTTGTATTCTTTATGGTTTTTTTTTCAAATGTTTGTTGATATTCTAACTATTGTGATCTTTTTTCACACGAAAATTGCAGAAAATGTGCGAAAAACCATTCGAAAAAAAATTGCGCGTAAGATAAAATGCCCGAGTACGCAGAATGTGCACTCTGCGTACTTTAGCAATTACCGTAGCTCTCGCATTTTTTTTTCGAGTTTTCAATGCTTTTTGATGGATTTTTATCGCTTATTTTTCTAATTTTACATGGAAGATACATGGAAGAATATCCGTCTGCAGTTATTCACCGTCTTCTCTACGAGTTCGTCAAATAAATGAGCGTTGACATCGCTCTGATTATCTTTTCTCTATGGACAGCAATTGCGCTCCACCTCATAGCGGAGTTTCTCGACTGAGCATCGAATGCTTACGCGCTCAACTAATATATGCAACTGTGCTCCGCTGAACACAGAGATTAGGCCCCTGTGACCAAGAAAACAAAGCTTTTATCAATTTTATTCAATTTTTTAAAGTTAGAAATTAGAAATTTGTCTTTCTTAGCTTCCAAATAGCATCTTGAATCCCAATACAGCTTCTTTCCACGTTGCTCCACGAAAATGTAGTCCCTCATCGATTCTTGTGTCCAGTTGTGGTCTGTTTCGTAAGTTCCATTCTGACTTTTTCAATTGCATCTGTGATTGGACTCGAAGTGGTGGGCTTATTATCTGAAAATAGTTCAAATGATGGTCGATATTATGCTGCGATCAGACGTAATCTTTCTGGGGAGCTCTGAGCTAATCATTATTCAAAAGTACTGAAACTAACCATCCTGGTTGAACAATTGTGCCGTTGCTCCGCTTATCAGCGTGCAGAACACGTTTTGGTTTGCTGTGAGTTCATCATTTTTTTCTGAAGTTTTTCTTGTCTCTTTTGATCTTCTTGGTGCCTTTTGTCGTTTTCCTCTCTAATTCGTCTTCCATTTGGGCAGCGAGATCTCCATGTTTTTCTATTTAGTCTTTGTACTTCATCATGATATGCGTTACTCTCTTTTTGTAAACCGTCAATCGTTTCCTGTGACTCTCTCGACTGAATCGCCAGCAAATTCTCCATCTCCTTGATCTTTTTGGAGTACTAATCAGATGTCGCCTGTGAAAGGTTCGGCGGATGTGCATTTGAATTAGCTCCTCTCTTCATTTCTTGGCCGTTCCGATCTGTAACCACATTCGGCTCAATTACATAGTCATCAGAGAAAAAAAAAATTGAAAAAAAAACTCACTATTGAATCCATGAGGAGGGAAAAGTCGGTGGGGAGAGTCATGATTTGCTAAACGCGCGGCCATGACCTGGTGCGGAATTGCTGATGGTTGTCGAGCTAGTGTCACCTTAGCTGGTCTTGCAGGTGGATCAGCATTGAAAACAACATTGTTTCCCTGTGGATCCATTGGACCATTGTCTAAATCAGCATTTTCAATTGGAGGTCGAATGAGTCTGCATTCAGGAGTGTCACTTGGTGCAGATTGAGTGGCCTTCGTGGCCGCACTATCCTGTGATTGGGCTGAAACAAGTGAGTTTTGTTTAAAGCTGGCCAAGTTAGTTTAATTCTTCCTTAGCCTCTACAAACCTCCCTTAGCCTTAGTATACTAAAATCGCTGCGGGAACTTCGAGAAACTGATTGCGTGAGGTTTTTGAAGCAAATTGGAATCAGACGAACTGCACTCACCTTTGAATTGATGCCGAGTTCCAGTGAAAAAGAAACATAAAAATTATAAAAAATCAATTAAAAGAAGGGCACCTCATTCCAGGAGGTACATGGGGGAAGACAATGACAAACAGCAGAAAATGATGAGGATGGGAGTGAAGATGAGAGTGAAGAGAGTACCAGAGAAACATACAAGGTTAGAGACTACATTGAAGTGAGAGACTCGAGAGACTGTCCGAAAAGTGAAGAGGTCACCATCTGTCATCGGAGAAGAAAGACCAGTGTTGACTGAATAAGAGAAAGTGCGCATTCAGGGTCAGCTAATGGCTAGTTACTCAACTGCTAAGAAATCTACTGCTATATCTCAACTGCTATGGGGGTGCTGAACTGCTTTGTTGTAACTATGCAAATGTGTTCCGCTGAACACAGAAAGTAGGCCCCAGTGAATAAGTAAGCTTCAGAGACCAAAAAAGCCCTTAACCACGGGCTCGCGAAGTGTCCCCTTCGGAACAAAACCTGACTGAAATTTCTGAAAGTGCGCTCCGCAGTACATTTTTCCAAAATCTTCCGAAAAGTCATTTTTTAGTGTTTTTCAAATCGATTGTAGTGTAGAAATGCGAAAAGTGAAAGAAAAAATCAAAATCGACTTGAACGTTGACAGGAAACCGAGCAAAACTCCCACAAAAACATATAGAACAAGTGAGAAGCCTCCGTAAATCGACAAGCCACGCCCTGTGGGCGGAGTTTAGTCCTCGCGGGCGTTTGAAAAAATTCAATCATAGGGGACAGTTTCTGAACTCGTGCTTGACACCAAGAAAACAAAGCTTTTATCATATTTATTCAATTTTTTTGGTTAGAAATTAGATCTTTGTATTTCTTAGCTTCCAAATAGCATCTTGACTCCCAATACAGCTTCTTTCCACGTTGCTACACAAAAATGTAGTCCATCATCGATTCGGAATTCGGCTCGCTGGAACGGTTCACGAAGCGTGTGATGTTTCCGTATTTTCCCATGTCATGGAGTAGTTGTTACACTGAAAAAACGTAACAGTTTGCTTTATATAGTGCAAGCCTGCTTGCCGCGCCTTCGGCGCTTCAGCAGTATCCATTAGAGAAAAAAAACCTAAATCCTCAGCGATAGCCTGAGACATTTTCGGTTAACTTCTCTAGAAAAATTAGCGCGCTTGAAAAAACTAACCTGGAAATCGGTGGCGCTCTCGAATTTTCCTTCCTTGATATCTTCAGTGGCGAAAACTCCTTGGTCTCGGTTTTTCTCACTTCTAGTTTTGGGTTCACGTATCCGAGTGATATCAATTGGTTCTTCTTACTTGCACAGTGAGGTGGACACTCTCTTCCGTCCATATGGTTTTTGCACTCGTTCCTTTCGCAGTTTGGTCCACACTCACAGGACAACAATGGGTTCATCTTTTTCGATTTGTGAGCATAAACAGAAGTTTTCACCTCCAGGAAAACTTTCTTGTACACCTTCGGACATCGCAGAAAGTGATGCTCGTCCCAATACGGAACAATGTTGCAATACAGAAATCGCTTTTTCGCATTTCAGCTACTTCCGAATTTGGAACCAATGACTTCACCGGATAACTCGCTGTCTCCCATCGGTCACCAAATCCCAATTCGAGACTTTTGGAGTTTTGAAGCAAAAGTTTCAGATATCCGTTGTCTCCAGGTAAAAATCCTGTAGGCTGCAGTTTCTCCTTAGCAGCCTCGTTCTTCTTAGTCTCTATTGGACATCCAGCAACTGTCAAGACGCTTCTGGATGACTGATCCAGTGTCCTGATGAGCTGGACAAACAACGAACCGTCCTAGGCAAATGGCAACATCAAGTTGCTTCGCTCCTCCTGGCAAGCAGCATGCGGAGTGAAATGCACGAAGACAGACTGCACACTGGATCAACATCGGTACATAGGCGGATGCTCCACATTGCCGGCACAGAATCTTGCCTTGGCATTCAAACCGCGCAGAATACTGGAAGTGGTAGTCGTCAGCGTTGTAGGTCTGAAAAAAAGAATCTTGCAGATTAGAAGAAGACAACAAGAAAAATTTGGGCTCTGCGACATTTCGAAAATCTGAAATTGCTCCTAGGCTCACAAAACAGTTCTCTAGCTTCTAAAAACTTTCCTCAGCCTCTACAAATCTTCCATAGCCTCTACAAATCTTCCTTAGCCTCTACAAACCTTCCTCCTAAACCTCTACAAAAAACTGTTAGCCTACAAAAAACTCCTTAGCCCCTAAAATCCAGGGTTATGCAGAAAATTGAGATCAATTTTGATGTTACTCAAAATTTTTTGAACGAGGCATTCCTTAAACTAATTGCGTGCGCCTTTAAAGTAAATTTGAAAGGAAAATTAGAAAAAAAACCACACTCACCTCTTAGTTATCACCAAATTCCAAAGCAAAAAACACGAAAAACATTAAAAATTATAAAAAATCAATAAAAAGAAGGGCACCTCATTCCAGGAGGTACATGGGGGGAGGCAATGACAAACAGAAGAAAATGAAGAGGATGGGAGTGAAGGTGAGAGTGAAGAGAGTACCAGAGAAACAGAGAAAGGTTAGAGACTACATCCAATCGAGAGGCTGTTAGACGAGGGAAGAGGTCACCATCTGTCGTCGCAGAAGAAAGACCAGTTGTTGACGGAATAAGAGGGAGAGTGCGCCTCTAAGGTCAATTAATGGGTAGTTACTCAACTGGTATGTATCTCTACTGCTGTTTCTCTACTGCTATGGGTGTGATCAACTGCTATGTTGTAACTGCTAGTGTCTCAACTGCTATACTTGGCTCTTCTGCTATGGATCAACTGCTACTTTCGTCATTTTTGCTGTCTCAAATGCTATGGCTAAAGCAGTTGATCCATAGCAGAAAAGCCAACAAGGATTTCCCAGATGCCTGGAACACTACCAGTCGATATAAAGTATTGACTAAGCATATATACACGAATCTTCAGTATTCTATGAAACCACGTCATGATGAGAAAAAAAACCATAAAATCAGCTGTGCAGACGTCTAATTTGAAAGCAAACAATCAAAAATAATATATAGGTTTATTTAGAAATTAATATTAAGTCACGTCTTGGAAGAGGTTTTTCATCGAAGTCGCATCTGACACTTCCTTCCTCAGCGCCGTCTTCCTCAGAGTGTTCCCAATCATACATTGTGTAATTTGTTAGGCGTTCGTAATTCTGGAATGACATAAAATTGAATTTTTCCCAAAAAGAGTTCACTCACTGTTTTAAGTGAGAACTTGTGAAGTAACTACTGAATTTGAACCAGAAATGACCAAGGTGGTTGCTGCCGTATGCCGTTGATCCATAGAACTTTGTCCAAGAGTCACCATGGTTCGACCAACCATTGGCGAGTCGCGCGCATCTAGATAATCAATTAAAAATGGTTATAATAAGTACAACTCACTCCATCTCTATGATGATGTAGTCCCAATCTACTAGCCGCATTATAAATTGCAGTGAGCTGCCTGTCCGTGACCGAAAATCGCTGCGAGACCTTCCTAAAACTAACTCGGTGCACCTTTAAGGTAAACTTGAGAGTCTTAAACGACACTCACCTTTCAATTATTGCCAATTTCCATTAAAATCAGCTTTTCAAAATTCAAAATAATCAGAGAAAAGGGCACCCCATTCCGGGAGGTACATATTGGTGGAAAACAATGACAAACAGCAGAAAGCGGAGAGGGTGAGAGTGAAGAGAGTACCAGAGTGCCAGAGAAACAGAGCATGAAAGTTAGAGACTATGTTGAAGCTGGAGACGGATGAGAACTTATTTGCATAGGGAAGAAAGTGTGATCGGCAGGACACAGCTGGTTGTGAAAAAGGAGGATGCGCCTTTAAGGCAACATATCGAAAGTTGGCATCGTGCCAAGTAGTTCAGTGGAGCGCGTTTGCTTAAGTAGGTGCGTGAACAAACGCGTGATAATAAAAAGAAAAAAGTGCAATAGAGCGCGATTGAAGAAAAAATATTTTAGGAAAGTTTGATTGCGCGGTTATTCAAATATGCCGCAAAAAATTTTTTTTTTAATAAATTTTTCCGGTAGGGCGCAATTGCATGTACTTGTAGATCAAATTCAAATTTCGGAAGATTTATTCAGAAATTTCAAAAATAGAAAACCACAAAAAAATCTTTAGATTGCAAGATTTCACATGCGCATCCTTTGCAGCGAGCTGGGTATGTTCCCATTTTGTGCTTGTCTCCTTCCGGCAACAATCCCAATTTGTCAAGGACATCGAAGTACATCTTTTGGTGCCCAAGCGCTCTAAAAAAAATTATTTATAAGCGGGTCAAGATTAAAAGTTTCTATTATTGTGAATACGGCGGTCTTTGGGGTTGGGGACACGGTGGCCGTGACCGTCAGCGTTTGCATTTAGGCAGCCACCCTCCAGAGTTAAGGGAAGAGGGCCCTCTGTTTTCTCCTCCTTCTCTTTTCTGACTCAGGAGGGGTACGGGCACTCTCCGACTCCGCATTCCGCTAAAAGCGGGTCTGTCGAAATCAGTATGCCATTTTCCAGTGCCACCCCTCTAAATTAAAAAAAAACTGAAATTTCACTGGCGATGCCAAGGTGCTCCATGACAGTACTCATTTAACTTCTTTATTGTCATTGATCAAAGAATCGTGAAGCCAGAATCAGAGATCTTATTGTATTAAATCCGTCTTCCTCGAAGCCCTGATTATAGAACTCCGTAGAAGCATTCCCTATTCTTAGAACTTTTCCAGATTCGTCCTGCATCGGACGCTCTATTCCACATCTTCTCAGTTGCACGGTCCCCTGCTTTGGTTTACTTTCAGAGTCATGTGCCTGCCAGGTATCCAAAATCAGAGGAGCTCATTAAGAGACCACAGCAAATCGAGATGTTACTACAGATGTCTTAATCAGAGCTTCGAGATATACAAATCGAAGATTTTCGATCTGGGCATGAGATTAGATTGTATTGTCTTCCCATCCGGCGCCCGCCCGGGGCATCATGGTCC
>GL379889.1:164806-184683 GCA_000143925.2 Caenorhabditis brenneri | reverse complement strand
GGAGAGTTGGGGACAATAGATAATGGGATATGTCCGCGGAAAAAAATTTCTTGGATAAGTATTATCGGCGTAGAGGACAATTGCGTGAACTGGGCGGATCAAATTCAAATTTAGGGAGCTTTTTTCTGAAATTTCTAAAAGAGGAAACCACAAAAAAATCACTAGATACAAGATGGCACTTTGGCTTCTTTAGCAACAAACCGATATATTTCCATTATAACAAATAACCTTCCCGCAACAACCGCAGTAATCGGGGATATCTTAGAACATCTCTTTGGGAGCAATAAGGGAAGAAAGTCTTCTGTATTCATGGGTTTTTCTTTTCCTAACTCATTAGGGTGGCCGCCTAAATGCAAACGCTGACGGCCACGGCCACCGTGTCCTCAACCCCAAACACCGCCGTATTCACAATACCTGATAAGCATGCTTCGAGTGACCTCAACCACTTCCTTGTTCTCGACAAATTTCTGCTTGTTGGCAATGTTGACCAATGAAGTCATTAGTGGAACGTGCTGCATAAGTCGTTCTTGCTGAACGTTGTCGTGTTCAATAGCAGCTGCTGCGATTTGACTGGATGTTGCGTGTCCAATATTCCAAGACACATTCACACAATAACCATTGGCCTGGACCCAGTGAATGAACCCGGTATCCACATGTACCATGGAGTCCGCCTCCTTTCGGGCAGCAATCAGGTCGTCCTCTGCCGGCCACCAATCCTGTCCCTGCCATTGAAGTTGGCGTTCCTATCTAGAAAAAAAGTCAATTAGCTTCTACAAGACTCCTTTTGCCTCCACAAATCTTCTCTTAGTTTCTAGAAACTCAAAAAACCAATGATCGCTGCGAGACCTTCCTAAAACTAACTGCGTGCGCCTTTAAAGAGCAGAAGATCCACACTCACCTTTCAATTATTGCCGAATTCCATTTAAAAAACATTCCAAAATTCAAAATAATCAGAGAAAATAGCACCCCATTCCGGGGGGTACATTTGGGGAATACAATGACAAATCAGAGTGAACAGAGAGGACGATAGAGGAGAGAGTATCAGAGAAACAGAGCAAGGAGACTAGTGACTACGTTGAAGCCGGAGGCGGATGAGAAAGCTGCTGTGAAGTGGCCACCCTGTTGCTGACGGAATAAAAGGGAGGATGCGCCTTTAAAGTTGGCATCGTGCCATGTTCGATCGGCAGAGAGCGGCTGGTTGTGGACGGGGAGGATGCGCCTTTAAAGTGACGCATCGAGAGCTGGCACCGTGCCAAGTAGTTCAGTGGAGCGTGCTTTCTTTCGATTTTGATTCACTTTAGTGGCATTCTTAAAAAGCAAAAAACAAGAAGTGCAATAGAGCGCGATTGAAGAAAAAAGTTTTAGGAAAGTACGATTGCGCGGATGTTCAAAAAATTTGAAATGGCGCAAAATTTTTTTTTTGGATTTTCGCAATACAGCGCATTTGCATGTACTTGTAGACGATGTTCAAACTTTGGAAGGTTTATTCACTAAAATTTTAAAATAAAAGACCACAGAATAAAAAAAAAATATTTAGATTGCCAACTCCACACATTCAATGTCGATATCTTGTGGAGCATATCGGATGCATCAGTCAGTCATAAAAATTCTGAAAAATAAACTGTTTTTTTTTTGGAAAAAATCAAGTTTAGGACCTACATTTTTTCGCTGTTGCTATGCAATTGACGTTGTTTTTTTTTCTTCTCCCACTTTTCAAAAATCAGAATTGTCGATGTTGAAATCGAACCTGGAATTACAGAATTCAGAAAAAAATCGTAAAAAATCGAGAACTGACCAAGAGACCTCCTGTATGCAAGGGACTTGCTGGCGACAAAATGGCATTCCGTTGCAATGTGAAGGACATTGAATCGACTGACTGAGTGAACGGAGAAAAAACGGTGGAAGAGGGTCTTGCATGCTTCGAGTTCCTTGTTGCTTCCATCCTGCTTCTCCAACACATTGTGCATGAAGTTCAGCCATCCGGAGAGTCGATTGAGTGGAGCCGATACGTCAATCTATAAAAAATTCGAATTTTTTAGAGCGAAAAAATCGAAAAATGGTTTTCGGGATTTTTCGATTTTTTTTTCGAATTTTTTCGTTTTTTTTTCAATGAGAAATATGGTAATACTAACCAATTTGCCAGAAGTTCACCATTTCTCTCATGTCTGTGGATGGGTGGAGGAGCATGAAGTCCTGAAACTCGTTGAGGTTCACAGATGACGACGACCCAGACTGATCCATTCTGAAAAACGACAGAATTATAAATTTCTACAAACCTCCCTTAGCCTGTACAAACTGAGTGGCGCCTTTAAAGGTGGTGGAACATGAAAGTCTACGGGGACTTTTCGGGGAATTTTTTTCTCCCCCGGCGCTTATAGGCAATCCTGGTCGCCGCTCCTTTCCGGCCGCTTAGCGCAGCCGATAGCGCGTTTGGTGATGCGCCAGTCTGGCCCTGAGTTCGAACCCACCAGAGGTATCTATTTTTGTAATTACAGAAAAATTATTTTTTTCATGTTCTACCACCTTTAAGGTATTAGGTTGTAAGGAAAGTTTTGCACCAAAATTAATTTTTTGTTCTAGAAAGTTCTGGAACTTTCTGGAATTTTCCTGAACATTATATTATGGTAGCACATTCTAGAAACTTCCATCTGTAAAATATATAAGCGCGAAGCTCTTCCCACAGGGCAAGGATGTCAACACTAAGTAAAGAACAACTTCGAGCGATTGTCTACTACGAATTCCTCCAAGGCCATAGTGTCGCCGAAGCAACTGCCAATATCCACGCTGCGTTCAAGGAAGATGTACTAAGTCGATGGACAGTCAATCGATTCTTCAATCGTTTCCAGTCCGGAGATATTTCGTTCGAAGATCAACCTCGTTCTGGACGCCCATCTGTTCTGAATGATGATGATATCCGTGAAGCCCTCAAATGCAATCCGAGTGCCAGCACCCGTGAACTGTCAGTGAAGTTTGCCTGTTGCCATACCACCATCGCCCAACATCTTGAGGCTCTTGGTTACAGAAAAGTTGTGTCGACATGGATTCCTCACGAACTTCACCCTTTTCAGTTGGCAGCAAGGGTAAGTGTCTCTCAGTCATTGCTGCTCCGTCCGCACAGGAAGGATTTGTTTCGGCAACTCGTTACTGGTGATGAGAGCTGGGTTCTGTATGTCAACCATACACGAAAGAAATCTTGGCTCCCTCGCGGAGAACCACCACCAAAAGAGCCAAAGCCAAATCTTCACGAAAAGAAGGTATTGCTGTGCTGTTGGTGGGATATGAAAGGAATGTTGTACTGGGAACTGTTGCCACCAGGTCATACGATTACTGCTCAAGTATATGCATCTCAACTTCAGAAGTTGGCCGAAAAAATTGGCGAGAAAAGAGGGAAAAGAGTTCAAACTACCCTACTTCATGATAACGCAAGACCGCACGTGGCAAAGTTGACTCAAGCAAAAATCGACGAATTGGGCTGGGAAGTTCTCCCTCATCCTCCGTATTCTCCGGACCTGGCTCCCTCCGACTATCACTTGTTCCGCGCTCTGAAGGCTCATCTACGTGAAAAACGATTCAACGACCAGAGAGAACTGCAAACTGACATCGCACAATTTTTTGATGCGCAGCCACCAGAGTTCTGGGCTGCTGGTATTGAGAGTCTAGTAGATCGTTGGACTTATGTTGTTGATCATGATGGTGAATATGTTGTAGACTGATAATGGTTTTAAATAAAGTTCTAAAAAAATTTTGAAAACTGTGTTCTTGGTGCAAGACTTTCCTTACAACCTAATATAAACGGCGTGAAAAAAACATTAACAAAAGGTACTCGAAAAGTTATCCCAAACTGGTTTACAGCAGTTCTTCATCTGTCTATAAGAACTTTTGCGGAGTGATTGAAGACGATGTAATGGAGTACCGAGAATTCGATTTCTGGTTTTATCGATTCTTGAATGGAGAGTTCGATTTGAATTTCGAAAGGGACAAAGATAAAAAGATTTATGAACTGATGGATATGCCACTAGATATTATGAAGAATGTTGTGGAATACTTGGATATCTTCGATCGGTAGGCGGAAATTAATTAAAAAAAAAAAAGATTCCTTCAGAATGTCATTGGCGAGCACAAATCGATCCTTTAAAACTTTCGTTGAAGATCAAAAACTGTTCCATCCCAAAATGTTTCTACACGTTTCCGAAGAAGTCGCGTTTATCGAATTTGGAATGGAATGTCGTTTTATTCTGTACAAAAGGCACGGAAATTGTTTTACTACAAAGATGCAACAAGGCGGAAAATCACTACGCGGGGTGCCTTACTGGAAACAAGCAATTAGGGATTTCAAAAAAGTTCTCAATGATCCAAAATTTCACTTGAAAACTTTGGAAATCGAATTTTATATGCCCGGTTTGATGCCAAGCATACTCGATGAACTTGTCGATTCCTTCATTCATAAAGCACGTGTTAGCAGTCTATTTTTTCGAGCACCTTCTACCGACTCACTTCTGAAAATTCTTCCATTATTCCAACCAGGATACCTCACCACTATCGAACTCTCTATGCATGAGATCAATGGTTCTGTGATGGAGAAAGTGATTGAGATGGAACAATGGAAGCATGCGAAATATTTCACCATGACAAACACTGTGTTCCGTGGTTCACTGCACCATTTGTATCACTTCAAGCAATTCGATATTTGTTATCAGCAATTGACAGTGGAGGATGTTCGTCAGATGAAAAAGGTATGTTGGGAGAACATAAACTTAATAAATAAACGCATTTCGGACCTAATTACTTGCAGATTCTCTCCAAATCATCAGATTTCGAAAAATGCTCGTTGAGATTTATGAATTCAGTTGATGTGGGCTCTATTGAAAAAGAACTTGGCAGTTGTATTGAAGGAGCTTCAAAAAGATACCAAAAAATCTACCATAGCCCCATTCTCAACACAACTGAGTACTTCGAAATTGAATGGAAAAGTTGGACAAGGGAAATCACAATGAAGAAAAGAAAATTATAATTTGCAATGTTTTTTTTCTTTTTCTGTTAATTTTTACTGTTGTTGAATAAAATTGTTTTGGTTATTGATAATGTTCGCTTCTTCTCCAAAATGATACGTTTCAAGCGTGATCGTTATTTTGAATTATATTCTTGGCGTTACCGAAAGCGAGTCCGCAAAGGTACACTCTGCTGACTTTGGCGGCTACCGTAGTATCCAAACTTTTCTTCAAATTTTTTTGCTTTTTGAGGAAATTCTTTCGTTTTATTTTAAAAAATTCAATTTTTCAGGATGACCGAATTTCTCGAAAACAACCCAATTGCTCTCCGTCACTGCCTTCTTTATCAGTTTCTCCAGGAGAAATCAGTTGGAAAAGCTTTCCCAGGGTTTTGTTATGTAGTAGGAGGCGATGTCATCAAAAAAGATTCATTCAAGTTTTGGTTTGATAAGTTCAACCGAGGATTATTCGATGATATCATTGAGTAATACTAATCTACTCATTACTTATTCTAGTCATAATTTCCAGACCAATCAATGATATGAGAGATATTCTTCGAAACGACAAATATGCTCTCCCTGCGTGTATTCTCTATGAAACGCTCAAATATAAACGGCGTGAAAAAAACATTAACAAAAGGTACTCGAAAAGTTATCCCAAACTGGTTTACAACAGTTCTTCTTCTGCTTATAAGAACTTCTGCAAAGTGATTGGAGACGATGTAATAGAGTACCGCGTGTTCGATTTCTGGTTCTATCGATTTTTGAATGGAGAGTTCGATTTGAATTTCGAAAGGGATAAGGATGAGAAGATTTATGAACTGATGGAAATGCCACTAGATATCATGATGAATATTGTGGAATATTGTGATATTTTTGACCGGTAGGAGGGAATTAATTTTTTAAAAATTATGATTCCTTCAGAATTTCATTAGCGAGAACATCTCGATCTTTCAAAACTTTCGTTGAAAATCAAAAACTGTTCCATTCCGAACTCAGTCTATACGTTGACGATGATGAGGCGTACATTACACATGGAATTGAATATCGTACGACGTGGTACCACAAATATAGAATGTATACTGAAAGAGTGCCCTACTGGGAAGAAGCCATTCAGAAGGTCAAGGCGGTTCTAAATTATCCAAACCTTCACGTCAAAACTGTAAAAATCAAGCTTCATACGAAATCGGAAACTTTGATTGAAAAGATGACCGATGAACTTGTCCCCAACAGACAAGTACATATTGAAAATATCTTCATCGGCGCATATTCCACGGACTCACTTCTGAAAATGCTTCCATTATTCACACCAGGATACCTTAACACAATCGATGTTCATATCCAAGAAATGGATGATACTGTGATGGAAAAAGTGGCTGAATTGGAGCAATGGAAACAGGCGAAATATTTTTTGATGGGAGGCTGTGAATTTGTGCCGGTGCACCATTTGTACCATTTCAAAGAAATTTATGTTTGCTGGGTGAACTTATCTGCGGAGGATATTCGCAAGATGAAAGAGGTTTGATTTATGCTGAGCAGCGCTACGCGACTGCATCGCACTCGGCGACATTGGGTTTGGCGGAAAAATTACTTTCGTTTATTTTACACCGCAGCATTTTGAACCCGTAGGAAATTGAGTTTTGAAAGAATTTCTCGTGAATTATTTTCTGAAAAATTAGAAAAATTTTTTTTCAGATTCTCTTCACGTCCCCGGTTTTCGAAAAATGCAATTTCGCATTAGGTTATCATACTGAAAAATCCATTATCAGAGAAGAATTCGGTGATCCTATCCCAGAGGAGAGACATACTTACCACTATCCGATTCCCAATTCGAATGAATACTTTGAAATCTATGTGAGATCATGGACGTTCGAAGTCATCAGAAAACGTAAATAGCTTGTTAACTTTTTTGATTTTTGTTGTTGTTGTTATTGTTGAATACACTCGTTTTTGTTTTCAATCATTCTCGTTAATTCATCGTTATAATACGTTTCAAACGTTAAACCTACTTTGAATTCAAAACTGATTTTCCAGATATTTTCAGGTATTTTGTTCCAAAATGATTACATGAAAGCTGAATTCATGTACAGAATATATAAATTTTCTCAAAAAACCAAAAATTTCTGAAAAAATACAGCTACGACACTCCGAAATTCCGCTGATGCGCGTTGTTTATTGTTGATCGGCGAAAACTTTTTTTCGGCGTTATTCAGCTGTTCACACACTAAAATAACTAATTCAAGGGGTTTTCCTATGCTTTTTTCTTGTTTTTGCATCGAAAATTCATGAGTATTCAATAATTTTGCCACAATATTTACAGAATGGCCGATTTCCTCAAAAACAACCCGATTGCACTCAGCCACTGCCGTCTCTACGAGCGGCTCCAGAAGAAATCAGTCGAAGTTGCTTTCACTGACTTTTGCAGTGTAGTTGGAAAAGATGCCATCAAAAAAGAAGAATTTCAAAAGTGGTTCGATCGATTCAAACAAGGAATATTCGATGAGTATGTTTGTATAACTCACTTCAAATTCGACTTAGTCAGATTTTCAGATCAATTGATGATATGAGAAATACTCTTCGGAGTGACAAGTATGCTCTCCGTGCCTGCGTTCTCTGTGAATCGCTCAAGTATAAACAGCTCGAAAAAAACATTAATGAGAGTTATCGTTCCTGGAAAAACGACCTCGTTGAAAGTCGTTCTTATTCTGCCTATAAGGACTTTTGCGAAGTGATTGGAGACGATGTGATGGAGTACCGAGAATTCGATTTCTGGTTCTATCGATTCTTCAATGGGGAATACGATTTCAATTTCGAGAGGGATAGGGATCAAAGGGTCTATGAGTTGTCTGATATGCCAATCGACATTATTGGAAATTTAGTGGAGTATTTGGATATGTTCGATCGGTAGGTCAAAACTTTTTTGATCTTGGAGGTAAATTTGCCGTTTCAGATCGTCTCTGGCGAAAACCTCCCGATCTCTCCATACATTCACTGAAGATCAAAAACTATTCCATCATGCCTTGGAACTCACACTTTATTGTTATAGATCATCTAAAATTAGGGTTGATGAAAAACATTTTCGTAGTTATACTGACTGGAAAGAAGCGATTCTGGACTTCAAAAATATCATCAAAAATCCAAAGCTCCACTTGAACACTTTACTCATCAACACGTCATGTTTTTATAACGACCCATTTAAGGCCGAAGAACATTCACTGAAGCTCTCCACTCACCAATTACATGTTAAGAAACTGGTTTTTGAAGGAATCGATGAATATTATCTTCTGAATATTCTTCCATGTTTGAAGCCAGGATATCTTACAACAATCGATATACTTGGACTAGAGCCTTATAATGATTCTGTGATGAAGGAAATAGTGGAATTGGAACAGTGGAAGAAGGCGCAGTATTTTTCAATAGATGAAATGGGATAGTTCGTCGGTTCACTTCGCCATCTGTATCACTTCAAAGATTTTTCTGTTCGTTATGAAAGATTGTCTGTGGAGGATATTAGTGATATGAGAGAGGTATGAGTGTTACGGAACATAGATAATTCATCAAAATTGTTATTATTTCAGATTCTCTTCAAATCTCCGGTTTTTGAAAAATGCTCGTTGTCTCTGTTCGTCCCTATTGATGTTTCAGCATTCGAACAAGAATTTGGTGAAGCTGTCCGAGGAAGACCAAGTACTTTCCATCATCCGATTCCGAATTCGAATGAGTACTTTGAAATCATTTTGAATGAACAGAAAATCGAGATCGCAAGAAAAATTGGATAATTTTTTTCACATCCTCTTGTTACTTTTTTCGTTGTTTTTTACTGTTGTTACAAAATACACTTGTTGTTGTTACTGCTCTTTTTTTTCGAAATTTGCGTTCTTAACGCAATGCTTTATCTTGGATTCAAAATCGATTTTCTGTCCATTTTCAGCTTATTTGTTTCAGAATGACTGAATTCTTCAAAAAACAATCAAATTGCTCTCCGTCACTGCCTCCTCTATGAGTTTCTACAAGGAAAACCTGCGGAAAAAGCTTTCGTTGACGTCTCTCAAACAGTCGGAAAAAATGTAATGAATAAGGAAGAAATTCGAATTTGGTTCCATCGATTTGCAAAAGGAAAGTTCTACAAGAATAGTAAAAAGCACGAGTTAGTGAAAGTAAAACATGTTTTTTGCAGTAATTTTCTGAAATTTCAGTCAAGTGGCTGCCAAAAACATATTTCAAAGCGACAAAAAAGCTCTTCGCACTTGCATTCTCTATTTGTCACTGAAATCTCTAAAGAAAACTGATGGAAATCGATATTTATCCCGTTTCAATCAATCATTTGTGATGTACGAAGAGTTTCGCAAAGTGATTGGAGACGATGTAATGGAGTATCAGGAATTCGATTTCTGGTTTTATCGATTTTTGAATGGAGAGTTTGATTTGGATTTCGAAAGGGATGAGGATAAGAGGACCTATGAACTATCTAATATGCCACTAGATGTTATGGAGAAGATTGTGGAATATTTGGATATGTTCGATCGGTAGGTCAAAACTTGTTTGATCTTGAAGGTAAAATTGCCATTTCAGAATGTCACTGACAAAAACTTCTCGATCTCTTCATACATTCACTGAAGATCAAAAACTATTCCATCACACCTTGGAACTCACACTCAATCGTTATGGACCATCTAAAATTACGTTTGATGAAAAACATCCTCTTTATTATGCTGACTGGAAAGAAGCGATTCTGGACTTCAAGAATATAATCAAACGTCCGAAACTCCACTTGAACATTCTGATTATTGACTTGTCTAGTCTTTATGACGACCCATTTGATGGCCAGGAATATTCATTGAAACCCTTCACTCATCAATTACATGTCAAGAAACTTTTATTAGCAGCACACTTTCCGGAGTCACTTCTCAATATTCTACCAGCGCTAAAGCCAGAATTCCTTTCTACAATCGATATCTTTGTGGCATCACCTGGTGTTTATCATGGAATTGATGAAATTTTCGAAATGGAGCAGTGGAAGAAGGCGCAGTATCTTTCTATCGAAGGATATGGAAAATACACCGGCTCACTGCACCACATGTATCACTTCAAGGAGTTTTCTGTTTGCTGTTGGCAATGGTCAGTGGAGGATATTCGTGATATGAAAGAGGTATGGCTGATTCAGCACATAGATGCAATTGGGTGTGTCAGAAAGTGTGCTCTGTTCTCAAGTTTTCTCCATAGAGCATTATTTCCGACATATTCTTGCGTGTTGCAGACAAATTCATCATATATTTATCATTCCAGATCCTATTCAAATCCCCGGTTTTTCAAAAATGCTCGTTGTCTTTGTTCATCACTATTGATGAATCTGCCCTCGAACAAGAATTTGGTGAAGCTGTCCGAGAAAGCCCAAATACTTTCCATCACCCGATTCCCCACTCGAATGAATACTTCGAGATCACTTTGAATGAACGGAAAATCGAAATCGCTAGAAAAACAAGATAATTTATTGATTTTTACTGTTGTTACAAAATATACTTGTTGTTAATACTGCTCTTTTAATTTTCGAAACTTGCGTTCTCGACGCAATGCTTTATCTTAAATTCAAAACCAAATTTCTGATCATTTTTAGCTAATTTGTTTCAGAATGACCGAGTTACTCAAAACCAACCCAATTGCTCTTCGTCACTGTCTCCTCTATGAGTTTCTCCAAGGAAAACCAATCGAAGAATCATTCTCTGACTTTTGTGATGTAGTTGGAGACAACGCCATCAAAGAAGAGTCATTCAAATTTTGGTTCGATAAATTCGAACACGGATTATTTGATGATATTATTGAGTAATATTCAATTATTCACTACATATTCTAGTCATGGTTTTCAGACCGATCACTGATATGAGAGATGTTCTTCGAAATGACGAATATGCTCTTCGCGCCTGTATTCTCTATGAATCGCTCAAGTATAAACAGCTCGAAAAGACTATTGATAAAAGTTATCGTTTCTTGAAAAGCCCGTATTGTCCTCGCTACTCGAAAGATCACGAAATCGTTCACAGTCGATCTTACTCTATGTATAAGAACTTTCGCAAAGTGATTGGAAACGATGTGATGGAGTATCGGGAGTTCGATTATTGGTTTTATCAATTTTTGAATGGAGAGTTCGATTTGAAGCTCGAAAGGGAAAAGGATCAAATAGTCTATGAATTGTCCAATATGCCAATTGATATTATCGGGAACATAGTGGAATATTTGGATATGTTTGATCGGTAGGTGAAACCTTGTTTGATCTTGGATATAATCTTGGCGTTTCAGATTGTCACTGGCTAAAACTTCTCGATCTCTCCATACATTCACAGAAGATCGAAAACTATTTCATCAAACCTTGGAACTCATACTTGAACGTTATAGATCATCTAAAATTAGGTTTGATGAAAAACATTTTCGTAGTTATGCTGACTGGAAAGAAACGATTCTGGACTTCAAAAATATCACCAAAAATCCGAAACTTCAATTGCACACTTTACTAATTAACTTGTCGTGTTTTCATGGTGACCCATTTGAGGCCGAAGAGCATCCATTGAAGCCCTCCACTCACCAGTTAAATGTTAAGAAATTGTCTTTTGAAGGAAGCAGTCTTGAATCACTTCTGAAAATTCTTCAATGTTTGAAGCCAGGATACCTCACCACAATCGATATTGTTGACGTACTGCGCACTGATGATGCTCTGATGGAGAAAATAGTGGAATCGGAACAGTGGAAAAGGGCACAGTACTTTTCACAAGGGAGATTGAGTGTGTTCACCGGTCCTCTTCGCCATCTGTATCACTTCAAAGAGTTTTCTGTTCGTTATGGAGGATTGTCTGTGGAGGATATTCGTGGGATGAAAGAGGTAAATCTAATCAAGTAAATTGTTTCTCGAATTTCAGTTTATTACAGAATCTCTTCAAATCACCGGTTCTCGAAAGATGCTCGTTGAATCTATACTTACGTGTTGATGAATCAGCATTCGAACAAGAATTTGGTGAAGCTGTCCGAGAAAGACCAAATACTTTCCATCATCCGATTCCCAACTCGAATGAATACTTCGAGATCACTTTGAATGAAAAGAAAATCGAAATCGCTCGAAAAATGAGATAATTTTTTCACATCCTCTTGTTACTTGTTTTATTGATTTTTTCTGTTGTTACAAAATAAACTTGTTGTTGTTACTGTTCTTTTATTTCACGAAATTCGCGTTCTCAACGCAATGCTTTATCTTGGATTCAAAATCAATTTTCTGACCATTTTCAGCTCATTTGTTTTAGAATGACCGAATTCTTCAAAACCAACCCGATTGCTCTTCGTCACTGCCTCCTCTATGAGTTTCTCCAAGGAAAACCAATAGATGAAGCTTTCTCATACTTCTGTGATATAGTTGGCGACGATGTCATCAAAAAAGAATCATTTGAATTTTGGTTCGATAAGTTCAAGTTTGATGAAATCATCGAGTAATACTCTATCATTTACAGTTCATTCTACCGATAATTTTCAGACCGATTGCTGATACGAGGGATGTTCTTCGAAGTGACAAATGTGCTCTTCGCGTATGCGTTCTCTATGAATCGCTCAAGTATAAACAGCTTGAAAAAAAATTGAATAGCCCGTATTGTCGTCGCTACTCGACAGGCCACGAAATCGTCCACAGCCGTTCTTATTCGATATATAAGAACTTTTGCAAAGTGATTGGAGACGATGTAATGGAGTACCTAAAATTCGATTTCTGGTTCTATCAATTCTTGAATGGTGATTACGATCTGAATTTCGAGAGAGACAACAATAAGAAGATATATGAATTGTCGGACATGCCACTTGATGTTATGGAGAATATTGTGGAATATTTGAGTATGTTCGATCGGTAGGTCAAAAAATATTAGGTGTTGAAAACAATTCTGCTTTATCAGACTGTCACTGGCTAAAACCTCGCGATCCCTCCAAACATTCACTGAAGATCAAAAATTATTTCATCAAACACTAGAACTCACACTTGATCGTTATGAACCTAAAATTAGGTTTGATGAAAAACACTTTCGTAGTTATACTGACTGGAAAAAAGCGATTCTGGACTTTAAGAATATTACCAAAAATCCGAAACTCCACTTGAACACTTTACTTTTCGACTTGTCGATTTTTTATGACGTCCCATTGAAAGCCGAGGAACTTTCACTGAAGCCCTCCACTCACCAGTTACATGTTAAGAAACTGTCTTTTGTAGGATGTCATCATGATTTCTCTTCTCATGAATCGCTTCTTAATATTCTTTCATGTTTGAAGCCAGAATATCTTACAACAATCGATCTTACACTAAAGCCTAGTAATGATTCTGTAATGGAGAAAATTGTGGAATCGGAACAGTGGAAGAAGGCGCAGTATTTTTCTATCGAAGGATATGGCGGATTAAACGGCTCACTGCGCCAGATGTATCACTTCAAAGAGTTTTCAGTTTGTTATAAGCGATTGTCTGTAGAGGATATTCGTGAGATGAAAGAGGTAAATCTAACCAACTAAATTGTTTCTCGAAATCAATTTTTTCCAGATTCTTTTCAAGTCGCCGGTTTTCGAAAAATGCTCGTTGGATCTGATCGTCCCAGTTGATGAATCAGCAATCGAACAACAATTCGGTGAAGCTGTCCGAGGAAGACCGAAAACTTTCCATCATCCGATCCCCAACTCGAATGAGTACTTCGAAATCATTTTGAATGATCGGAAAATCAAAATCGCAAGAAAGATGAGATAATTTTATTGATTTTTACTATTGTTACAAAATAAATTTGTTGTTGTTACTGCTCTTTTATCCTTCGAAACTTGCGTTCTCAACGCAATCCTTTATCTTGGATTCAAAATCAATTTTCTGTCAATTTCCAGCTTATTTGTTTCAGAATGACCGAGTTACTCAAAACCAACTTGATTACTCTCCGTCACTGCTTGCTCTATAAGTTTTTCCGAAAGAAGTCAGCCAAAAACGCTTTCACTAAGTTTTGTGAAACAGTAGGAGACGATGTTATCAAGAAAGAAGAGTTTCATTTTTGGTTCAAATTATTTGAAAAGGGAAAATTCGATGATAACAAAGAGTAATGATCACTCATGTTCGAGAGTCTTTTCATTCATGTAGTTGTAACTTTTTTTAATCATCAACATATGCGATGTTAGTTCTCGATCTTTCTGATTTATGATTTCTTCCAGTTGGGCAGCCAGATCTCCATGTTTTCTGTTTAGTCTTTGTACTTCATCCCGATATGCGTTACTCTCTTTTTGTAAACCGTCAATCGTTTCCTGTGATTCTCTCGACTGAATCGCCAGCAAATTTTCCATCCCCTTTGTCTTTTTGGAGTACTCATCAGATGTTGTTTGTGAAAGGTTCGGCGGATGTGCATTTGAATTAGCTCCTTTCTTCATTTCTTGGCCGTTCCGATCTGTAACCACATTCGGCTCAATTGAATCCATGAGGAGGGAAAAGTCAATGGGGAGAGCCATGCTTTGCTAAACGCGCGGCCATGACCTGGTGCAGAATTGCTGATGGTTGTCGAACTAGTGCCACCTTAGCTGGTCTTGCAGGCGGATCAGCGTTGGAAACAAGATTGTTTCCCTGTGGATCCATTGGACCATTGTCTAAATCAACATTTTCAATTGGAGGTCGAATGAGTCTGCATTCAGGAGTGTCGCTTGGTGCAGATTGAGTGGCCTCCGTGGCCCCACCATCCAGTGATTGGGCTGAAACAAGTGAGTTTTGTTTAAAACTGGCAAAGTTAGCTTAATTCTTCCTTAGCCTCAACAAACCTCCCTTAGCCTTAGTATACTAAAATCGCTGCGGGAACTTCATGAAACTGATTGCGTGGGGTTTTTGAAGCAAATTGGAATCAGATGAACTGCACTCACCTCTAAATTATTGCCGAGTTCCAGTGAAAAAGAAACATAAAAATTATAAAAAATCAATAAAAAGAAGGGCACCTCATTCCAGGAGGTACATGGGGGAAGACAATGACAAACAGAAGAATAATGAAGAGGATGGGAGTGAAGATGAGAGTGAAGAGAGTACCAGAGAAACAGATATAAAGTTAGAGACTACAGCCAAGCGAGAGGCTGTTAGAAGAGGGAAGAGGTCACCATCTGTGATCAGAGAAGAATGACCAGTTGTTGACGGAATAAGAGAGAGTGCGCATTCAGGGTCAACTGATGGCTAGTTACTCAACTGCTGTGGAATCTACTGCTATATCTCGACTGCTGTGGGGGTGATGGACTGCTATGTAGTAATTGCTATGTAGCAATTTGCGCTCCACCGCATAGCGGAATTTCTTTTTCAAATGCTCACGGGTTTGAACACAAAGAGTAGGCCCCAGTGACTAAGTAAGCCACAGAGACTAAAAAAGCCTTTGCTCTCGCAAAGTGTCCCCTTCGGAAAAAACTTGACTGAAATTTCAGAATGTGCGCTCCGCCGTACATTTTTCCAAAATCTTTCGAAAAGTAATTTTTTAGTGTTTTTCAAGTCGATTGTAGTTTAGAAATGCGCAAAGTGAAAGAAAAATTCAAAATCGACTCGAAAGTTGACAGGAAACCGAGCAAAACTCCCTCAAAAACATGTAAAACAAGTGAGAAGCCTCCGTAAATCAACAAGCCACGCCCTGTGGGAGGAGCTTAGCTTTCGCGGGCGATTGAAAAAATTCAATCGTAGGGGACACTTTCTGAACACGTGTTTGAAACCAAGAAAGCAAAGCTTTTATCATATTTATTCAATTTTTTTGGTTAGAAATTAGAAATTTGTCTTTCTCAGCTTCCAAATAGCATCTTGACTCCCAAAAAAGCTTCGTTTCACGTTACTCCACAAAAATGTAGTCCATCATCGATTCGGAATTCGGTTCGCTGGAATGGTTCACGAAGCGTGTGATGTTTCCATATTTTCCCATGTCATGGAGTAGTTGTTACACTGAAAAAACGTGGCAGTTTACTTCGCATGACATTTTTGAAAGATAATTAAAGTCATCGAACTCCGAATATCCACCAGAAAAAAATTTAAACCCTCACACGGTAAATTTTTTTACGTACTATTTTTTTCTCGGTTTCACAGTGAATTTTTTCGTACGTGTTTTCAAAAGGTTTCATTCGCGGGCTCTGTCTTACTGTAGGGTCGCATGCTGACTGCGTGGCGACTCGGCGATACGTAGGCATTTTTCTCATTTTGTTGAGGAATTAGAAATCAGGGCCTAAGCTTTTTTGAATCAAATTGAATAGAAATTTTTCTTCGCATCATGTTGAATATAATAATGACAGAATTTGATCGAAAGTTATTACTGAAAAGTGTTCTGGAAACATGGTGCGCCCTCCTTCGGCTTAAGCGCGGCTTACTGTCGCAATTTAAAGACGCACTATGAAATTTGTAAAAGTCCGTGTGAGATGGAGCGTAGAAACCGAGAAAAAAATTGTACGTACAAAAAAATTTATCGTGTTAGCATTAATCCTTTCGGTTAAATTTCTTAGAAAAGTTAGCGCGCTTGAAAAAAAACTAACCTGGAAATCGGTGGCGCTTTTCTCTCCTGCCTTGATATCTTCCGTGGCAAAAACTCCTTGTCTCGGTTTTTCTCACTTCTAGTTTTGGGTTCACGTATCCGAGTGATATCAATTGGTTCTTCTTACTTGCACAGTGAGGTGGACACTCTCTTATGGTCTTCACAATCGTTCCTTTCGCAGTTCTTGTTCGGTCCACACTCATAGGACAGCAATGGGTTCGTCTTTTTCGATTTGTGAGCATAAACAGAAGTTTTCACCTTCAGGAAAACTTTCTTGTACACCTTCAGACATCGCAGAAGGGGATGCTCGTCCCAATACGGAACAATGTTGCAATACAGAGATCGCTTTTTCGCATTTCAGCAACTTCCGAATTCGGAACCAATGACTTCACCGGATAACTCGCTGTCTTCCATCGGTTACCAAGTCCCAATTCGAGACTTTTGAGGTTTTGAAGCAAAAGTTTCAGATATCCGTTGTCTCCAGGTAAAAATCCCTTAGGCTGCAGTTTCTCCTTAGCTGCCTCGTCCTTCTCTGACTCTATTGGAGATCCAGCAACTATCAAGATCCTTTTGGATGACTGATCCAGTAGTGTCTTGATGAGCTGGACAAACAACGGACCGTCCTAGGCAAATGGCAACATCAAGTTGCTTCGCTCCTCCTGGCAAGCAGCATGCGGAGTGAAATGCACAAAGACAGACTGCCTCTGGATCAACATCGGTACATAGGCGGACTGTTTCTGATGCTCGACGTTGCCCGGCACAGAAGCATTCAAACCGCGCAGAATACTGGAAGTTGTAGTCGTCAGCGTTGTAGGTCTGAAAAAATCGATTTTTTTCCAAACTGTAATTTGGAATCAAGAGTTACAACAAGGAAAAATTGGGCTCTGCGACATTTCGAAAATCTGAAAATGCTCCTAGGCTCACAAAACAGTTCTCTAGCTTCTAAAAAAAGCCCCTAGCCTCTAAAAACTTTCCTTAGCCTCTACAAATCTTCCTTAGCCTCTACAAACCTTCCTAAACCTCTACAAAAAATCCTTAGCCTCTGTAAACCCTTCCTTCGCCTCTAATAACATCCCTTAGCCTCTACAAACCTGCCTAGCCTCTGTAAACCCCCCTTAGCCTCTACAAACCTCCCTTAGCCTCTACAAACCTTCCTTAGCCTCTACAAACCTTCCCTAGCCCTTACAAAAATCTTTAGCCTACAAAAACTCCTTAGCCCCTAAAATCCAGGGTTATGCATATAAACTTTCAGCCAATTTTAGTCTTATTCAAAAAATTTTGAGCGAGAACTTTTAGCTGCGTGCGCCTTTGAAGAAAACTGGGAGAAATTAGAAATAAAAACCACACTCACCTCTTAGTTATTGCTGAATTCCAGCAAACTCCAGTGAAACAGCATTCAAAAATTATAAATAATCAATAAAAAGAAGGGCACCTCATTCCAGGAGGTACATGGGGGAAGACAATGACAAACAGAAAAAAATGAAGAGGATGGGAGTGGGGATGAGAGTGAAGAGAGTGCCAGAGAGACAAACAAGGTTAGAGACTACATCCAATCGAGAGACAGTTAGAAGAGGGAAGAGGCCACCATCTGTCAGCGGGGAAGAAAGACCAGTGTTGACGGAATAGAGGGGAGAGTGCGCCTCTAAGGCCAACTAATGGGTAGTTACTCAACTGCTATGCATCTCTACTGCTGTTTCTCAACTGCTATAGAGGAGATGAACTGTTTTGTTGTAACTGCTAGTACTGCTCAACTGCTATACTTGGCTCTTCTGCAATGGATCAACTGCTATGGCTAAAAAATCAGTGAAAACGTCTAATTCGAAAGCAAACAACCAAAAATAACATATACAGTTTATTTAAAAATTACTATAATGTCTTGAAAGAGGTTTTTCTTCGAAAATTAATTCGAGAACGCACAAAAAATCGCATCTGACTTTTCCTTCCTCAGTACCTTCTTCCTCAGAGTTTGTCCAAGAGCCGCCATGTTTCGACCCACCATTGGCGAGGCGCGCGCATCTAGATAGTCAATTGAAAATGGTTATGATAAGTACAACTCACTCCATATCTATGATGATTTAGTCCCAAAAAGCGTATTCAGATTTTCAATCAAATATGGACTACTAGCCGAATTATAAATGGTAGTGAGCTGCCTGTCCGTGACCAAAAATCGCTGCGAGACCATCCTAAAACTAACTGCGTGCGCCTTTAAGGTAAAATTGAAAGTCTCGAAACCACGCTCACCTTTTCATGATCACCAGATTCCATTGAAAAGATGCTTGCGAAATTCAAGATAATCACAGAAACCTGCACCTCATTCCTGGGGGTACGTGTTAGGGAAAAACAATGACAAATAACACAAAACGGAGAGGATGAGAGTGTAAAGAGTACCAGAGAAACAGAGCAACGAGACTAGTGACGGCGTTGAAGCCGGAGACAGAGAGGAATTATTTGCATAAGGAAGAAAATGTGACGGCTGGTTGTCGACAGCGAGGATGCGCCTTTAAGGCTACATGTCGAAAGTTGGCGTAGTGCCAAGTAGTTCAGTAGAGCGCGTTTGTCTAAGGAGGAACGCGCTTTATTGCAAGAAACAAAAGTGCAATAGAGCGCCAATGTAATGTTATAAGAACGTTTTATTTGCGCGGTATCTCAAATAATTTGAAATCCCGTCAAAATTGGACTTTTTTGGTTTTTTGCAGTGGAGCGCGTTTGCATGTACTTCTAGAAGATGTTCAAATTTTGGAAGATTTATTCAGAAATTTTAATAGATAATAAAAAACTATAAGAAAAATATGACAACTGAGGGAAAAATAGAAAACGGGCAAACATAATATGATGGTATAGTTGTCTGTAAATTAGTCGGAGGTGCCGGGCTCATCTGCTTCACCTGGCGGAGGAATAGTTGGTTCGAAATCTGCAGTGGCATCCGGGCGGTAATGATAATTGTCCAGAATTTTGGCCAAATCGTCTACTGACCACGAGTACGTGTAGTACTCCGAACGGGTGTGGAATAGTGACTTCCTGTTAAAGGAGGGCTGAAGTCACATTTTTTGCATTGTTTTTATTTATTATTCCGGTTTATTTGCCTTTTCTATGAACATTTTCTTCTTGGAGCACATGTCAAAAATCGCTCTGAAACGAGATGCATTGCCCCCAAGTAACTGGAGTCTCCTCGACTCCGAGAGGAGTACAAGGCGCCAATCAATGCGATTTCAAATATTTTGTTTAATTTTTGCTCGTTTTTCAATTTTTTCTAGTGTTTTATCTATTTTTCCTTCTACTTTTAATGTTTAAGAAAACGAAATAACTCATAAATACTGGAACAAGCATTCAAAAAGCCCCGATATTGTATAATAGACTTGCCGAAGCCCTGA
>GL379889.1:151923-164796 GCA_000143925.2 Caenorhabditis brenneri | reverse complement strand
GAGTAATTGCTTTTTTCGATGGACATATTCCTCTGAAGCACATGTCAGAATCGCTCTGAGACGAGATGCATAGCCCCCATGTAACTGAATCTCCTCGACTCCGAGGGGAGTTCAAGGCGCCAAACTATGCGATTTCAGATATGAAAAAAAATTATGTCTCGAATTCAACAATTTTTAGTGGGTTATCTATTTTTCCTTCTACTTTTAATGTTTTAAAATAAAGAAATAACATATAAATACTGGAAAAAAGTTAAAAAACGAGCAAAAATAAAATAAAACATTTGAAATCGCATTGATTGGCGCCTTGTACTCCTCTCGGAGTCGAGGAGATTCCAGTTACTTGGGGGCTATGCATCTCGTTTCAGAGCGATTCTTGACATGTGCTTCAAGAGGAAAATGTTCATAGAAAAAGCAAATACACCGGAATAACAAATAAAAACAATCTAAAAAATCTGACTTCAGTTCTCCTTTAATGTGAATAGTTATTATCTACGTTATCAAAAGATCGACTTACTCAGGCTGACAGTTTCCGCAAAACACGTCTCCTTTGGTCTTTTCATCTAACTTCTCTTTCTTCTCGATGATTCCCTCTTCAGTCTCATTTCCTGCGTTCTTCTTTCTTTCGCCCTCAAACTCCTCATTCAACTTATCGATCAAATTCGGCTTCATTCGCATCCACTTCACAATATTGAAGATTTCACATGCGCATCCATTGCAGCGAGCTGGGTACGGCAACAATCCCAATTTGTCAAGGACATCGAAGTACATCTTTTGGTGCCCAAGCGCTCTATAAAAAATAATTTATAAGTGGGTCAAGATTAAAAGTTTCAATTACCTGATAAGCATGCTTCGAATGACCGCAACCGCTTCCTTGTTCTCGACAAGTTTCTGCTTGTTGGCAATGTTGACCAATGAAGTGGAACGTGCTGCATAAGTCGTTCTTGCTGAACGTTGTCGTATTCAATAGCGGACCCGGTACCCACATGTACCATTGAAGTTGACGTTCCTATCTAGAAAAAAAAGTCAATCTAGAAAAATCTCTCTTAGCTTCTACAAGACTCCCTTTGCCTGCACAAACCTTCCCTTAGCATCTAGAAACTCAAAAAACCAATGATCGCTGCGAGACCTTCCTAAAACTAACTGCGTGCGCCTTTAAGGTGAAAGTGAGAGTCTCGAAACCACACTCGCCTTTCAATTATTGCCGGCAAATTCCATTAAAAAACAGCTTCCAAAATTCAAAATAATCAGAGACAAGGGCACCCCATTCCGGGGATACATTTGGGGAACACAATGACAAATCGGAGTGAACGGAGAGGACGATAGAGGAGAGAGTATCAGAGAAACAGAGCAACGAGACTAGTGACTACGTTGAAGCCGGAGACGGATGAGAAAGCTGCTGTGAAGTGGCCACCCTGTTGCTGACGGAATAAAAGGGAGGATGCGCCTTTAAAGTTGGCATCGTGCCATGTTCGATCGGCAGAGAGCGGCTGGTTGTGGACGGGGAGGATGCGCCTTTAAAGTGACGCATCGAGAGCCGGCACCGTGCCAAGTAGTTCAGCGGAGCGCGTTTGTCTAAGGAGGTGCTTAAGCGAACGCGCTATATTGCAAGAAACAAAAGTGCAATAGAGCGCAAAAGTTTGATTTGCGCGGTTATTCAAATATGCCGCAAAAACTTGTTTTTTTTTAATTTTTGCGGTAGGGCGCAATTGCATGTACTTGTAGACCAAATTCAAATTTTGGAAGATTTATTCAGAAATTTCAAAAATAGAAGACCACAAATTAAATCTTTAGATTGCTAACTCTACGCAAGCAATTGCGATATCTTCTGGAGTATAGCGGATGCACCAACCAGTGTTTGGAATTCTGAAAAAAAAAACTTTTTTTTTCGAAAAATCAAGGTTGGGGCCTACATTTTTTCGCAGTTGCTTTGCAATTGACGTTGCTTCTTTTCCTTCTCTAACTTTTCAATTTTTGGCATTGTCAGCGTAGAAGTCGAAACCTGGAATTACAGAATTCAGAATAAAAAAATAAACAAAAAATCAAAAACTGACCAAGAGACATCCTGTATGCAAGGGACTTGCTGGCGACAAAATGGCATTCCGTTGCGATGTGAAGGACATTGAATCGATTGACCGAGAGAACGGAGAAAAAACGGTGGAAGAGGGTCTTGCATGCTTCGAGCTCCTCGTTGCTTCCATTTCTTGCTTCTCCAACACATTGTGCATGAAGTTCAGCCATCCGGATAGTCTATTGAGGGGAGCCGACACGTCAATCTAGAAAAAACTCGATTTTTTTTCGAATTTTCCCGTTTTTTTCTATGAAAAATGGGGTAATACTAACCAATTTGCCAGAAGTTCACCATTTCTCTCATGTCTGTGGATGGATAGAGGATGCGTGAAGTCCTGAAATTCGTTGAGATTCACAGATGACGACGACCCAGACTGATCCATTCTGAAAAACGACAGAATTACAAATTTCTACAAACCTCCCTTGGCCTCTACGGACCTTCTTTAACCTCTAGAAACTCAAAAATCCAAAAATCGTTGCGAGACCTCCCTAAAACTAACTGCGTGCGCCTTTAAGGCATTTACTGAAAATCCACACTTACCTTTCAATAAATTGCCAATTTCCATCAAAAAAGCTTTCCAAAATTCAAAATAATCAGAGACAAGGGCACCCCATTCCGGGGGTACATTTGGGGAATACAATGACAAATCGGAGTGAACGGAGAGGACGATAGAGGAGAGAGTATCAGAGAAACAGAGCAACGAGACTAGTGACTACAATGAAGCGAGAGACGGATGAGAAAACTGGTTCGGAAAGGGAAGAGGGTCGACAGCTGTGAAGTGGCCAGCCTGTTGCTGACGGAAGAGAAGGGAGGATGCGCCTTTAAAGTTGGCACCGTGCCAACGGCTGGTTGTGGACGGGGAGGGATGCTTCGAAAGCATGCTTCGAATGACCTCAACCACTTCCTTGGTCTAGACAAATTTCTGCTTGTTGGCAATGTTGACCAATGAAGTCATTAGTGGAACGTGCTGCATAAGTCGTTCTTGCTGAACGTTGTCGTATTCAATAGCAGCTGCTGCGATTTGACTGGATGTTGCGTGTCCAATAGCCTGGACCCAGTGAATGGACCCGGCACCCACATGTACCATGGAGTCCGCCTCCTGAGCGAATTTTTGATACGGAATTCCGGCCACCAATCCTGTCCCTGCCATTGAAGTTGGCGTTCCTATCTAGAAAAAAAAGTCAATCTAGAAAAATCTCTCTTAGCCTCTACAAGACTCCCTTTGCCTCCACAAATCTTCCCTTAGTTTCTAGAAACTCAAAAAACCGATAATTGCTGCGAGACCTTCCTAAAACTAATTGCGTGCGCCTTTAAAGGGTCAAAAAACCACACTCACCTTTTAAACATCACCAAAATCCACCAAGGAAGCATTCCAAAATTCAAAATAATTAGAGACAAGGGCACCCCATTCCGGGGGTACATTTGGGGAGGACAATGACAAATAGGAGCGAGCGGAGAGGACGAGAGAGGAGAGAGTACCAGAGAAACAGAGCAACGAGACTAGTGACTACGTTGAAGCCGGAGACGGATGAGAAAGCTGCTGTGAAGTGGCCACCCTGTTGCTGACGGAATAAAAGGGAGGATGCGCCTTTAAAGTTGGCATCGTGCCATGTTCGATCGGCAGAGAGCGGCTGGTTGTGGACGGGGAGGATGCGCCTTTAAAGTGACGCATCGAGAGCTGGCACCGTGCCAAGTAATCCAGTGGAGCGCGGTTGCTCGTGTTATAATGCAAAAACGAAAGTGCAATAGAGCGCGAATGGAATGTTTTAAGAAGGTTTGATTTGCGCGGTTATTCAAATATGCCGCCAAAACTTATTTTTTGTTTTTTTTTCAGTAGAGCGCGTTTGCATGAACTAGAAGACGAACATTTCAAATTTTGGAAGATTTATTCACGAATTTTGAAAATAGAAAACCACAAAAATTTTATTTTAGATTGCTAATTCTACGCAAGCAATGGCGATATCTTGTGGAGCATATCGGATGCACCAGTCTGTCATCAGAATTCTGAAAAAAAACTTTTCTTTTTGGAAAAAATCAAGTTTGGGACCTACTTTTTTCGCTGTTGCTTTTTTCCTCCTCCAACTTTTCAATTTTTGGCACTGTCAGCGTAGAAATCGAAACCTGAAATAAGAGAATTCAGCATGAGAAAATGTATTAAGAAATCGAGAACTAACCAAGAGACATCCTGTAGGCAAGGGACTTGCTGGAGACGAAAAGGCATACAGTAGCGATGTGAAGTACATTGAATCGACTGACCGAAGCGGTACACAAGATGTTGTGGGAGGAAGTCCTGGAGATTTCGAGCTCCTTGTTGCTTCCATCCTTCTTCTGCTTCTCCAACACATTGTGCATGAAGTCACATTCAGCCATCCTGAGAGTCGTTTGAGTGTAGCCAACGCCATCAATCTAGAAAAAATTCGATTTTTTTAGGGCGAAAAAAATCGAAAAATGATTTTCGGGATTTTTCGATTTTTTTCAATGAAAAATGGGGTAATACTAACCAAGTTGCCAGAAGTCCACCATTTCTCTCATGTCTGTGGATGGGTAGAGGAGCATGAAGTCCTGAAACTCGTTGAGATTCACAGATGACGACCCATACTGATCCATTCTGAAAAACGACAGAATTACAAATTTCTACAAACCTCCCTTAGCCTCTACAAACTCTCCTTAGCCTCTACAAACTCTCCTTAGCCTCTACAAACTACCTCTTAGCCTCTACAAACCTTCCTTAGCCTCTACAAACCTCCCTTAGCCTCTACAAACCTTCCTTAGCCTCTACAAACCTCCCTTAGCCTCTACAAACCTCCCTTAGCCTCTACAAACCTTCCTTAGCCTCTACAAACCTTCCTTAGCCTCTACAAACTTTTGCTTAGCCTCTACAAACCTTCCTTAGCCTCTACAAACTTTTGCTTAGCCTCTACAAACCTTCCTTAGCCTCTACAAACCTCCCTTAGCCTCTACAAACCTCCCTTAGCCTCTACAAACCTTCCTTAGCCTCTACAAACCTCCCTTAGCCTCTACAAACCTCCCTTAGCCTCTACAAACTACCTCTTAGCCTCTACAAACCTTACTTAGCCTCTACAAACCTTCCTTGGTCTCTACAAACCTTCCTTAGCCTCTACAAACCTTCCTTAGCCTCTACAAACTCAAAAACACCAGAAATCGCTGCGAGACCTTCCTAAAAGTAACTGCGTGCGCCTTTAAAGGATCGAAAAACCACACTCACCTTTCAATTATTGCCGATTTCCATCAAAAAAAGCATTCCAAAATTCAAAATAATCAGAGAAATCTGCACCTCATTCCAGGGGGTACATTTGGGGAATACAATGACAAATCGGAGTGAACGGAGAGGATGAGAGTGAAGAGAGTACCAGAGAAACAGAGCAACAAGACTAGTGACTACACGGAAGCCGGAGACGGATGAGAAAACTGGTTCGGAAAGGGAAGAGGGTCGACAGCTGTGAAGTGGCCAGCATGTTGCTGACGGAATAGAAGGGAGGATGCGCCTTTGAAGTTGGCATCGTGCCAAGTTTTATAAGTAGGTCTGTTAACCTAAAGCAAACGCGCTCTAATGCAAAATAAAAAGTGGAATAGAGCGCGGTATAAAGGATTTTTTTTCAGACAATTTCAACAATTCATCAACCAAACAAATTTATATTGATAAAAATTGCAAAATTACATAAAAACCGATAAGAATAGAAAAAAAAATGAACAGCAATTTTATCTGTTGGCGGGTCTTGTGCTCACTTCCCATTCCATATTGGTCTTCTCATTGAGAATCATTTGTGCTTTGATCTTGTTAGCGCCTTCGAAATTTGCTGAGATGGGTTTTATCTTGTTGAGTTTCAGAAGTGGCTTGAGAATTTGGACCGGATCTTTGTGTTCTTCTGAATACGCTGCAATCATTATATGTCAGAAATATTACAGTAACTCACGTTGAAGAGATTGAATACGTCGTCCATTTTCAGCTTAATCTTCACTTTCTTCTTTCACGACAACTTGTTGTGGGACTGTCGATGCATCTCCATCTTCAACTTCCTGTTTCACGACAATTGGTTTTGGCACAACTGGCTCACAGCGCCAACATTCTAGGAAAAAAAACCATGACTAGCCTCTACAAACCTTCCTTAGCCTCTACAAACTTTTGCTTAGCCTCTACAAACCTTCCTTAGCCTCTACAAACTTTTGCTTAGCCTCTACAAACCTTCCTTAGCCTCTACAAACTTTTGCTTAGCCTCTACAAACCTTCCTTAGCCTCTACAAACCTTGCTTAGCCTCTACAAACCTCCCTTAGCCTCTACAAACTTTGCTTAGCCTCTACAAACTTTCCTTAGCCTCTACAAACCTCCCTTAGCCTCTACAAACCTTTCTTAGCCTCTACAAACCTCCCTTACCTTCTACGAACTTTCCTTAGCCTCTACAAACCTTTCTTAGCCTCTACAAACTTTTGCTTAGCCTCTACAAACCTTCCTTAGCCTCTACAAACCTTCCTTAGCCTCTACAAACTTTTGCTTAGCCTCTACAAACCTTCCTTAGCCTCTACAAACTTTTGCTTAGCCTCTACAAACCTTCCTTAGCCTCTACAAACCTTCCTTAGCCTCTACAAACCTTTCTTAGCCTCTACAAACTTTTGCTTAGCCTCTACAAACCTTCCTTAGCCTCTACAAACCTTCCTTAGCCTCTACAAACTTTTGCTTAGCCTCTACAAACCTTCCTTAGCCTCTACAAACTTTTGCTTAGCCTCTACAAACCTTCCTTAGCCTCTACAAACTTTTGCTTAGCCTCTACAAACCTTTCTTAGCCTCTACAAACTTTTGCTTAGCCTCTACAAACCTTCCTTAGCCTCTACAAACCTTCCTTAGCCTCTACAAACTTTTGCTTAGCCTCTACAAACCTTCCTTAGCCTCTACAAACTTTTGCTTAGCCTCTACAAACCTTCCTTAGCCTCTACAAACTTTTGCTTAGCCTCTACAAACCTTCCTTAGCCTCTACAAACCTTCCTTAGCCTCTACAAACCTCCCTTAGCCTCTACAAACCTTTCTTAGCCTCTACAAACCTCCCTTACCTTCTACAAACCTTCCTTAGCCTCTACAAACCTTCCTTAGCCTCTACAAACTTTTGCTTAGCCTCTACAAACCTTCCTTAGCCTTTACAAACTTTTGCTTAGCCTCTACAAACCTTCCTTAGCCTCTACAAACTTTTGCTTAGCCTCTACAAACCTTCCTTAGCCTCTACAAACCTTCCTTAGCCTCTACAAACCTCCCTTAGCCTCTACAAACCTTTCTTAGCCTCTACAAACCTCCCTTACCTTCTACGAACTTTCCTTAGCCTCTACAAACCTTTCTTAGCCTCTACAAACCTTCCTTAGCCTCTACAAACTTCCCTTAGCCTCCAAACCACACTCACCTTTTAATTATCACCAGATTCCATTAAAAAATAAGCTTCCAAAATTCAAAATAATCAGAAAAACCTGCACCTCATACCGGGGGTACGTATTGGGGGAAAACAATGACAAATAGCAGAAAACGGGGAAGGTGAGAGGAGAAACAGAGCAATAAACTTAGAGACTATGTTCCAGCCGGAGACAGAGAGAACTGATTTGCATACGGAAGAGAATGTGATCGGTGGAGAGCGGCTGGTTGTGGACGGGGAGAGTGCGCTTTTAAAATGACGCATCGAGAGCTGGCACTGTGCCAAGTTGTTCAGTGGAGCGCCCTTTCTTTTGATTTTGATGCACTTTAATTGCGTTCTTAAGAAGCAAAAAAACAAAAAGTACGATAGAGCACGAATGTAATGTTTTAGGAAAGTTTGATTTGCGCGGTTATTCAAATATGCCGCCAAAACTTATTCTTCGGTTTTTTGCCATGGAGCGCGTTTGCATGTACTTTTAGATCATGTTCAAATTTTGGAAGATTTATTCACTTAAACTTTAAAAATAGAAGACTACAAAAAATTTTTTTAGATTGTCAACTCCAGACATGCGATGGCGATATCTCGTGGAGTATATCGAATGCTCCAATCTGTCATCAGAATTCTGAGCAATAAAGTTAGAGACTATGTTGAAGCCGGAGACGGACGAGAAATGTGATCGGCCGTCTCTCGACGTGGAGGGTGCGCCTTTAAAGTGACGCATCCAGAGCTGGCACCGCGCCAAGAAGTTCAGTGGAGCGCGTTTGCTTACGAAGAGGTTTAAACGAACTATAATGATTCGAACCATTCCAAGTTGTACTGAATGCTTGTGCAAACGCGCCCCAATGAGAGGGATTCAAAGGATATGCAATGAAGCGCGGTCTGCAAATGCGCTCTATTCAACAACACCTGGGCTGATCTCGCGCGTGATTCAAATTAAAATTTTCCGAAAAATAGCGATTTTGGTGGTTTTTTGCAATTTTTGGAAGCAATTCCACAGAAAATTCGCAAAAATGGGCTACGAAAAAAAAACAAATGATGAAAATTTGAAAAGCTGCTGAAAATCCGCGAAAAATTGGATTTTTGCAGTGGGGCGCGCTTGCATCAAACAATTCAAACTCTCCGGAAAATAGCAACTCGTGGTGGTTTTTTGCAATTTTTGGAAGGAAATCGATGATTTCCACGGAAAATTCACAAAATTAGCATACCAAAAAAAAAACATTTAAAAAATTTGAAAAGCCGCTGGAAATCCACCAAAAATTCGATTTTCTCAGTGGCGCGTTTGCATGAACTAGAAGAATTTTGATTTCAAATAGTTTACTTATACAATTCGAAAATCGAAAAAAAAAATTTACAATTTACTACAAAGATTCCTAATAACCGGTCGAATCAGCTCCAATCCATGGGGTGTTAGATGTAATCCATGGGTCATGTACGATAATCCGGCATTCTTTTCATCGTAAAACCTCCATGTATGAGTGGTTTCATTGAAAAAATAGGGTTTGTAGTCGAAAAGTTCGCATTTTGATGGACACTCCGATGCCAGTTTTTCATAGCGAAGACGGGCTCTCTCGGGGTAGTGTTCGACTAGGTGCTTCTGAAAATTGGATATTTGGAATTAGCAGGTTGAGGCGGTTCAGAAAAGTATAATCATGACCAGGTTCCAAAAAAATTTGGTTTTTACCTTAAAGGCGCATGGACCTTGTAACTACCGTATCTCAGTCAATTTCTGTCTGAGACCCTCGAGAATTAAATTTTTGGAATCAGCGCAAAAAGACGCTTCAAAAAAGTATAATCATTATCAGGTTCCAAAAAAATTTGGTTTTTACCTTAAAGGCGCATGGACTTTAGAACTACCGTAACTCGATCAGTTTTTGTCGGAGACCTTTGAAAAATAGTACAATGGAATCAGCGTGAAAAGGCGATTCAGAAAAGTATAATCTTGGCTAGGTTCCAAAAATTTTCATTTTTCACCTTAAAGGCGCATGAACCCTAGAACTACCGTATCTCGGTCAATTTTGGTCGCAGACTGATTAAAGAAACACTGTTAGAATCAGCGTGAAAAGGCGGTTCGAATGAGTTTAATCTTGGCTAGAATCCAAAAAATTTGGTTTTTCACCTTAAAGGCATGGATGTTATTACTACCGTATCTCGGTCAGTTTTGGTCGGAGGCTAATAAGAAATATACTATTAGAATCAGCCCAAGAAGACGGTTCAAATGAGTATAATCATGACCAGGTTCCAAAAAATTTAGTTTTTACCTTAAAGGCGCATGGCCATCTAAACTACCGTATCTCGGCCAACTTTCATCGGAGACTGATGAAAAATGTACCATTGAAATCAGCATGAAGAGACGGTTCAAAAAAGTATAATCATGACTGGGTTCGAAAAATTTTTTTTAAGGCGCATGGGCTTCTTAATAACCGTAACTCGGTCAGTTTTTGTCGAAGACCTTTGAAAAATAGTGCAATGGAATCAGCATGAAAAGACGTTTCGGATGAGTATAATCATGGCATACATTGCAAAAATTTAGTTTTTTTAGTACGATGCTCCGAAATTCCGAAATTTCAAAAATTTCCAAAAACATGTCATGATTATACTCATCTGAACCGTCTTGATTAGCTTGTTTCAAAAATCTATTTTTTGAGGGTCTCGAAGCGAAATCAACCGAGATACGGTAGATTTTGCAAAATTCAGATTTTCGAAAAGTTTCGAAAACCCATAACTCGGCTAGTTTTCAAGTTTTCGGAATGATTTTTGGACCAAACTTTCTGAGTTTTTTCCAGGAACATTGAAAAAATAACTCACATCCAACAGCACCAAATTCTTCTTTTTCAGCACAGCCTCAGCGATTTTCGGTCCCAATTTCCTATTGAATCTGGCGATTTGATTCATCATGAAGATCTTTTTTGTAACATATTTCTGATATTTTTGTATTTGGCTCCTCATTGTCAAATATATTGGGTCAGTGTCCAAGTTTGAGTGAATGTTAGGTTTATCAGTGAATCTGTAAAAAAAACGTCGAGAAATGCGTCAAGGCACCAAAAACGCGCAAGGTATCGAAAAATGCGTCAACACACAAAAAATGCGCCAACAAACCTGGCAAAAATGAACAAATAATCCGGTGCGGCTTCCTTGACTTTTTGCTCAAACACCTCCAAACTATCCCTGCATCTTTCGAGACTCGGATGAGAGTGGAACAACGGATTGCAACCTGAAAAGATTAGGGTAGGCACGGGAAATGCGTCAAAGCACCAAAAATGCGTCAAGACACCAAAAACGCGTCAGTGCGCAACAAAAGCGTTAATGCACCAAAAATGCGCAAAAACACCAAAAAAGCGTCAACAAACCTGGATAGGTGTGCTGCACCAAACTTTTCGCCTTAGATCCACACTCATCATAAACGATTCTTGCATGATTCATTCCATAACAATTTCCAATTATCATCAATTTGTAGGTTCCGTTTTTCCCATCGAGACCCTGAAAAATGACATCGAAAATTGCGTCAAGTCACCAAAAACTCGCCAAGACAACAATAACGCGCCAAGACACCGAAAATGAGCCAACAAAACGGAAAATGCGTCAGCACTCCAAAAGTGCACCAAGACACCAAAAATGCGCCAAGTCACCGAAAACGCGCCAAGACACCGAAAGTGCGTCATGTCACCAAAAACACGCCAACACACTGAAAATGTGCCTACCTTATGCCTACAGTACCCAATTGGTCCGTGTCCATCCTCATATTCACAGGTCGGCGCAGTCAACATGTCCTCATCCTTCCTCGACCATACCCTATACAGTTTTTCGGCTTTATCTATAAAACTATTGATTTTTCATCGATCGATTAAAAATATTTTTGACTTACAGTAAGACACAACTTCTCCTTCTCTCAATCCATCCAGACGATTTGAGACTTCCGGAGGAGTAATCCAATCAATAATTTTGCTTTGATACAGTAATCCGAGATTGGTGATGAGTAGGAGAAGGGAGAGAGTGAAGATGGTGGAGTTTGGTTGTTTCAGGTACCATCTGAAAATAGTGGAGGACTGAAAATGCGCAAGCTGACAAGAAAAGCGCTAGAACTCCGGAAATGCGTCAAAGAATTGGAACCGCGCCAGAACATCTGAATTGCCACAAACCACTGCGAATGCGCCAACGCACAAGAAAAGTGTCAAGTCACAAAAAATGCGCAAAGTCTCGAAAAGTGCGTCAACTCTCAAAGCTGTGCCAAGACAACAAAAATGCGCCAACACACAAAAATTGCGTCAGTGCACCAAAATCGTCTCAAATCATTGGAAATGCGTCAAGTCACTGGAAACGCGCCAATGCACAAGAAAAGCGTCGAGTCACTGAAAATGCACCAAGACATCAAAAATGCGCCAAGGCACTAAAAGTGTACCAGAGCACCGAAAAAGCATCAACACACCAAAAACACGTCAAGGCACCAAACGTGCGGCAATACACCGAAATTGCGCCCACGCTCAAAAAAAAGCCAATTCAACAAAAAGTGTCTAGACACCAGAAACGCGCAAAGTCACCAAAAGTGCGCCAAGTCACCGAAAACGCGCCAATGCACCAAAAGTGCGCCAAGAAACTCACTTCTCGAAGAATTCATAACTCAAAATGGCCAACAAAACGGATGCTCCAAACGCGGCTCCCAACTGCCAATTCCACTTATCCACCATCCCGAATTCCAGTTTCCAAAACGAATAAATAGGCCAATGGATCAGATATAAACTATACGAAATGTCACCGGACCACGTCAAAAATCTGGATTCCAACAAGGATTTCGATGGGAACACCATCAGAATTCCAGTGAGCACAGTGACAAAGGGGCGGAGCTTGGAGCTGGGCAGTTCCTCCGGGTAGAATACGGTAGAAATGACGATGAGAGTGAGGAGGAGCTTGGAGATGGATATTGGATTGATGGAAGAGGATTTGGGATTTTCAGGAACTTCTGGATCTGGATCGATGTCGGAAATGGATTCGGGGAGGAGGGAGTAGTCTTCTGGAGAGTTGGGGTGATGGGACGACATGGTCTCCGTGATAAGGTAGGCTTGGATTCCTGGAATTCAGAGGGATTGGACATCTGGACATACAGATAAATGGGTGGACATCCGGATGTCGAGGTGAACAGATATCCAGACATACAGATAGACAGACAGACACCAGGAAATCTGGATATCCAGACAGACAGTCGGATATCCGGACTTTCAGACAAACAGATACAGTACCGGCCATATTTATACGAACACCCCCGCTTTTCAGTTGATCTTAGTCAACTTTGAGCATGCGCCAAACGGTCAAAAATTTTTCTACGGCTTCAAAAAGTTTTGGGCGTATCTAGCATAGCTAGAACTTCATTTTTGTAGTTGACAAGTTTTTTGTGCAACCAC